>OY757014.1:131657362-131749254 GCA_963580285.1 Lucinisca nassula | reverse complement strand
TGTGTGTGTGTGTGTGTGTGTGTGTGTGTGTGTGTTGGGGGGGGGTAGACATAAAAACAGACCCCCGTATCACAGTCGAGACATCATATGACACGCTCAGCGATCGGAATTCACATGTCATCTTTTCTATGGACATGTTCTCCCTTCCACTGATTCAAATTTAGATTCTGATTTAAACTTGTGAATAAGCCAACCGAGACAAAGTGTGGACGGCGGTTTAATAAGACCTAGGCCGTAAGTCTACAAACAAACTAACACATCACTGTCTATAATGTTCTTCCCGTCAGACCATGTTTCCACTATGTACGTGTATCAGTAATCTGCATAAAAGTGCTATTATTACAAAGGTAGTAAAATTAATTAAATAAAATCAAGTGAAATAAAGAACAAATGCTCTCTTTTGCTACTTAGTCCTCATTTTCTAATATCTCATATTCCTTTGAGCTCGTTATATAACGTTTTTACTGGGATTCTGCTTTTTCGTAAAACAATGAAACAATCGCCGCTAGTTGTACAGCATATTTTTATGAGCTTGCCGCTAGTCGTACAGTCATTCGAATGTGACTGGTGCATTTCAAGTGGTCATCATTTACAAAATCTAAATATTAAGATGCTAGCTGCTATCAGATGTTAAAGAATATATGTGTTTAAAAGATTCCATTGTAGTGTAAGTAGCCGGCTGACCTTAGTTTCGAATATATTGACCTGGATTCATCGTGTTGACGGACGACAGAGGCAGGAAAATCACTGATTGAGCCGTACAAGATTAGGTCTGCACAAAAATGCAGCACTATGAGAAGTAATGAGAATCATACGAATAAAGTGCATCCATTTCTGCCCTCGATGCCAAAAACCGCGTTCTAATTGCACATTCCGTTGCTTTCTTATCTGACAGAAAGTAACCAACAGCAACGGTTGTTTATATACCGCTAGTGATTATTAGGTGTACAGTCTAATGCCGCTTCCGATGTGGCGACTGTCCGGTTATACACATTGGCTATGCTTCTTTCCTTTGTTACGGCTTTCATGTCGTCTAACATGGAATGGATATGTGTGTGTGGGGGGGGAGGGGGGGGGGGTGAGGGGGGCGGGGGGTTAGACATAAAAACAGACCCCCGGATCACAGTAGAGACATCATATGACACGCTCAGCGATGTCAGACACAATGTCTGACGGAATTCACATGTCATCTTTTCTATGAACATGTTCTCCCTTCCACTGATTCAAATTTAGATTCTGGTTTAAACTTGTGAATAAGCCAACCGAGACAAAGTGTGGACGGCGGTTCAATAAGACCTAGGCCGTTAGTCTACAAACAAACTAACACATCACTGTCTATAATGTTCTTCCCGTCAGACCATGTTTCCACTATGTACGTGTATCAGTAATCTGCATAAAAGTGCTATTGTTACAAAGGTAGTAAAATAATTAAACAAAATCAAGTGAAATAAAGAACAAATGCACTCTTTGGCTACTTAGTCCTCATTTTCTAATATCTCATATTCCTTCAAGCTCGTGTTGTAACGTTTTTACAGGGATTCTGCTTTTTCGTAAAACAATGAAACAATCGCCACTTGTCGTACAGCATATTCTAACTAGAATCGCGCTGTCGATGGCAAGCCATCGCATATCCCCACGCTTTTTTAAAGATACGCCACTATATAAGTTCTCAATTGCAACTCCCACCCAATCTTAAGATCAAAATTCCGAAAGTGTCATGCACTCCTCAGACCAAAGACCTATCAGTTCCCGAAGTTTCATGTTTCTATCTGAAACGGCGTAGGAGGAGTTATCGGGTAATTGTTAAAAAGGGGGTTACGGGGGCGAAAATCCAAGTTTTGACCTCTGGTGACCTCAAACCTGACCCTAGGGGTCAAATTTTGATTGTATGTATTCTACTCATTATGCCGTTGGATTTGCTATGTCACACGACCAGGTTCTGAAAACTTTGATTTTTTACCCCCGGGGCACCCCACCCCCTAGCCTGGCCCCTAGGGGTAGGATCAAAATTCCGAAAGTGTCATGTACTCCTCAGACCAAAGACCTATCAGTTCCGAAAGTTTCATGTTTCTATCTGAAACGGCGTAGGAGGAGTTATCCGGTAATCGTTAAAAAGGGGTTATGGGGGTGAAAATCCAAGATTTTGATCTCTGGTGACCTCAAACCTGACCCTAGCGGTCAAATTTTGATTGTTATATATTCTACTCATTATGTCGTTCGATTTGATATGTCACACGACCAGGTTCTGAAAACTTTGATTTTTTACCCCCGGGGCACCTCACCCCCTGGCCTGGCCCGTAGGGGTAGGATCAAAATTCCGAAAGTCTCATGTACTCCTCAGACCAACGACCTATCAGTTCCCGAAGTTTCATGTTTCTATCTGAAACGGCGTAGGAGGAGTTATCCGGTAATCGTTAAAAAGAGGGTTATGGGGGTGAAAATCCAAGTTTTTGACCTCTGGTGACCTCAAACCTGACCCTAGGGGTCAAATTTTGATTGTATATATTCTACTCATTATGCCGTTCGATTTGATATGTCACACGACCAGGTTCTGAAAACTTTGATTTTTTACCCCCGGGGCACCTCAACCCTGGCCTGGCCCCAAGGGGTAGGATCAAAATTCCGAAAGTGTCATGCACTCCTCAGACCAAAGACCTACCAGTTCCCAAAGTTTTAAGTTTCTAGCTGTAAAAGTGTGGGAGGAGTTGTGCGGTAACACGGTTGGACGGACGTACGGACGACGGAGACAATTACAATGTCCCCACTTTTTCTTCGAAAAGCGTGGAGATAATGAGCTTGCCGCTAGTCGTACAGTCTCTCAAATGTGACTGGTGCATTTCAAGTTGTCATCATTTACAAAATCTAAATATAAGCTGCTATCAGATGTCAAAGAATATATGTGTTTAAAAGATTCCATTGTGGTGTAAGTAGCCAGCTGACCTTAGTTTCGAATATAATGACCTGGATTCATCGTGTTGACGGGCGACAGAGGCAGGAAAATCACTGATTGAGCCGTACAAGATTAGGTCTGCACAAAAAATGCAGCACTATGAGAAGCAATGAGGATCATACGAATAAAGTGCATCCATTTCTTCCCTCGATGCCGAAAACCGCGTTCTAATTGCACATTCCGTTGCTTTCTTATCTGACAGAAAGTAACCAACAGCAACGGTTGTTTATATGCCGCTAGTGATTTTTAGGTGTACAGTCTATTGCCGCCTCCGATGTAGCGACTGTCCGATTATACACAGTGGTAATATATATTTTTATGCTAAAATTGATTTTTTTGTTTGCTTGAACGGACTGATTGGGTCCATATTAGGGTTCATTTTTAGCTCACCTGAGCACGAAGTGCAAAAGATGAGCTAGTGTGATCTCCCTGTGTCCGTCGTACGTCCGTCGTGCGGTGTGCGTCGTACGTCTTGCGTCGTCTGTCGTCAACATTTACCTTGTGCAACCTCTGTAGGCCACAGTTTTTATGTAATCTTTATGAAACTTTGCCAGAAGGTTTGCTTGATGATATCGCGGTCAAGTTCGAATATGGGTCATGTCGGATCAAAAACTGGGTCACTAGGTCAAATTTCGTTAAAACATTGTGTGCACGCTAGAGACCGCAGTTTTACTTCAATCTTCATGAAACTTCACCTGAATGTTTGACTTGATGATATCTCAGTTTAGTTCGAATATGGGTCATGTCGGATCTAAAGCTAGGTCACTAGGTCAGATTTCGTTAAAACCTTTTGTGCACCCTAGAGGACACAGTTTTGCTTTAATCATCATGAAACTTCACCTGAATGTTTGACTTGATGATATCTCGGTCAAGCTGGAATATGGGTCATGTCGTGTCAAAAACAAGGTCACTAGACCAAATTTCGTTAAAACCATGTGTGCCACCTAGAGATCGCAGTTTTGCTTTGATCGTCATGAAACTTCACCGGAAGTTCGACTTAATGATATCTTGATCAAATTTGAATATTGTTCATGTCGGATCAAAAACTAGGTCACTAGGTCAGATTTCGTCAAAACCTTGTGTGAGGCCACAGCTTTGCTTCAAACTTCATGAAACTTCACCTGAATGTTTAACTTGATGATATCTCAGTCAAGTTTGAATGTGGGTCATATCAGATCAAATCTAGGTCACTAGGTCAAATTTCGTTTAAAACCTTGCGGGCACTTTAGATGCCTCAGCTTTGCTTTACTCTTCATGACACTTCACCTGAATGTTTGACTGGATGATATCCTGTTCAAGTTTGAATACGGGTCATTTCAGATTAAAAACTAGGTCAAATTTCGTAAACAAAAATGTGTCACCCGAGAGACCACAGTTTTGTTTCAATCTTCATGAATCTTCACCTGAATGTTTGATTTGATGATGTCTCGGTCAAATTCGAATATGGGTCATGTGGGATAAAAAAAACTAGGTCAATAGGTCAAAGTTCGTTAAAACATTGTGTGCACCCAGGAGATCACATATCGGCTTCAATCCTCATGAAACCTCAGAATGTTTGACTTAATCATATCACAATCAAGTTCGAATATGAGTCATGTCAGATCAAAAATTATTTCACAGGAGGTCAGATGTCGTTTAAACCTTGTGTGCATCAATCTTCTAAAACCTTGACATGATGATATCTCAATCAAGTTTAAACATGTGTCATTTCAGATCAAAAACTAGGTCAGATTTTGTTAAAATATTGTGTGCACCCTAAACACTACAATATTTCTTCAGTCTCCGTAACCTTTTCCAAAAATGTTTGACCTGATTATAACTTTGTCAAGTTAGAATGTTGGTCATGTCGGACCAAAACCGAGGCCAAATTTTGTTAAAGCCATGTTTTAATGATACCTTTGTCAGATACAAATACTGGTTACATGGGGTCAAAACAAGGTCATGATGTCAGATTTCTGTCTGTAGAGGCTACAATTTTGCATTAATACCAAATGTCTGACTTGATGATATGTCATTCAACTTACTATGGTTAGTGTCATATAACTAGGTCATATTTTCTTTTAAACCTTGTTCTCTTTCTCTAAAGGTCACAGTTTTGTGTCATTTGTCGGGTCAGACTAAATCATCAGGTCAAATTGCTTTAAATGACTCAGGTGAGCGAATAAATTACCTCTGGAGCCCATGTTTATGCCCCAACTTCGAAGAAGTTGCGCGGGCATATTCCTTCTGCTTTGTTCGTCCGTCCTTACGTCCGCCATGCACCATAGGGTGTATCATATCTCAGGAACCGTATATGCTAGGGTTCTGGAATTTCATATGTGGATTGCTTATGCAAAATTAGACGACTCATACTATTTTTTCTTTTCAGTCAGGCGTCTGGTTGGAGAGTAACGGCCCTTTTTCAGACTTTGGCATTCTTACACAGGAATAGCTTGTAACCAAAATATCTCAAAAACCGCTTGGGATAGGCTCTTGGAATTTTGCAGGCTGTTTGGAACTAAAGTGAAGATATAGTGTTTAAGGTTTGTGTTATTTTATGAAAATTCGACCAAAATACGCCCCTTATGGACTAAGGCATTTTGGCATAGGAAAGTAACTGTCCTTTTGGCTTTCCGCTGGTGATGTTTCCATTGGGTCTGGTTGTTTCGTGTCTGTGTTTCTTTCCCTTGGTGTCTCTGATGGGAGCTTTGGGTTAATTGTATCAATTTCTAATCATTGACTTCACTTCTGTTTTGTAAGCAAAATACGTATCTCAAGAACCGCTGGACTAGGCCCTTCAAATTTTGCAGGCTCTTTGGAACAAATTGTTCAAACTACGCCCCTTTGTGAACAAAGGCATTTTGGCATTGGAAAACTTGTAAGGGAAATATCTCATGAGCCGCATGGGCTAGGCTCTTGCCATTCCGCAGGCTGTTTGGAACCAATGTGAAGATGATATGATTAAATTTTGGTATAAGATCATGAAATATTGACCAAATTATGCCCCTTTGCGAACATGGGCATTTTGGAACTATTGTGAAGATGTATGGTGCAATTTTATGAAAAATTGTCCAAAATACGCCCCTTAACGGACCTCGGCGTTTTGGCATAGGGAAAGCTTGTTAGCAAAATATTTCAAGAACTCCTTGGACTAGGCTCTTGAAACTTTGCAGACTTTTTGGAACCAATGTGAAAATGATCTGATTAAATTTTGATATAATTTTATATAAAAAATCACAAAATTATACCCCTTTGTGGACTTAAGCACTTAAGCATGATAGGAAAAGCTAGTAAGCAAAATATCTAAAAAAAAAAACGCTTGGGATAGTCGTTTGAAAGGTTGCAGGCTGTTTGAAACTAAAGTGAAGATAAACTGATTAAATGTTGGTATAATTTTACGGAAAAATGACAAAAAAATGCGCCACTTTACAAGCGTTGGGAAATCAAGACTACAAGAGATTCATTTATGATACTTGGTACAAGCATGCATCTGGGGATGACAACTTTAATGCAAGCATCCTATTTGACCTTGACCTACATTTCATGGTTCAGTGACTTTGTGAACTATTTTTACCATCCTAACATACATCCTTATTCATGAGTCTATTTCTCAAGAACTATAAGAGCTTAATTAATGATAATTGGTACAAGTTGTTACTTAGTACAAGCTTGCATCTGCTGATGTCAACTGTAAAGCTAGCATCCATATTTCATGGTTGACTGACTTTCTGAACTATCGCAAAGATCATCTGGACTTTTATGCTAATGTAAAAGTCGATTTATTCAAGCCCTACAAGACTTTTATCAATGATACATGGTACAAACTTGCATCTTGTATTCACGTATCTCCAGAGGACCCGCGTTATAACGACAGTGTTTGTTCCCTATTATTGCGCCGTTGTAATGGATTGCCGTTATAAAGAAACCCAGCCAGGAGTATGATAGCTTATAAAAGATCTTTTCCACATCATGCCTCCAAGAAACAAATGTTATAGAGATTTGTTAGAATCGACTCGATGAGGCGATTCTAACAAATATCTATAACATTTGTTTCTTGGAGTATTTAATCATAAGTACAAGACTCTTCCATGACTATGGATTCTATTTGGGTATTTCAACCCAAGGGAAGCCCCAGCCACTCGGAATCGAGGCTCAACCTTGAGCTAAGAATAAATTCCATTGAAATTGTCGTTATAACGAGTTTTGCCATTATAACGAAATTCGTTATAACGCGGGTCCTCTGTATATTTATCGGTTCATTGACTAATGCGTCAACACTACGTAGCTTTAACCCTGATAGTCAAAATTCAAGTGAAGGCAACGATCAGGAATCGATACAATTAACCGACAGCTCTCATCAGACACACCAAGGGAATGAAACGCAATCATGAAACAACCAGATCCTAATGGAAACATCACTAGCGGAAAGCCAAAAAGACAGTAACTTTCCCACATAATGGCCAATTGGCTATCCAAAACAAAATAATATTAGCGATACACACACTCAAAGGCAAACCATAACACATATAAACCACGACAGAAGAACCGCCTTGGAACGCCAAGTCCATTTCTCGAGAAATATAAGAAAAGTCTTGCACATTCCATAGTTTTCTGTTCTGTGCTGTAATCCTTTCTTCTAAAGGATTACCCCATTATCAGAATAATTAATGATACTTGGTACAAATTCTTGCATCTATGGATTGCAACTTTAATTCAAGCATCAGTGTATTTGACATTGACCTAAATTTCACGGATCACTAAGTTTGTAATACTAGCTTTCAGTTTATGTTTAAATCTATTTCTCAAGAAATATAAGAGCTTCATTAATGACACTTGGTTTTTCGTTTGTTTGATTTGAGGTTTAACGTCCCCGTCAACACTGTAAAGGTCATTTTGGAGACGTTGCTTCCAATTTTGTGGGACTTTTACCCAAAATTGAGATGAAATGACATGTTAAGCCCTGTCGCCCAATGAAACCAATAGGGTTTGTAAGCATGGGCGGGCCGACTCGCACCGCTTTGCCTGGGCAGGCTTAGGTCCTCTAAGCGATTTACCAGTACTCGTGTGCAGGTCGGTTTCAGCTTCAGCTCTGCGTGGAAGCATCATGCAGCCCATATATTTCAATGACACTTGATACAGACTTCCATCAAGGAATGGCAACTTCAAAGCAACCATTTATTTTCGTACTCGACCTAAATTTCCTATATTTCATGGTTCATCGAGTAAATGAAGAATTTGCAACCCCCACCCCTTCGGCAAGACATAACCCTCGTGGGTTCGTATCATTGTCTCATATGATACAAACGCAATGGTTTTGGATTAAATCGTATGCCAAGATGGTTCACAATGTTTAATTTGACTGAATGTGTTATATATATATAGGCCGCATCCTCAGATAAAGGCATTTTGCTTCGATCAAATGACATTTTTTCCAAGGTTTTGTCCATGATTAATGCAATAAAAGTCGACAGTTTCTTTTTTTTTTTTTTTTTTTTTGGGGGGGGGGGGGGGGGGGGGGATGGTTTACTTTCATATTTGATATACATGTATTTAAAAAGATATCTTGAGTTGCTGTTCTGAAAATACCCTACTCATAAGAGCCTTACTGCTCTCATAGATTGAGGAAGCCACAAACGAAAATAAATCTTTCTGACCCTAAGCAGCGGCGCGTTCCAGCGGGCACACAACGTGTATACAACGTCTTATTATTAGGGTCGGTGCAACGTTATGACGTTGCATCGACGTTGATACGACGTTGCTTAAACGTCATTGGCCCGCTGGAGTATGCATTTGAAGATTTCTATGGGACCATTTCTCATGGGCCGGGTAAAGTATTTCTAAGATTAACCCTTGTCCCTCTGAGCCCAGATATGTCGTATCCTTCAAATAATGTAGTTCCAGATCAGAACCCATCTGATCAGGATTTTCATTGTTTGTCATTGGCCATATTCGACTGGGAAGTTTCGTGAAAGATTCGTGAAATTCCACGCAGGAGTGTGGTGTTATCTTGTAATAGCCGATCACATGGTCCAATCAAATATAAGTTATTTTTCAAATACATAAGCGATCGTGGAGCACGATTCTATTCGAAGGAAAAGTCGAACCTTTCGTGCACCACGGTCGCTTATGAGCTATACGCAAATAAAATATTTGATTGGACCACGTGACCAGCTATTACAACTAGGAACCACACTCCTACGTGGAATTTCACGGAAATTTCACGAAATCTACCAGTCGAATACCGTCATTCAGTTTATGAATTTGTTGCAATGATTTGCATCGAGAAATCTGAATGGTTGATAATCCGTGGTGGGCGTTGTATATTTAAATATTCAGCAGGTCAAGGGTTAAATATGGGGAAAGTGTTGTATGACTTTTGTCAAACAGTCTGTAACAATGAGTTGGTCGCCAATACATAAGTACGTCTTGTATGTAAATGTCGTAGTATGTGTCTGTCGGCGCTTCCTGTATACAACGTTAAACTTGTTTGTGTGGTCAGTAAACCGAGAACCTCCGAGTGAGGTAAAAATCCCATAGTACTGGCTAGCATCCGTGTCCTGCCCCGGTGGTGTGTATACGCCAATCATGTATTTCCCGTCTTGCGTTCCCATGGCGATAGGTTCTTTGTTACCGTGCTGGCTTTGTAGCTGATGCGTATGTTTGTTGAATGTCCACACCCTTGTGAAATCTCCAGGCATATAACCCGTCGGTGCCTCCATTTGGATGTAGCCAAACCCAGCCGGCCAGTTGCCGCCAATAGTAAACATGGAGATGTACTCCAAACAGTTAGAAGAGCCAGCACAACCTATAGTAATCTTCTTTTGGAAGGGGAAGGAGTAGGTGGCGTTTGTATTAAGTGCCGGACTTCCAGCGCCACAGTGGCCAGTACCCTGGGTTTCGTGGGTCCCAGGCCGTAACCAGAACGCCGGATGGACCTGAAGAAAGAAAAAAGTAGACCTCTAAGGGGAATGTGAACACCTGGTAGATTTTTCCGCTATTTTTCAAAGGGAGACAACTTTCGGGACTTCCTGTTCGCTTTTCTATACGACCTGTCCCACTAAAAAGGTCTACTCTTAAAGGCAAGAATTTGCTCTTTAAGAGTTGACCCCTATTGATATGGGAGACAAAATACTTAAAGAGTTGCCTCCCCTGAAGGTGTTCCCATTCCCCTTAAGCAAACACTGCTTTAAACAGACCTATGGATACCGAGTCAACGTACGTGACGTCAGTTATGTACTTCTATGAGTAGAGAAGGTCTTTAGGATACCCAATGTCACAAAAAGGGACAATAAATGAGAAATACAGTGAAATTTGTTATTAAGACCACCTAAATTCAAGTCTAGTTTTGCTTTAAATAGCTTATTTTGAAGGCAGCACTTAATCTTTCTTTGTGTTGAACCACATTTGAGACTGTTCAAAAGTGGTCTTAAAGACCACTTTTGAACAGTCCCAAAGGTGGTTTAAATGTAGGACTTCTCCGATACTGACTGGGAAATGCAAACCCAGGGGTCAGCCTATAAGACTATTAGAATGGAACGCGTTCCCTACCCTCGGGTAATCCCTAAACCGACACAAGTTAGTTGATGTGTGTATTCAAATGAGCGAAAACCGTCACTTATTATATTCACCTGTGGACACATATCTCACTAGTCTCGAAACCTTGCCGGTCGTACGGGCACCTTTGATGACTATATGGAAATATTTTCTCCACCTTTTACTGTCTTCCACTGCCCTCTTAGTTGCGGCAAAGCTCAGCCACTTCCACTTCTTGATATTATCTTCTCATCTCTTCCTTTGTTTTCTACGCCTTTTTGTCTTTGCGAGGCCTGGTGAGCGAGAGACATGTCCGTACCTTCTCAGCTTTCTTTTTTTTACTGTATTGAGGCGCTCTTCGTAGGAGCCAATCATTGCGCTTCATTTGTGTCGCGATCCTTTTAAGAGATGTTAACCCGCCCCAAACGGGCATTTGGCCATTACGAAAACACGCCTATACAAATACATTGCAACATTTATCACCGAAAAAAATGAAAATTTTAAGATGAAAAATTGTGATATTTTTCTTATTTCTGCTCAAAATATAGATTGCCGGGACTCGTTAGAACCGCCTCAAAGACGCGATTCTAACAAGTACCCACAACCTATATTTTAGAGCAGATATAAGAAAAATAAGGTTTACCCCTGTAAACTCCAATTTTTCTATATAAAAGTGGGGTTCAAGAGGGTCGAAATTATATAGGCGTGTTTTCGTGATGCAAACAGTGCAGACCCATATCACACGCCACAGAACGCGGCGTCTGATCAGTGCCTACACTGTTTGCAAAAAGTTAATAAATTTTTTCTAATAAATTTGGAAATGGACTCATGCTGTATACAAGGAGGAAGATTTCACTTTGTACAAAAAGGGTGAAGGATCCTTCTGAAGCATCACATCTATAGGGATTGGATCCTTCTATCCAGATCCGCTGTCAGTGTCAATGTTTCGCATGCATACAGAAATACTGAGATGACAAATAAACGTATCCAGTTCAGCTGTCAGTGTCCATGTTTCACATGCATACAGAAATACTGAGATGACAAATAAGCGCAAAAGTCTCAGCTTTCCAATTTAGTTTCACCATTGAAAGCGCAGCTACTAATTGTGCCATTCCTACAAGAACCTCTGGGTCCAGTTGTTCAATACTAACGATGTCGTTAGTTAACATATCATTTACACTTTGGTCATTTAATATCCCAAATATACTAATATTTTTGCTGAAAAAATGTGAGCAAAGCTGCTCGCATTTTTTCAGCAAAAATAACAAAAGTTTAGGTATTACACTTTCTAGAATAGTTAACAATTTGACCATTAACGAGCTCGTTAAGCTAACAAAGCTTTGAACAACTGGGCCCTGGTTAAGACCATTCATCTGTCACAATTGAACATACGTACTTATTTGAAGACTGTCACTGGCCATTGGTCTCTTTATTATCGAGAAGGTCTTCTGTGTTTCTTCTCGTGAGCTTGGTCTTCTCACCAATATCTAGTGAATGCTTAGCTTAGGTAGTGTACTAAGCAAAGAATCTGTCGGTCCAGTTTATCGGTTATCCCCAATATTAATTGCATTCTAACATACTGACCTGATAAAGATACGCTATCTCAGGACAAGTGAGCTTTATCAGGTCAATGTGATATTGTACTTCTATGAACTGGACTACTGGAAGAAAAAATGGCAAAACTGTAGGAGTGCACAAGGGGATTGACTGATAAATAGAATACCAGATTCGTGTCATTTGATATCAAGTTTATCTGGCTCGGCATCGAGGACGCATGTAGAATCGCTCGGCAAGCCTCGAGATTCTGCAAGTTTTCTCGAGGCCTTGCCTTATAAACTTCATATCAAATGACACGAACCTGGTAACCTCTATATCTTGGGGTCTTTGAGCTTCTCTGAGGATGTGAAAAGGGTCTTCTTAGACTGCTTTGGGCAATTTAGTACTGTTTGGATCGCAACTGTTGAATGGTCATAGAGTTCAAAGTAGCACTCAGTTTTTTTTCTTATTTCTGCTCTAAAATATAGATTGTGGCTACTCGTTATAACCGCCTCATCGAGGCGGTTCTAACGAATATCCACAATCTATATTTTGAGCAGAAATAAGAAAAATATTACAATTTTAAGTTTACAATGCATTTGTATAGACGTGTTTCCGTAATGAAAGCTACCTACTGTAATTACATGATGACAGTCTAGGCTTTCATCGGCCTGCAAACCTGGGGTGTATGCAATGTTCACCTGTGAGTAATGGTCAGTTATGACCGATCGCAGTATAAGTAGAAGAAAGAAAGAAAATTTCACATATTTTAGAGGCAAAGCGTTAAAAGCATTACCTTCGTTTCCATGACGTGCCCATTAGCACTAGCAGTCAAAATCTGTGTTTTTGTGGATGACCCAAAACCGTCATCCCGTCCTCCGCACTCAGTCGGATTGTAACATTCTGTGAACGTGTTGGTGTTACACGCCATTTGAAGTTCCCGCCCATGGTCATGCGCATTGATGAACTGCTTGTTATTCCAAACGAGGCTGTCGACTCCAGCGCCCATTCTCGATGACGCACTGATGAAGATGTTGTTGTTGGATATGGTCCAGCGAGTTCCAGAACCTGATGAAAATCCGTTCTCCACATACCCGAGTCTATGTTCTTTACCAACGTATGCTAGGTAGTGCTTGATTGCAGCTAAATAGTCCGACCCAAACGCCTTTTGCAGATCTGGATATCTAAACGCAAAGATAGACGAATCAGACGGGGCCTTAGACAGTTTCGTTTAACCCATAAAAATCTATACTGTAAGCAAACAGTGTAGACCCAGATCAGACGGCGTGTGATCTGGGTCTACACTGTTTGGCAAACCAATACTTGATTCCAGTCCAGATTCTATAGATAACACTCTTACGCAATACCCTGACCACACAGCGTAAAGATTAGCTCGGCTATTTTCTATAAATAACCGTTTCCTGGAATTCGTACATGTCAATGACAGTCACGTGACCAGAGTTTGCGACCAGGTTAGGCACAAACCGGCCTGTTCTGCTATACAGACTAGCCAGAGTTGTAGAAACTGGAGGTATTGTACTTTTGTTTGTTTGTTTGATTTGAGGTTTAACGTCCCCGTCAACACTGTATAGGTCATTTTGGAGACTTGCTTCCAATTTTGTAGGACTTTTACCCGACATTGAGATGAATTGACACCACAAGCCCTGTCGCCCAATGAAATCAATAGGGTTTAAAAGCATGGACGGACCGACTCTCACCGCTTTGCCTTGGCAGGCTTAGATCCTATAAGCGGTTTACCAGTACTCGTGTGAGTTTGGTTTCAGCTCTGCGTGGAAGCATCATGCAGCCCATCTATTTCTCAAGCCCCGATGGGCGGGGGCGCGGAGGTATTGTACTATCCAGGCGGCAAACACAAATGTGCTGATAAAACTGCATGGATGGATCGGGTATACAGGGAAATTCCGCTAATAAGAGCACCTAAAAGTAAGACTAATTCTGCCGTAAAAAGCTTATGTTGAAGGTTGCAGTTATTCTTTCTTTGTGTTTGCTGCATGCATACAGTGTCCTCTGGTCAGAGACCGCCTTTTGGACTGTTCAAAAGTGGTCTTAAAGACCACTTTTGAACAGTCCCATAGGCGGTCTTAATATAGGAATTTTACTTTAACTTCACAGACTTGTTGACGTGATGAAAAGGCCTATAGTCCCAGAACGTGGCGTCTAATCTCAGTAATCTGACACAATTTTAACACTGACAGAACTGGTGGCTCGATTGTCTCTGAGTGTAGAATCCCCGTTTAAACAAACATTGAACATCAAGATCAGAGACAACGTTATGCGACGTCTGATCAAAGTCTACACTGTGAATGTTCCACTTTCGGAATCTAGACGAATCTTCAGTTCAATAATGTAAAACCACTGTCCGGTACTTGTGGGACTATTATTCTCATTGATCACTATTTATATTATTATTATTATTATTATTATCATTATGATTGGCGTGTTTCATCCTTATTGGTCAGTGGTTATCACGTGGGCATTGGCAGTATAGCTGCGCTTATATATATAACATGGGACCTTTTGACAAACAATCGATCCAAACAAGATCTGTCCAAAGCGACTGTCCACATTTGGGACTGTTCATAGAAGAAGAAGAAGAAGAAATTTTATTGAACAAGTCCAGAAGGCTATAAAGCCCATGAGGATATAAAACAAAACATATACAATGGCGTAATTGACAGAACAAAGACTGTAGAGAGGTATTCTTAACATACATATACATCCAGTATTATAAGCTCGATTATATTCGATTATATTTCCCTTTGACGAAGGAATTTAAATCGAAATCCAAAATTCCAGAATGCATATACACATATACATACACATGTTCATATATGTATAGACATACGTATACCCATCCTATAAATACATAGATATATGCCCTTGCATATTAATGCATACTTTCATATTTTGACAGAAAAATTGTGAAAGGGGGAGGAAATTTGTGAGCGTAGAGGAGCCAGCTGCTTCCTGATTGGGTCAGTCCCCACCCAGGAAGCAGTCACATCCTTTTGTCTCACATAAACTATCTACAGCGGAGAAGATGCTAGTAACTTTACTGTAAAACAAGTCAAGCTGAAGGGGGTGGGACTCCTTCTCACACTCAGAGAAGGATATTCCCTCCCACCAGCTTACATACAGAAGATGGGAAAATGAGAAACCCCACGCACTCAGCCTTTCGAAATCGAAATAAAGGCCGAGATACTAGGGTTTAAAATCGCCCATTTTTTACATTGTAGACACACTGAACAAAGGCAATATATACAATTCAACACATACAGCCTACATGTGTACACATATTACAACAAAATGTACACTACTGTAACAACTGTTAATATAAAACGTAGTAATTAATAAATATAGACTATGGTTATTATTGAAAATGTAGTTGAATCGATGTCTTTGATAAAACAGACTATATGGCTTCTTTACCTAGAGATCAGATGACACATAAAAGGTTGATAACGTCGCCTCAACGTCGGTGTAACGTAGTAACCCCACACCGGCGGTGAACCGACGTCATCAGCTGTGATTTGACCAATAGGAATGTCTTACATGTAAGGTATAAAGTGCAGATATTGAAAGTACTGTAAATCGATATAGATCAATATAGCAGCTCTGTGCGGGATTTGAAAGAGTGATAAACAAAAGCACCCAGGTTCTTTAAAAGACGAGTATTACTTGTGTTCATAAGCTCCGTAAATTTAAACATACTTGGTCTATGCCAATAATATTTTGGTATATATTTCTTCCGTAAATCATTATACATTTGACATTCAATGACAAAATGATACTCATCTTCAATGAGTGAGCATTTATGGCATTTTCTATCATTTATTGGTACACTATTTGGCCTAACCCATCTTCCAGCCTCTATTTCAAGTCGATGGGAAGACACACGTAATCTAGTTAGTGCTACACAGAATTTTGACACGTTAATGTGTTCTAAATATGATTTGAGATTAAAGTTTGCTATTGATCTATAAAATACTGCGCGTGACGATTCTTCTAACCTCGAATGCCAGTTTTGAACAAAATTATCATTAACCCTTTGTTTCAATAAGCACATAAATAAGTCAACATTACCCACCCCTTGATTTAACCAAACGTCGTGAAAACCTAATGACATTAATAAATTTCGAATTAAAGATGCCCAGTTAGACTTTCCTGGTAACCGTTCTGTGTCCCTCCGCATGAGTTCATAGACCATCTTAACATACTTATGTTCATTTGCTGCCAGTACTTTAAACCAATATTTTATGATTAGAACATATCTTTTTGTCATATAGTTTGTTCTACCAAGTTCCCCATAGATAAAGTCATTTTGCGTTGTTTTTTTCACGCCCAATATTTTTTTACAGAACTGTAAATGCACCCTCTCGATCGAATTTGCTTGTATAAATCCCCAGATCTCACATGAGTAATTAAGGATCGGAGTTATCAGTTTATCAAAAAGATCTAGCTTGTGTTTGGGTGAAATATGGGTAAATTTATATAGATATTTGTTTAACTTAAAAAGTGCCTTTTGTGCCTGACCCGCTAGGGTATTTTGAGCTTCAGAAAAGGAACCCCCACTTGTAAAAACTATACCTAGGTATTTAAATTCCCTAACTATTTCAATTTCTTGTCCATTATAATAGAATTTCATGTTTCTAGGTAATTGGCCACCTTTTCTAAAAACCATTACTTTGGTTTTAGATACATTTATAGTAAGTTTCCATCGAGTGCAATATTCTAGCATTAAATCCAAACCAGTCTGTATTTGTTCTGGTGAATTTGCAAAAATAACAATATCATCTGCATATAATAACATAAATATTTTAAACATTGTAACATCGATACCTTCAAGCCCCGAATACATAAACTGTTCTTCAATGTCATTCAAATATAATGAAAAAAGCAAAGGCGAGAGACACTCTCCCTGTCTGACCCCTAAACTGCAGTAAAACTCCTTTCCTAATTTGTTGCAAAATTTCACTCTTGACTTTACAGACGAATACATTGATTTTAAAATGTTTAAAATGTTCCCTCGTAAACCTAGTTTTACTAATTTATACCATAAGTTATCTCTAACAATGTAGTCAAATGCTTTCGTGAAATCAATGAAAGCACAATATAATTTATTGCCATTATTAAGCATATGTGAAATCAGTCCATGCAAAACGAAAATATTATCTACAGTGCTCATGCCTGCTCTAAAACCAGCTTGAGCTTCAATAAGTACCCCATATCTTTCTGCCCATTCCCCTAATCTGATATTAATAACCCTAGTAAAAAGTTTGCCCATTGTACTTAGTAAGGTGATCCCTCTGTAGTTTTCAACGTCATTAACGCTCCCTTTCTTGTGCAGGGGAACTACATACCCCTCTGACCATATCTCAGGAAAATGCCCAGTTTCATAAATCTTATTGAATAAATTAACTAATATGGGTGTTAAAATTTCTTTTCCGTGTATGAAAAATTCATTAATTAATTGGTCAGGTCCACCTGATTTGTTCGCTTTCAACTGATAAACAGCTTTTAAGACTTCTTGTTGTGAAAATGGCGCGTTTAACTCTTCAAACATAATATTAAATTCGTTATTTTCATAACGCTCATTAAAATATAATATATCTTCATCGGTTGAGTAGAACGGGTCTAGGGGGTTATTAACGGCCTTAAAATATTGTTCAAAGGTTGTCAATGGAATATTGGCTGGTTTTATACCGGCTGATTCTTTAAGTAAGTTCCAATATAATTTTGCATTTTTAAATTTTGCATCCTCGAAAAGTTTAGTTTTTTCTTTATCATAGTTAAATCTAGCTTTGCGTATTGTCATCTTGTATTCTGATCGTGATTTAACCATATTAATGCGATTTGTATCGCATTTATTTTCACGATACTTATTGAGCATTTGAATGAAAATATTTTTTTTCTCATGACACAGATCTGTAAACCAGGGCGCATCAGTTTTATTTTCAGAACCCTGTCTATTTGACTCATTAGATTCCTGAGAATAAATTTTTCTCTTAAATAATGGGGCCGCAGCCGTGCCAATAATATCGCTCAGTTTTGATACACAAGATTCGATCTCATTACTGCTGCAACAATTTAAGATATCCGAATTTAAGGAGGCTAAGTTTTCATTATTCTGCTGTAACAAATACCTGAAATCTTCTTTGCGCTCATTATTCCATTTATACTTAGTCTCGATAGTGTCATACTCTTCAGACAACTGACAATCTAAACAATCACTTTCAAACTCAAAAGAGAAATTTATAAGACAATGGTCACTGAGTATGTTAGGATCTTGAACTTCAAAACATTTAATATAAGAAAACATAGTTTGAGAAGCTAAAACATAATCAACCAGACTACACCCTCTGCTACCAACAAAAGTGTATTTTCCTATGCCTTGGTCATTCCCTACTCTACCATTCATAATTCTCAGGCCCGTCTGCTTGCATAAGTCAAGTAATAATAACCCATTGTTATTTGTATGGCCCTCGTCCTGTGAAAAACGGGGCAATTGTGTATCTGAGATGTAATCATCAGGTAAAACTGACATATGCGATGTCGTGTCATCAACAACATAATCCGGGTTATTTGAAGTTCTACTGTTATAGTCTCCACACACCAACAAATTGCAATTACCCTGGGTTTTATTCTCAATAAAAACTATGGAGTCTAACAATCTATCAAAAAAGTTCGTTTCGGTCATAGACTGCCTGTTGCTATCATCAGGCACTACGTAACATAAACCAATATATAAATCATTCTCAAGAGAACACAAAGACTTGTTAATTTTTATCCATATAATGTCGTCTTGACTCGTGAAAATCAATGTGTCCTTCGACACATATTCATTTCTGACATAAACGATTATCCCACCAGAGCTGCGTTTGCTACGTTTCTTATTTTCCCCTCGGTTCAATACATAAGACTCAAAGTTATTTACATTTATATCGGAAAACTCATTTGTCCAAGTTTCTACCAGCAAAACAATGTCACTAGAACTAAAAATATCTTGGAATTCTACAGATTTTAATTTATTTGTACGCTTAGTCACCAGACCCTGTACATTTAATAGTGAAAAGCGCAAAGGCACCTTCCCCTGTGACACCTAAATCGATTGACATGAATCGCTCGTATTTGTACCTGTGCTACTATTTTTAAACACTTGCGGGGGCGTAGGTGACGTAGTATTATGTCCAGTTGTGCTAATGTTAGATTGTGATCTATTTCGGTCACTCGATAGTCTATTTTTAGAACCCGTACTTTCCACTTTCTTTGACACTGAAGATGTCTTTTTTTGAGACCTTGTTACGGACTTCGAAGGTGGGCGTCTAACGCCCCGTTCTAGAGTACGAGAGACACGAGATTTAACAGCTACATTTTGAGACGGTGAGTTACTCTGAATTATTTTTACACCTTCTGTAGTCTGCGAACTCACAATTTGATCAGTATATGGTCTAAATATACACGTAGAAGGTTGTTTATCAATTGACGTACTACGAGATGACCCTGGGGAAAGAATGCTTGGTGACAACAATCTATTTGCACGCACAGTTTGCTCCTTTTCCATATTAACAGTTTCAGCGTGCATCTCCGTCATTTCCATCAATGTCGAGCTTGGGTTTATTTGAGATGAATCAACTTCACCTTGACTCGTATCATGGTCACGTGGTTCATTCTGTTCATTCATGTTTAGCTGCGTGACAAGCGTATTACTACAAGGTGTACTACGAGTTGTAAAATCGCTCACAACATTGTCCAGCCAACACGGTTCATTGACAACATTAAAATCATGGCCACGCAATTCTGGACGATTCAAACTGGGTTGTTCAAAACAGGAATTCTTGTCAATGTGTGTAAAGTCAGACAGCCTACTACATCTCATGGCAACATTCCAGTCTGGGAATTCGTCCCTTACCACTTTTCCGTTAACCAAAAGTTTTGCAGGATATAGTATTTGGGTGTTTGCCCTCGGTTGCCTCGATCTTATTGTTTTGACCTCGTCCCACAGCTTTTTGCGCGCATCATTGATTTCCTTCGGTAAATCATAACTTACACTGAAATTTGTATTTCTTAGCATGTGTACATTGTCCATAATCATCTGGGTATCACAGAAATCCCTAAAGTTGACGATTATTGGGCGCTTAGGATTTCTACTACCAATTTTCCGAGGTCCTAGCCGATGGGCCCTTGTGAGATACATTTTCCTAGGGTCAAGGTCAAGGTCGTTATCAATGAAATCCCTAATTATGGCAAAACAGTTTTCATTTGGGGTCTCGAAAAATCCCCAAAATATCAAATTGTTCCTCCTTGACCGAGCCTCTAAGTCTATAGACTTGTAGGCCAGAGTTTTTAGCACGGACGTATTGGTATTCATAACATCAACTACTTGATCCATTTTTTCGTTCATGGAGACAAAACAGTTTTGAAATGATTTCATACCTGTGTTTGCTTGGTCTTGATTCATACGAATTTGTTGAAGTTCATTGAAAATCATATTGAGTTTATTTTCCATTGAACTGTTCACAAATATATCTCGGTTTTCACTTTCCTCAGTCACATTTCGTTTTCTACGCTTTGATCTAACAGTCTCATAAATTATATATATATGATGTATATATAAATGTATCTGAAATTAAAGGGAATAGAAACACCTGGCAGATTATTCCGCCATTTTTGAAGGGAGGCAGCTTTCAGAACTTCATGTTTGCTTTTCTCAAAGATATGTCCCATCGAAAAAGGGGTCAGCTCTTAAAAGAAACAATTTGCTCCTCAGGAGCAAATTCTTCCTATAAGAGATGACTCCAATTGACATGGGAGACAAAAATACTTTTGCAGGAGTTGCCTCCCCTTAAGGGGTATCCATTCCCCTTAAACGAGTATTCTAATGCATATGTGAGTATAACGTGATGCCTGCTTGGATAACGTCATATCCGGAAACCCGGCGTCACAATGTGACGTTGCTTTTATTTTGAATGTCATTTGCTTTTACGCAGTTCACATCGCTTGCTCCTTTGACCAGAATAGTAACAAAGCAACGGTATTGAAAATAGCCATTTTGGAAGGTACTCGTAAACAGCCCGGTAAATAGGCGGTTTTACGCTCGGAAATTCCGACCGAGCCGCAAATTTACCTCCCCATTTGACAATTTTGGATAAAGTTACAGTAAATTTTTTATATTAAGACCACCTTTGGGACTGTTCAAAAGTGGTCTTAAAACCACTTTTGAACAGTTCCAAAGGTGATCTCTGACCAGAGGACACTGTGTGCTGAAAAAAGCTTTTTAAAGCAGAATTAACCTCAATTTTTGGTGGTCTTTATAGCGGAACTTTACTGTATTCCCTAAAAGCCCCCGCCCATAGGGGTTTGAAGAAATAGATGGGCTGCATGATGCTTCCACGCAGAGCTGAATCCGGCCCGCACACTAGTACTGGTAAACCGCTTAGAGGATCTAAGCCTGTGCAGGAACCGCGGTGCGAGGCGGACCATCCATGCTAATAAACCCTATTGGTTTCATTGGGCAATAGGGCTTGAGATGTCATTTCATCTCAATGTCGGGTAAAAGTCCCACAAAATTGGAAGCAACGTCTCCAAAAAGACCTTTACATTGTTGACGGGGACGTTAAATCTCAAACCAAACAAAAACATACTGTATTCCCAAAATCATCGAGCAAATTCATAAATGGGCACATTAGTCATGTTTGGAACACACGCTAACCTTTGCAGATACTGTTTAGAGTGGAAGGAGCCACACCCTTGCCATCCATGTCTTGCCCCAGTTGTTAACCAATGGTGGTTGGCCTCACTTTTGGTATCTATACCAGCTCTTCTGAGGGACGGGTTGTCGTTGATGTAAAATAAAGGATCGAAAACCAAAGGATTCAAGTACATAGCGTCATCTTCTGCATTAAATACATGAAAAAATGATACGTTAACAATTTGTCATTACGAAAAAGACACGCCTATTCAAATAAATTTACCGCCAAAAATGAAAATTTTCAGATGAAAAAAACTGATATATTTCATATTTCTTCTCAAACCATAGATTGTGGGCACTCGATAGAATCGCCTCTACGACGCGGTGCTATTGTGGGCACTCGTTAGAATCGCCTCTGCGAGGCGGTGCTATTGTGTGCACTCGTTAGAATCGCCTCTGCGAGTCGGTTCTATCGAGTATCCACACTCTTATGTTTAGGCAGAAATAAGAAAAATAATGCATATCCCTGTAAACCTCCGTTTTAATATATAAATGTGAGGTGAGGTCCAAGGGGGTGAAATTATGTGGACGTGTTTTCATGCAATCTTGTAAACCCAACTGTTCAAGGAAAAACTGTAGTTTATAGGGGTGTTATATTTCGGACACGTTGTGAGTACGCGTTAGAACCGCCATAGTGCGGCGGTCCTAACCAGTACACGCACCCTATGTTTGGAGCACTAATAAGACAAATATCACAAAAGTTCCCTTTTGGAGCTTTGCAATGTTACCGAAATGTCAAGATTATTTTTCTGTTTTTTAGAGGACTTTACCATTGGGTATTCACAGTGGTGACTTTACCATTGGGTATACACAGTGGTATGCTTTGTTTTTCAGATGAAAATGTCGTTTTACCTTAACCCATTGTATGCGGAAACTACTAAAGAGGTACCTTGGCAAACAGTGTGGGCCCAGATCAGACGCCGCGTTCTGCGATGTGATCTGGGCTTGCACTATTTGCTAACAAAATTTTCCGTCAAAAATAGAAAAAAAGGCCTGGCACCCTTTATATGACAAATGGGCTTGTCCAACATATAGGAATGGAAGAGTCCACTAGCATACAATGCGTTAATATTGTTCGAAACATACACTTTAAAATATTTACAGTTAATAGAAAAATCAGAAATTAACTCAAACCTGAAAAAAATATAATGCAATTATATGGAAATATTTTAAGCCTTATTTTGTTTGTTTGTTTTAATGAAGTGTTACGTCGTCAACACTATTTAATCATTTTGGAGACGTTTTTTTCCGATTTTGTGGGACATTTACCCGACACTGGGATGAAATGATATCCCAAGCCCTGCCGTCCAAAGAAACTGCTGGTGTTTCAGAAGCGGTCCGACTCTGGGCAGGCTTAGACCTTAGCGGTTTACTCTGCCAGGACTCAAGTTCGTTCGGTTTCAGCACTGCGCGGAAGCACCTTGCAGTGCAATACTTTTTTCAGACCCTGATGGGCGGGGGGACTTTTGTGCTTATCTGTTTCCATGTAACTGAGAATAAAAGAATGTTGTATTGTATTGTATTGTTTACTCAGGCCATATATATAGCTCTTTTCGGTCGTACCAATAAAAAAAAGAAAAGAAGCTCCTGCGTTTGTCGCTCCATTACGATAACACGCCCATGCGACATAGTACATTTTTCACATCTCCAAAATGGCTACTTTTCTGAAGAAAAGCCGTGGTATTTCTCTTATTTTTACTGCAAACATAGGTTGCGGATGCTCGTTAGAACCGCCTCAATGAGGCGGTATTGAGGCGGTTCTAACGAGTACACACAACCTATGTCTTGGAGCAGAATTAAGAAAAATAAGGTATACCCCCGTAAACCCGTTTTCTCTATATAAAGTGGGGTTAAGGGAGGGGGGGGGGGCGTTCATTTCATGGACTTGTTCACGTGATGTACCGGATGCATGCGAGAAATTACTGTTTTCACACTGGGTCAAATCCTGTTACCTTTTCCTTTTTTTTGTCCTTTTGTGGCCCGGAGTGGTGTGTGTGTGTGTGGGGGGGGGGGGTTACGGCCCTTTCAAGGTTATTTAACTTGTTTCGAGCCGATCGACCGTGCGTTGCAAAACTTGGCGTCTCACATGTGACCCAAGCGAAGCTCGAACCCACAGCGCCGAGAGACCTTCATGTAATGATTAAGAGTCAGTTCTCTCTTACCCACTAGGCCACGGACGTCCATACTGTTGCTTCCTGTGTGTGAGAGTTTTCATAAAAAGAGTTCCATTTAATGGGAATGGGAACACCTGGCAGATTTTTTTCCCCGACTTTTTACAAGGGGAGACAACTTTCTGCACTTCTGGTTCGCTTTCCTATAAGCCCTGTAACATTGAAAATGGGGTCTACTCTTAAAGGAAAAAAGAATTTGCTCCTCAGGAGCAAATTTTTTCCTTTAAGAGTTGACCCCTATTGATACCGGAGACAAAATACTTTTGGAAGAGTTACCTCCCCTGAAGGTGTTCCCATTCACCTTGAAATCCGCGAAAAACTACGATATCAAAAAATTTACACAACAATACCATACAGTGCCAAGCTTCAGCACCTAATGACCATTTGAATGGGTAAGGTATGCATTAACAATTTTCTGTTCCCTTAATTTTTGAGCAGAATATCTTGTCGGTGTTCTTTTGAACAGCCGCAGTTGTAACGAGTGTCTTAATCTGTGTTTGAGAGCAACAATAAATAAAAATAAAGTTTTCCCTTGTAGATTCCAATTTTTTCTTAACAAAGTGGGGCTTGCAAGGGTGTATATTACACTAAATGTGATGATTTGTTTAATAGGCCCAAAACTGACATCCGGTGTCTGCGATTCGGGGTTTTATAGACCATCAAACGTAACAAGCCAGCACACTGCATGATCCCTTGATGCCTATGTTTAAGTATCCGATTAAGGATTCAGGAAGAGATGATGTTGATGCAGAATGGGGGTGTATAGTTTGGCAGGCCGGACCTATCGTTTCAACTGCTTTTGGAATGAATTAAACCAAGTCACATGATAACATGCATCCAAATGCAATACAAACAAAGCTATGGAGTATATTGCCGTTTGCAAAAAGCATGCGGGAGGCGCCCTACCGAATCTTCTTGTGGACTCAGCGAATTTGACACATGCGGACAACACCTGAGCTGCCCCGGTCCGCCAATTTTATCTGCGAGTACCATACATGTGCTTTGGAGAATTTCATGATGGCCGCCATCTTGGATATCAGAATGTAACAGTTTCAGCAATTCTGAATCTCCATCACACCCAAACGCCTCCCTCCAAATTTCAAGTCAATGTGACTGACCATTCAGGAACAGATGTGGTTTGAAGATTTTCAAGATGGCCACCATGGGATCATATCAGAACAGAATGGTTCTAACAAGTCCGAATCTTCATGTCGTCCCAATGCCTCCCACCAAGTTTCGCCTCATTTCGACTTGATGTGGTTTGAAGATTTTCAAGACGGCCATCTTGAAATAAGTTTAGCAATTCTGGATCTCCATGTCACCCCAATGCTTCCCATCAAGTTTCAGCTCAATCCGACTTTCGGTTCGAGGGGAGATGTTGTTTGAAGAATTTCAAGATGGCAGCCATCTTGGATATCGGAATGGAATGAATTTTGTAATTCTAAATCATCATGTCACCCTGTTGACTCTCAAGTTTCAACTCAATCCGACTTTCGATACGGGAAAAGATATTCATTAAAGAATTCAAGTATTCCGATCTTAAGTTCGGGGGGAGATGTCGTTTGAAGAATTTCAAGGTGGCGGCCAACTTGAATATCGGAACGGAACGATTTTAGTAAATATGTCACCCAAATGCCTCCCATCGAGTTTCAACTCAGTCCGACTTTTAGTTGGGAAAGATTTGTCTCTTGGATAACGGAACGAATTGAGCAAATCTGAATTTCCATGTCGCCCCGATGCCTCTCATCAAATTTCTGCTTCATCGGACCTTTGGTTCGAGAGATATCGTTTGAAGAATTTAAGATGGCCGCCATGCGGCCATCTTAAATTTCGGAAAGACCGGAATCTCCATGTAACCCACCAAGTTTCAACTCAATCCGACCTTTGGTTCTGGAGATGTCGATTATAGAATTTCAAGATGGCCATGGCGGCCATCTTGGATATCGAAACGGAACGATTTAAGCAATTCTGAATCACCATGTTGCCCAAATGCCTCTGTACGGTTTTTGAGGAAATTTCCCAAATGTAAAAAACCTAATGATGGACGGACGAAGGACGGATGATGGACGACAAATGACGGACAACAGGCCATAGCAATAATAATAGTTATACATGTAATGATACTACTACCACTACTACTACTACTACTACTACTACTACTACTACTACTACTACTACTACTACTACTACTGCTGCTACTACTACTACTACTACTACTACTACTACTACTGCTACTACCACTACTACTACTGTTACTACTACTACTACTGCTACTACTACTACTACTACTACTACTACTACTACTACTACTACTACTACTACTACAACAACTGCTGCTGCCTACTAATGCATGTTATATAAGTTAGCTTACCATGAGTAAAAATAAATCTTTTATCGCCAGCTGCTGTCCCTGCATAAATATAAATAGCACAGTCTAAAAATAATATATAATCCTGTTAACCACATAGTGCGGTTTGGAGGGGTGTTCATTAAAAGGACTTGTTAACTAATACAATTAAGGAAGTTTTCTTATTTTACGCACTCTACTCTAGTTTTCTGAGAGAGAGAGAGAGAGAGAGAGAGAGAGAGAGAGAGAGAGAGAGAGAGAGAGAGAGAGAGAGAGAGAGAGAGAGAGAGAGAGAGAAGTGTTTTATATTCGTTTTTCTTTCTTCCTCCGTCTGATCAGGGTCCACACCATTTGCATTAGGATAAAGAACTTAAGGATATGCCAAAATAGTCCAAGTCTCCGTTCATGACAGTTTTCCCAGCCTGCACTCAGAGACAATCGGCTAATCGGTGCTGCCAGTGCTTTGATTTATTTACCCTCAACCCCACTCACTCTTGTGTTTCTGGAGTGCGCTCTTACATCACTGAAGTTGGACACGTCCATGCTACTAAATAGGGCGTCTAACTGAATGGTAGGCAATATATATCCAGCTAATATGGCTCAGAGTCGTCACATGAGGATCTACACTGCTTGCATAAGTATCTATATCTGGCTAAAAGGTTGTAAGCGATAACCTTTGTTCTTGTTCCGAGTAGCAGGCTTAATTAATATTACGCAGAAACATACATTGGAATCTAGGTGTTGCCTCGGTAGCTCAGTCGGATGCGCGTGTGACTGTTGATCAGGAGGACGCGGGTTCGATACCTGCCGGAGTCGGCAACATTCTTTCGATGAGATTGATCATGAAATATTTTCTACGGTCATTCTCTCCCTTCTGCAGAATCAAGAAGGGCAGTTGTCAGTTTCTGGCGAAAGAATGTGCACTATACTGGTTAACCGATTACGCATAAGCTTGCCCGGGAAAAGTGTGGAAAGGTAAACCGACCGGCTTAAAAATGACCTAAATAGTGTCGACTGGACCGTTAAACTCCAATATAAACTAACAAACATTGGAATCTAAAAGGATAAGTTGAACATTATATGCAGGATAGCGGTCATCTATTTCAAACAAACGTAGATAATATCTTCATCCAGAGCTTGAAGAAATTGATGGGCTGCATGATGCTTCCACGCAGAGCTGAAACCGACCCGCACACGAGTACTGGTAAACCCCTAAGAGGATCTAAGCCTGCCCAGGAAAAGCGGTGCGAGTCGGACCGCCCATGCTTATAAACCATATTGGTTTCATTGGGCGTCAGGGCTTGAGATGTCATTTCATCTCAATGTCGGGTAAAAGTCCCGCAAAATTGGAAGCAACGTCTCCAAAATGACCTTTACAGTGTTGACGGGGACGTTCAACCTCAAAACAAACAAACAAATATTTTCATCCTTTTCAAATACTGAATTGTACTTTGAGATAATTCCACAATGAAATTTCAGGACTGTACTAACTGAAAACAAACCAATCAACAAAACCGGACACCCTTTCGAATATGAATCAATAATACAGTGAGTGAGTGAGTGTTTCAGTTTTACGTCCCACCAACAGCTAACGGAGACGGGACCTCGGTTTAGAGACTCATCCGAAAGTCGGGAGAAGCCCGGGATCGAACCTGCGACCACTGGTTTACAAGGCGAGTAGCGTAACCACTCGACATCGGAGGCTTCTAATAATACAATGAAATTCCACTATTAAGATCACCTAAATTTAAGACAAATTCTGCTTTAAAAGGCTTTATTTGAAGGGTTTAATCTTTCTTTGTGTTTTTTGTGCCCAAAGTGTCCTCTGTTAAGGGACCACCTTTGGGACTGTTCAAAAGTGGTCTTAAAGACCACTTTTGAACAGTCCCAAAGGTGGTCTTAATATAGGAATTTTACTGTATTTCATTAAATTGACAGCACTTGTTTGAACTTAGACTTATACCTTAAATGCCAGTATTTTAAGCAAACAGTGTAAGCCCTGAGCAGCCAACTGAGCAGACGCCGCATTTCGCGGCGTCTGGTGTGGGTATACAGTTTTTGCAAAACTCTGATCTACATGTAACATAGATAAAAATAACGCGACTATTTTCTATTTAATAACCATTACCTTGTTTTCCCCAAATCAGTGACAGTCACGTGGACAACAGCACTAATTCAATGTCTGTCCTTTATAACTTTGGGTCGATTGAAAAACGATCAACCTAAATACGATACGTTTGAAAAATGCCACAAGAGGGGGGCCATTCATCACGAGAAGAGGCCTATATAGTTGACCCCCTCCAACCCCACTTTTATATAGTAAAACTGGGTTCACAGGGGAAAAACCTTATTTTTCTTATTCCCGCTCTAAAATATAGATTCTGGGTATTCGTTAGAGCCGCCTTGGTGAGGCGGTTCTAACGAGTACCCACAATCTAAATCATCAGTTTGAGCAGAAATAAGAAACAAGAGGCCCATGGGCCACTATGCTCACCAGAGCTCAGGTGGGCACTGCCCAATTGCAGCCATGTATTTTAACAAGATATCATTTTAATCTGCCAAATGAACCCCCATATCCAAATGAGCACCCATGTGGACTCAGTATATGAAACATTAGGCCTTTTATGAAGTAGAGGGGGTGGGGCATGGACCCAATGGAGCCCTGGTTGGTGTCACTAAATGTGTCTTATCACAAAGAACAAGAATATATAGGGTTTAGCAGTGGGGATCTGCATGGCTGGAGATATCAGTGGAGGGGTTGGAGCATGCCCTGTCGTTCCCAGGAAAGCCCAAGATTGTTGTCCCTAAATGTGTCTCATCATAAGGACCAAGTATATATATGGTTTAGGGGTGGGAATCTGAACGGTTTCCAAGATATCCTTTCATGAAGTGGAAAGGAGAGGACTGGCCCCTGCGGACACCCCTACAGTAGGTGTGCTAATAATAAGGAACAAGAACATATATGAATATGGGGTGGGGATTTGAATGGTTTCTGAAATATATGGCCTTTTATGAAGTGGAAGGGCGGGGCACATTGCCTCAGCACAAAGAGACCCCCAAGTTGGTGTGACTGAATGAGTCTTATCATAAGGAACAAGAATATATATGGTTTAGGGGTGGGGATCTGAACTATTTCTGAGATATGTGGCTTTTAATGAAGTCAAGCGGTGGAGCAAGGCCCGCGCATGCCCCGGGGACTCACAAGCTGGTGTTAATGAATGTGCCTTATCATAAGGAAGATGAATATATATGGTTTAGGGGTGGGGCTCTGAACAGTTTCTGAGATAAAAGGCATTTTGTGAAGTGCAGGGGTGGGGCAAGGCCCAGGGAGACCCCCAGGTTGGTGTCACTGAATGTGTCTTATCATAAGGTACAAGAATATATATGGTTTATGGGTGGAGATCTGTAAGGTTTCCGAGATATTGTGATATTATGAAATGGAGGGGGTGGGGCATGGCCCCAGCACATCCCTGGGGACCCCCAGGTTGGTGTCACTGAATGTGTCTCATCATAATGAACAAGAACATATATGGTTTAGGGGTAGGCATCTGAACAGTTTCTGAGATATATGGCCTTTTGTGAAGTGAAGGGGTGGGGCATGGCTCCAGCGCACACCGGAAGACCCCCATTTTGGGGTCAATGAATGTGTCTTATCATAAGGAGCAAGAATATATATGGTTTAGGGGTGGGGATCTGTAAGGTTTCCGAGATATTGGGCCTTTTATGAAATGGAGGGGCGGGACATGGCCCCGGCGCATCCCGGGGGACCCCCAGTTTGATGTCACTGAATGGGTCTTATCATAAGGAACAAGAGTATATAGGGTTCATAGGTGGGGATCTGAATGGTTTCCGAGATATTGGGGCTTTTATGAAGTGGAGGGGGTGGGGCATGGCCTCGGCGCATCCCGGAGGACCTCCAGGTTGGTGTCAATGAATGCGTCTTATCAATAGAAACAAGAATATATATGGTTTAGGGGTGGGGATCTGTAAGGTTTCTGAGAAATAAGGCATTTTATGAAGTACTGGGGGCGGCGCATGGCCCCGGCACAACCTACTGGACCCCCAGGTTGACATGAAAGCATATGGCTGAGAGAAGTTTGCTAAAGGAACATTTCTATGAAAGGTTTGTCAAAATATCTGCAAAGGCTTTGTAGTTAATGCCATTTTTCAATTTTCCCCATTATAAGTCTATGGAAAATCTAAGTTGCCATAGCAACCAAACTAAAGAGCCGAATTTCATAAAAAACACAAAACCTGTAAAGGCAAATATGGTGAATATTTCCATAAACTCTCAGCCTCATACATGTAGAGCATACGGTTTCTGAGGAGATGATTTTTTAAGTTTTTTTTTTTTCTATTTTTTTCATTTTGGTTTCCATTGCAACCAATACAAATGAGCAGTAGGCCTAAAATCATATGGCAGATAGTAGATTGCCTAAGGAATATTTCTATGAAAGTTTTGTCAAAATATCTGCAGCGGCTTAGCAGTAAATGCCATTTTTCAATTGTCCCCATTATAAGTCTATGGAAACTCTAAGTTGCCATAGCAACCAAACTAATAAGCCGAATTTCATAAAAAACACAAACTTTCAATCCCCCAACCCAAGGATGCTACAGATGAAATTTGGGCCCAAAGGGCCTAGCGGCTTCAGAGGAGATGTCGTTTAAAAGTGTTGACGTCACACGACGACGACGCAGACGACGCAGACGCCGACGGACAACTGCCTATCCTATAAGCTCCCCCGGAGCCTTCGGCTCTGGTGAGCTAAAAAATATCACAATTTTTCATCTAAGAGTTTCGATTTTTTCGGAGATCAAGTTTCCAATGTATTTATGTAGGCGTATTTTCGTAATGTATTGCATAGTCATATTTCACCAATTACAGTCCAACCTGTATTAAGCAAGCAGGATAACCAAAATGTGCTTGCTTAAGACAGGTGCTTGGTTAATACAGGTGAAATTTTACACATTCGCCTTTCTTGGGAACTGCTTGCTTAAGACAGGTTGCCTGTTTAATAGAGGTGGCCACTAAGACAGGTTTAACTGTACTTACCAGGAATTCCAATACCTATGGAAAGGTGAATGAATGCTACTGCATAAAATATGCATTTAGCCATTTTACTATATTTTCCACTGCACCTTTAAGATGGTTGACATTTCTTATCTGATAAGACTTGTAACTTGACACATGCACGAAAACTTGAACAAAGAAAACAAAAGATAAAAAGAAGAATGGTAATTTGACACATACATGTAAAGCATGAACATATACGAACCGAAAGTTTTACAAACCAAAGCACTGACAGCACTGGTGGGTCGATTGTCTAATGGTTCGGGACGTTGGGACTTAGATTTTCTTTAAACCTCATAATTGCTTTTCTTTGAGCAAATAGCAAAGACCCTGATCAGACGCGAGTAGCATTTTCTTATAGGATCGTACTTCCCGGGAACTCAAAAATATTTTTATCAGTCGTCGCGTACCCCAACAGGCACTCGATCAACGCTAAATCAACGTTGATTCAACGTTGTTCAACGCTATGTGCCTCCGTTGTTTTTTTGTTGTTTTTTTTTTTTTTGTTGTTGTTTTTTTTCATCGATCGTTTTCTGCTAGGGTCGTTCTTTCTTGGAAAACATCTGGTATTTCCAAGAATATTTTTATATCTGTAGTCGGATTAGTCATCTGTCATCAAAGCCCGCATCAAAGGCGCCGGCTGTGCGGTGTGGAGCAACACCTGTTGCTTTTTGCCTTTCATATGTGCACATGCTGGAAGAGGACCCCGCCCATTGGGGCTAGATGGTACCTCTACGCAGAGCTGAAACTGACCACACGAGTATGTTGGTAAACCGCTTTGAACAGGCCGCAAAGTGGTGTGAGCCGGATCGTCCATGCATATGTAAACACCTATTGGTTTCATTGGATGGCAGGGCTTGTCATTTCAGCTCAATGTCGGGTCAAAGTCCCACAAAACTGGAAGCAAAGTCTCCAAAATTGACCATATAGCGTTGCCGGGGACGTTAAACCTCAATTCAAACAACTTAGCATGCTGAAAGACAAGTTTTCGTTTGTCGTCGCGAATTTCTCGTATTTATAGTGAGTGTGCTGTGCTCGTTTACGGTCCAGCCAACAGCTAAGGCCACGTTGAAACTTCACTGTTCCTGGACAGGTTTAAACCCCCTAAGCAGTTTGCTGGTGCTTAGTGAGATCCCCAGCCCCAGTTACTGACAACAGCCGAGTTCTGAAGCAACTATCCATCCCAAGCCGTCACTAAAGGGTAGAGTAGTGGATAAGCTAAAAAAAATAAATAAATAAATAAATAAAAAAAAATGAATAAAATAAAATAAAACAATAATAAAAGAAAAAGAAAAATACTTTTGAGAAAAAAAAGTTACGCGTGTGGCATAGTGACATAGTGCATTATTTAATATAAAAAAATGACATATTTTCTCTGATGATAATTTGCAATATTTTTTTCTCATTTTTGCTCCTAACATAGATTGTAGGTGCTCTTTAGAACCGCCTCCCTGAGGCAATACAACTTATGTTTAGGACCACGAAAATCTGTTAGAGACAGGGGTAGTTCGCGACAGTGAGGGTTACTGCCAAGAGGCATTAGGGGGTTAATTTCGGGACATCTTTTCATTGTTCTATAATAAAATGTATGCTGTGTGTACTCCTTAGAACCGCTTCATTGAGGCGATTCTAATGCGTACACATAGCATACATTGACAAGCTTTTAGATAAAAGTCGAAAATCTCTTTAATTATCCCGCACTATTTCTTATGTGTAGGAATTCCCTAAGGACTCAAGAACGGGTTCGACTCAACAATGGTAAACGAGCCATCCATGTTGCAGCCATCGAAGTTCTGCTGTTCACGTGAATGATGCAAATTGTAGTATTCTTCGAATTTCTGTTGTAAACATAGATTGTAGGCGTTTGTTAGAAGCGCCTCAGTGAGGCAATACAACTTATGTCTTGGAGCAGAGACAAGAAGAATTAATACATTTTAAACCCTAGTTTTCTATTAAGAGGAATGGAAACACCTTGAGGGGAGGCAACGCCTGCAAAAGTATTGTTATTTCCCATGTCAACAGGGGTCAACTCTTAAAGAAAAGAATTTGCTCCTGAGGAGCAAATTTTTTTCCTTTAAGTGGAGAACCCTTTACAGGAAGTCCCGAAAGTTGTCTCCCTTTGAAAAATGGCGGAAAATTCTGCCAGGTGTTCCCATTCCCAATAAACCCTAGATTTTTATTAACGTGACGGTAAATAATGATGGAAATTGTTAATATTCTGCTTATTTCTGTTGTAAACATAGACTGTAGGTGTTCGTTAGAAGCGCCCCGGGGAGCGCCCACAATCTATATTTTTAGGGGGTTGCAAGACTGTTCATTGCATAATTTTGTTTGATTTGAGGTTTAACGTCCCCGTCAATACTGTAAAGGTCATTTTGGAGATGTCGCTTCCAATTTTGTGGGACTTTTACCCGACATTGAGATGAAATGACATCTCAAGCCCTGCCCCCAATGAAACCAATAGGGTTTATAAGCATGGATGGTCCGACTTGCCCCGCTTTGCCTGGGCAGGCTTAGATCCTCTAAGCGGTTAACCAGTACTCTTGTGCTGGTCTGTTTCAACTCTGCTTGGAAGCACTATGCAGCCCATCTATTTCTTCAAGCCCCAATGGGCGGGGGCGAGTTCATTGCATGGACTTGTTAAGCTGATAATAAGGTAAACCATGACACTAGGATACTTTAGTAAGTGGGGTTCATCAGGGTGTTCATTCACAAGCACTCGTTTTATAAAACTTGAGGCTACCACTCTAAACGAATGGGGTTCATATTGTGTGAAACGAGTGACTTTGTGTTTACATTTACATTTCACGGATATTCTGAAGATGCCATCTGATCAGGATCTACACCCTTTGCCATTCAGTTTGTGAACTGATCGATTGTGTTAAAAGAAGTAATTTGATTTGCTGATAGTCTGAAATGGTTGCGGCAAATTAATTTATTCAAAAGGGTAAGAGTTAATGTGGTATCTCACGAAAAGATCGGTAATCCTTTGAACCGTTACAAGATGCGGTTCTAATTAGTATTCAATTGCCCAGTTCCGGATAAGTCACGTGTCATTCAGTTTTGTAGCCAATACGGTTGCTTGGTGCTCAGAACGTGTGTTACCATTTTAGAAATATTATCCCTCTGCAAAATGCAAATAATCATTTTTTCCAAATCCCATTCGACTGCCTTTCAGATTGCAGAATATGAGACCACAGTTAAAGCCCAGTTGCGGATCACGGCACCCAGCAGCGGATCACGAGATATCGAGGTATTTGGAAACGATCAAAATATGTCGGTGCCTTTTCGGTTGCATTCGGTAAACACTGAATATCAATTTATGATCATGTCTGCACCCCACCACCTCCTCTGATGGTGTCGGAAGACATAGTTTTGCAACCCCCCCCCACACACACACACACACACCCCTCTACCGTCTGGCGATCCGCCTGTCTCTCTACGCGGCATGTTTTCGTGTCGAACTTTGAAATCATCTGAGATAGTCTCGTGAAACTTTACAGAAATAAAAAAAAAAATCATGCGAGGACGTGTCATATACTTGCTTTGCTATGTTTATATCACAATTTTTCATCTTAATTTTTTCATTGTCACGGCGGTAAAATTTACCGTGTATTTGAATAGGCGTGTTTTCGTAAGAATCAGAATCAGAATCAGAACTGTGACTGGTGATTAAAGACCAATGACCAGGGACCTGTGATATGGGAATGCAGTCCCTAGCTCTCACCAACGAAGTAAACTTAACTACACTACCCCTGCACCCTTAGCTGTGGATATGATCGAATCGGGAAGGACATTCCAATCTCTAATGGCCCGAGTGAAGAAAGATTCTTTGTTTGTTTGCTTGTTTGTTTGTTTGTTTGTTTGTTTGATTTGGGGTTTAACGTCCCCGTCAACACTGTATAGGTCATTATGGAGACGCTGCTTCCATTTTTTCATTTTTATTTATTTTTTTTTTATATTTTTTTTTTTTGGGGGTGGGGGGTGGGGGAGGGGTGGCTTTTACCCGCGATTGAGATGAAATGACATCTCAAGCCCTGTCGCCCAATGAAACCAATAGGGTTTATAAGCATGGACAGTCCGACGCGCAACGCTTTACCTAGGCAGACTAAGGTCCTCTAAGCTGTTTACCAATACTCGTGTGCGGTCGGATTTCAGCCCTGCGTGGAAACATCATGCAGCCTATCTATTTCTTCAAGCCCCGGCGGGGGCCGAAAGATTCTTTGTTAATGTCAGTTCTTGCAGTAGGGGTCTGAAACGCCTATGAATGGTGGTTTCTACTGCTTTGGGAGCAAGGTCATCCGTCTGTTCACTGTAAAAATGAAAGGAAACACTTAAGAAATGAATTTTATTTTTCTGCTGTTCATGAAAGTATGAACGCAGTGAGTCGCGTGCAAAGTAAATGAACCCCGAAGGGGTTCATGTAAACTTTGCTACCGATCCGATGTCGGTCATACTTTCATGCATGAAAGTATGAACGCAGTGAGTCGCGTGCAAAGTAAATGAACCCCGAAGGGGTTCATGTAAACTTTGCTACCGACCCGATGTCGGTCATACTTTCATGAAAAACAGAAAAATTAAGTTTATTTTTTATATTTACATTCTTTGCCCCTCATAACAGGGCAAACCTTTAAAGCTGAAAAACATTTACACGCTGTTTATCTACAAAGAGCGGAAGAGCGTTGACGTCACCAACGCCCGTAGAGAACAATTGTTTAGACTGACGTCACTGAAAATCATGTGACTCGATGTGTTCATGGAAGTATGAACTACATTGTTTTTATAGGTTTAGATTTGGCTTTACACTGGAAATGTAAATCTACCCCAAAACTGGTGGCAGCTCAGCTGCCAATTTTGGTGTCAGTCATCTCCATTGTATGCTCGGTAACTTTTCACCGAATTGCCGGCTATTAATCCAGATAATTTGTGCAGGTAAGCATCCGAAGATCGAAGGACATTTTACACCATAGTGTAACTGATCTTCTTTACTTGTGTAAATGTACCATCATTTTTGAAGGCCGAAACCTTGCCGTTACGAGGTGGGTGTAATGTTTCCTTCGTTAAATCCGTGTAACATTACACCAATAGCTAAGACTGGCTCTACAACAGTGGACATTTGCACTATGTAATATAACTTTTTATTATTTTTTTACCATTTTTCAATGATAATGTCTGAAAAAACTAATGTAAAAACTATCCCACACGATTTGAGATGGAATACACACATTAGCAACATGTGTACCATTTGGTTTCCTAAGGCGAAATCTTCATCAGTGTTCTCGGGATATGAAGGAGACAACACATAAGGGACGCGTTCGCCGAATATTAGAATATGGTGGTTGCATCTGGGACCCAAGCGGAGTGTTTCTTAATGAAGAAATTGAAAAAGTTAAGAATAAAGCTGCTAGACTTGTAACAAGCAATCACTACTTTGAATTTGGGAGAATGACTGGAATTCTAGGAAAATTGAGATGGGAGTCTCTTGAGAAAAGTAGAAGCGGCAGTATAGTCTCATACTCTTATATAAAGATCTAAAAGGTGCTGCAAGCAATCCAACCGTTGACCTTGATCCCCGAGCTAGGCACTGTAGAAAGCATCATTTACTGGCGTTTCTCACCCTTACTGCAAGAACTGACATCTGTAAAGAATGGTTCGGGGGGAAGATCTATAAAGAAACGTTCTTTCCCCGAACAATTAAAGATTGGAATGATGGGAGTGGAAGTGAACGGTCATTTGCGATTGAACAGGACTTGCGATTTGTACAGTGGGCGATATAACATTATCACGTGGTATCTCAAATATGTAAACACAGAATCTATTAGCGTGAGGTTGTGGTCGTTCGTTGCTTTTATTTGTGTAAGTTGTCAATATATGTGTCACTCTATTGATACTAATTTCGTTGGCATCATTGATCCTATCGGCGTAATTAACGATGGTGATCATTTGACATGTGTTTCCCTGTTGCTGGCATACGTTACTAAAAGTGGTTTAAATGACGGATAAATGTTTAGAGGCCACTTATTTTAGTTTTCCTGGCATCTTTAATAAACTATAACGCCTGCTGACAAAAAGGATGTATGCACTGGTGTAAAATACGGCAGCTAAATCATAACTTGTATTCCTATCATTTTTGATAATCTGAACGGTCACTTGACAATGGATTGAACGGTCCTTTGCGATCTATAATCATTGGAGTTGAACAGTAACTTACCATGTTGGCAGTCACTTGCGATAGTGATTTCACAAATAACAGTTTTTTGATATGGGAACATTCTAAGAAGTCTGATCAGATATTGACATCAGATAACCAAAACACTTCTTTCTAATACCATTGCAGAACAGCGTTTAGGACATTTCTACTGTTTCATCAGCATGGTGCGGAACTCTTTTTCACTGCTGCATTTTCAAGTGAAAACCCACGCTTCATATGATTGGAAGCGCTACTTCCCAGGACATCTTGCAGACCTTGCTTCCAATGGTATGGCTTTTAACCGACACTTAGATGAAATGCCATCCCGGCCCATACCGCCCAAACAAACCAATAGGGTTTATATGCAAGGACGGACAGACACTCACCACTTTGCCAGGGCTGGCGACTTCATTCATGAAGTTATTCAATGTTAGTGGAAAATGTCAAAGAAAAGATGTAGACGAGTCTTTAGTCTCTGTCCATGTGGGCTTGAAGAAATTGACTGGGATGCATTGTGTATTCGGGTAGAGCTACAACCGATCGCAAATGAGTACTGGTAAACCGCTTAGAAGGTATAAGCCTGTCCAGGCAAAGTGGTGCGAGTCGGGCCATCCCTACATACATGTACAAACCCTATTTGCTTGTTTTTGGTGGTAGGGCGTCTCAATGTCGGGTAAAAGATCTCTAAAATGGCCTTAATAGTGTTGATGGGGACGTAAAACCTCAATTCAAATAAAACAAACAAAAAAACAAACGTGGGGTTTAATATGGAGTGAATTTTTTTTATTAATTAGAACCAGAAGTTAAGACTCATTTTAGAACCAACCATATGCGACCAGACCTGTGGGCTAAACCCCGCCGTTCTGGACGGCATCGGCCTACATGTATCTCCAACGTAACGGAATTGAGTCATTGGCTTGGCCAGCTAGAAGCCCAGATTTGAATCCTCTGGAACAAACTTGGGAGAGTCTTGGGAGTCGGATACAGAAATTTGACCCACCCCACCTTGCATAGAATATGGACGAACGGCAGCAGCTCTGCATCGCGCGTGGCAAGATCTGGCCATTCATCAAATTCGACGCCTGACCGATGGAATGAAACGAAGGGTATAGGAATCTTCTGTTCTATTCATAAATAGACGTCTGTTTAATGTGAAAAATGATACATCTTGAATACGTAAAGTACCACATTTTCTGATCGGTTTTTGCTTTGTTATGTGTTCGTGTTGCACAGTCTACCATCTTTGGAGTCGATTTGTTTATCATTCATCCCAAAGTAACTAGCTACAGAAGCTTCCCACCTGCTATTGTCCACGTGACTGTCACATCCAGATACCGGTTATTTATAAAATCTTTGTCTTTGGCGTCTGATCAGGGTCTACACTGTTTGCCAATGACCATTTTACCAGCCCAGTCCAGTGTTTGCTATTTACTGACGTCACAAGGTGGACAAGCGCTGCTATAAATAACAGGTTCATGATTTTGAACATGGTCAGTGATAGTCACGTGGACAGTAACAGGCGGGAGGCTTCTGTAGTTAATAACTTTCTGTCAATTGATAATTAATCGACCCAAGCGCGGAGTCTGAGATATTCAAGTAAAAGCTTGGTCTCGAATGAAACTCTTCAGAAGTCTGAAATTCACGCTTGACAGAAAATCTCTTCAAAAATGTATTTTTCATTCGCTCTCTCTCTCTTAGAATATGCAGACGTTGTTTGGAACAACTGTACTCAGCAACAATGCACATCTCTTGAGAAAATACAACTCGAAGCTGGTAGAATTGCCTCTGGTACGACTAAGCTAGTAGAGATAGACAAACTATATGCAGAACTTGGCTGGCTCAAGCTATCAGAACGAAGAAATTTGCATAAACTATACCTATTCTTTAAGATGGAAAACAATTTAACGCCTCTGTATCTCACGGAGCTAATTCCTCCGCGTATAGGCGATGATTCTGCCTATCCCCTTCGAAACTCTGATCAATACTTGTCTATCAACGCTAATACTAGCGCCTATGCTAACTCGTTTCTTCCCTCAACTATCCAGTCATGGAATAACCTTCCAAACGCAACTAAGAACGCCACTTCGCTGTCTTCGTTTAAACGATTGTTTGCACACAATATGCCAAAAATTCCCGAGTATTTTTACTGCGGAAATAGATAAGCCCAGATTCTCCACACTCGTTTAAGAACTGAATGTAGCGCATTAAACCAGCACCTATTCAGAAGAAATCTTATACCAAGTCCGAATTGTGCATGTGGCGAGGTAGAAAGCAATGACCATTTTCTTTTGGCTTGTCCACGATTCAATATAATTCGTATGAAAATGATAACCAAAATACGCCAGTATATACCGCTTGACATTATTGTCACAACAAGATTGCTTTTGCAAGGTGACACCAATATTTCTGTCGAAAACAACACTAGTATCTTCAAGGACGTACAGGCCTATATTTTAAAGACAAATCGCTTTGTTCTCTGATTAGTGCGCGGGATAATTGGCATCACATCCTTTTCCAATAAAACTCAACTTCTTTTTTTAAACAAAATTTCCCATAGACACGAGTTACTCTTGGCAGACTCTGCATGTATATTGGTGTTGACGTATCTTCCAACATTTTTTTCTGTCTTACTCTTGTCTTACTGGTATACATTCCCTCTTTGATCATTTTCCAATTCTTATTTCTTTTCTATCTCTATTCTTTTCTACTCCCTTTATCATTTTTATTTTATTTTATCTTTTGACCGATTGGTCTTTTTTCCCTCTTAAGTTGAACTATATGCAAAAAAGTACTTTATGGTTTGAATTTATACAGCATGCCGTTCACAAAATCTTATTCTTAACAGAAGATGATTAGTATAGGCGTTTCGCTTGTTTTCAAATCCTGTCATTGTAAATTGTACATGTACTGTTCGAATTGACTTGTCAAAATGAAATGAATAAATATTGTTTAAACCAAGAAGGTTAAAGAGAACTGCTCACGACGGGCCTCCAGGGACGGTCATTCTAGCTCATTAAGCATGTCACCGACGCTACTTCTATTTCGCAATCGCCTGCAGGTCCATCGAGCAGCTGTCCTCTGCACCTTCTCCACCTGATGAGTCTGAGTTTTAACATAGGGATGCCAAATGGGTGATGCATATTCAAGTTGAGGGCGAACCAATGTTTTATATGCAACATACTTTGTCTGCCTAGGTGCAAAGGCCAAGTTACGTCCAAGGAATCCTAAATTCCTAGTTGCTTTAGATGTAATCTCAGAGATATGTTGACCCCAATCAAGATCGTCAGTGATGGTGATACCAAGATATTTGGCGGATTGAACATGCTCCAGAATGTTCTGGTGGGAGGGTGTCGTGACACCCTCATTGAGTGACATTTGGCCACGTTGAACTTCATCTGCCACTCGGCCTCCCACTGTGCAAGTTGATCCAGGTCATCTTGTAAAATAAGACAGTCAGAAGGAGAAATATATGTTCCTATACAGGACACAATCATCAGCAAACAAACGGACCGATGACCTGATATTATCGGGGAGATCATTGATGAAAACCAAAAAGAGGACCGGTCCAATGACAGGACCTTGGGGTACTCGAGATAAAACAGGGACTGGATCAGACGCTTGGTCATCAAGTACAACTTGTTGTGAGCGCCCAGAGAGCCATGAGCTAATCCCCCTATGTGTGGATCCTCTGATCCCATAGTACTGCGTTTATATAATAGCCTTCTGTGAGGTACCTTGTCAAAGGCCTTAGCGAAGATAATGATGATCAAGTCGGTTTTTTTTTTTTTTGTGGCCACGGTTTATGGCCCCATCCCGATTGCTCGCAATGTCATGGTAAAATTGTACAAGTTGCGTTTCGCAAGACCTATGACTCCGGAAACCATGGTGACAGTCAGCAAGAATGCTCTCAAAGGCTGTGTGCTTGTTGATGTTGCTTACTTATTATTCTCCAGGGTTTTGCAACAGATGCATGTTAGCGATACTGGTCTATAATTTGCTGCATCATATTTTCCCCCTTTTTTATAGACCGGAGTAACATTTGCTTGTCGCCAGCCATCTGGTACAGTGCCCTGGGCAAGTGATTCATTGAAGATAAAGGCCAACACAGGAGAGATTTCAGCACTACATTCCTTATGTACCCTGGCATTCAGGTCGTCGGGCCCAGATGCCTTATGTATCTTGAGCTTACCTAACAGTTTAGCGACCCCCTTGGGGTCAACTGTTATGTTCCCCATAGAGGGGAACGGACTTGTACCTTTAGATGGTAGCTCACCATCAGTTTCACGCGTAAATGCTGATTGAAACTGTTTATTGCATATGTTAGCCTTAGAAGGTCTTGTGAATCCCAATTAGTTCAGTTCCACCATGACATAGTGAGCAATCTGGATGGGGCCATTAATCGTGGCCACAAACAGACTGACCTGATTATCATGGATTTTGCCAAGGCCTTCGACAAGGTACCTCAAAGGAGGCTATTGTACAAACTGGATCATTATGGGATTAGAGGATCCACACTTAAGTGGGTTAGCTCATGGCTCTCTGGACGCACACAACAAGTTGTACTTGATGGCCAAGCGTCGGATCCAGTCCCTGTTTTGTCCGGTGTCCCACAAGGTTCGGTATTTGGACCGGTCCATTCTTGATATTTATTAACGATCTTCCTGATAATATCAGGTCATCTGTTCGCTTGTTTGCTGATGATTTTGTTTTGTATAGGAATATATATACTTCATCTGACTGTCTTATCCTACAAGATGACCTGGATAGCCTAGCACGTTGGGAGGCCGATTGGCAAATGAAGTTCAATGTGGCCAAATGTCATTCAATGAGGGTGTCACGGCACCCTCCAGACAAGCAGATTAAATTCAACTACTCATTACATCAGCATACTTTGGAACATGTCCAAACCGCAAAATATCTTGGTATCACCATCACTGATTATCTTGATTGGGGTCAACATATTTCTGATATTACCTCTAAAGCAACTAGGACATTAGGGTTTCTTAGACGTAATTTGGCTTTACACCTAGGCAGACAAAGGATGTTGCATACAAAACCTTGGTTAGACCTCAATTAGAGTATGCATCACCTGTTTGGCATCCCCATGTTAACACTCAGGTTCAACAGGTTGAGAAGGTTCAGAGGACGGCTGCCCGATGGACCTGCAGGCGATGGCGGAACAGAAGTAGTGTTGGTGAAATGCTCGATGAGCTGGAGTGGCTATCGTTGGAGGCCCGTCGCGAGCAGTCCTCTTTAACCTTCTTTTATAAGATTCACTCTGACACAGTGTCTCTTAATAAAGATAAATACTTGACCCCTGTGACTACTTCAACTCAAACAAGGGCATCAAAACTAAACAACAGTCAATATCGTAGGTACCAGGCCTATAGTGATGCCCTGAAGAATTCTTTCTTCCCTAGAACTATTCCTCAGTGGAACAGTCTTCCCTCCTCTGTGGTAAATGCCAAAACTGCAGAGGAGTTCAAAGCCCGCATGGTGTAGATTGAGACCCAGAGGTGTGCGTTTTAGTACACCTCTGAAAGCAGATTGTAAATAGTTTTAAGAACTCATCCAGTGGGTGGGTGTTTTTTTTTGTTTTTTGTTTTTGCTAAATTCTAAATTTAGCGCACCACCCAACTGAGGTAATGGCCAAGTATGACCGACTCAGTATAGATAGATAGATAGATAGATAGATAGATAGATAGATAGATAGATAGATAGATAGATAGATAGATAGAGGCAAGTGCACTAACCACTGAGCTATCACATGTAATCGAAAGTGATGCCTAAGAGCTTAACCGTTTCTTCACATTTAACTTCGTTTCCTTTATTTCAGCTGGGAACAAGACAATTCATCGACAAGACAACTCATCGACACGGTTTTTGGAGACAATTCATCGACACAATTGAAGACAACTCATCGACACTTTTTGATGACAACTCATCGACACATTATAATGTTGAAATTATACTGAAGCTGATAAAATGAAGTCAATGTTTTGAAAATAAAATGATCTATTATCAGGTTTATGATCAACATAACGAAATAAGAATATATAAATTCAATATTTTGGCTTATTGATGACAATTAAGAAAGCATTTTAACCGCATAGGATGGCTGGCTTTAATAAACTTCTTTTTTAAAAAACATGATATAAAAGAAAATATATAGGGAACTTGGTCAAATATTATTCAAAACTTTCATAATTAAAATAAAAAAAGATGAAAAGTGAAGCTGGATATTCGTTTATGTGAGTTACATGTATGTCTTCATTTTCCCACTTAATGTTTGTTGTTCGAATTTTGCTAATAATAGGGAATTTGACTGTTAATCACAATAAGCCTGTACTGGTAAGCTTTTATATGAGTTTTTAAACTGTCTGTCTGTCTGTCTCTCTCTCTCTCTCTCTCTCTCTCTCTCTCTCTCTCTGTCTGTCTGTCCGCCCGCCCGCCCGCCCGTCCGCACATATGTATGTATGTAACAGGGTTGGAAAAAACCCTCTTACATGTATGTATGTATGTATGTAATACCGGTGGGTCTTTATATGCGTTTTAAACTGTCTGTCTGTCAATATATTTTTCTTTCTTTCATTCATTCTTAGATATTACTAGATGTGTCTTGTTTCTTTCGTTCATTCTGATACATTATCTTATTATTTTTTTATTTTATTTATTTATTTCATACTTATTTTGATGGCGCGTGCCAGTTAATATAAAACATGGACAAACAATCAATTACATCATTACTCGAACTATTTTGTTAATCGGCGTGTGCCATACAAACATAACGATTATCATATTACTCAGTTGTTTTTTTTATCCTACATGTGTATAGGAGCTTTTTTCGTGACGTACTTCCGGTTCTAAAATAGAACGGGAAAAACCCTGGCCGTCATCTGTCGTATTGCTTCAAAGGCAGTGGGACAGATAAAGTGTTAATTACAGCGTAAAACAGTGGAATTCGTTTAAACTTTTGGCGAATTCTAATGTAAGATAAAGGGAGAAACACCGATATGCTGCCTGATATGAAATTTCGCATTACGAAAATGATATATTGTACATACGACCCAACAGGGCCCCTCTCTCTCTCTCTCTCTCTCTCTCTCTCTCTCTCTCTCTCTCTCTCTCTCAGCGCATCAACAGTTAGCGAGCGCAGGCAAATGTAAATTACAGTTTGTCGTTAAATGACGCCACGTCAACCGACATGTAGCGTGTCAACGACGTCGTGTCTACATCAAACCAACTTCAAAGCGATGCATTGAATTTGACATTGCAACGTCGATGAAACCTCAGAACGTTGCGTTGGCGATAATACGGCGTTGCTTAATATAATGTCATTTGCCCAGTGCTCGGACCCATCAAGACTCAGTGGGATTGGAACATTAAATTCAAAACAAACGTAGAACACCCTTTCAGTGCATAAAAATGAAACACTCCTTCGCAAGTGCAAGACTTTACAGTAAAATCTGGTAGATTTGTAGATTGGTTCAACCTGCCCAGCCCCTAGGTCTACATTAACCCATTTGGTACCGGAAACCCCAAAAGGGGTAAGTGACACACAGTGCAGGCCCAGATCAGACGCGGCAGAATGCGGCGTCTGATCGGGGCCTACACTGTTTGCAAAAAGTTCGGTCATTTTCCAAATAAATTTTAAAGAAAACACAACCTGACACCCCTAAATTTGGGAAATTACTCCTGCTATATATAAAGAGGAAGATTCCATTTGGTACAAAACGGGTTATGGGCTTCTTGGATACAGGGATTAGTCAAACGGCTCTCTCATCTCAACGGTCACGTGACATTGAAACGAGTTAGAGTGGTTGTCGACGGCATGACGTCGAGCCAACGTTGACTCGACGCCCGTCTGTAAGTCCACTCATTGTTTTTTTTTTTCGACTGTCAGTATGTTTATTTGTCTGCCTAACAGTCCGTCCGTTCGTCTGTTAGTCAGTCATTCAGTCCGTCGGTCTGTGTGTCGTCTGTCTGTCTACAGTCAGTTTGTCAGTCAAACCTCTCTCTCTCTCTCTCTCTCTCTCTCTCTCTCTCTCTCTCTCTCTCTCTCTCTCTCTCTCATGCCAACGGTCAAGTGACAATGTAGTGAGTTGGAGTGGGTGTCGACGGCATGGTGTCGAACCAACATTGACTCAACGCCCCTCCGTCAGTCCACTCATAAGTTTATTTCGACTGACGGTATGGACATTTAAATTGCACATGTAGACAGATCATTGGACAGATTTCTAAAGAAAGAAAGAAAGAAAGAAAGAAAGAAAGAAAGAAAGAAAGAAAGTTAGATAGATAGATAGATAGATAGATAGATAGATAGATAGATAGATAGATAGATAGATAGATAGATAGATAGATAGATAGACTTGGATAGCGAATAAAACGAAAGTTACGTAAAAACTTATTTTGTAAGTAAGCTTTCGTGAATAATGGTAATCGTATCTCAAGCCATTGACATGGGTCATTTACGAAACGATTTTCGTCAAATAAAAACGGATTTAGGATAAATGAATTTCGGTAATAAAAGCGAAATATCATCCTTTCCTTCTCGAGGCATTATTTCAATGAAAACGGATATACGCTCACAGATCAATCAAATACAACGTACCACTTATCCATAATTACCCTTAATTACCTATGATTGCCAATTAACTTCAAACAAATGTGTCGATGAATTGTCTTCAAAAGGTGTCGATGGGTTGTCTTCAATTGTGTCGATGAATCGTCTCCAAAAACCATGTCGATGAGTTGTCTTGTCGATGGATTGTCTCGATTCCTTTCAGCTAACACCATTAACTCAACGCGCAATATAATTCGGTCTTTAAATTCTATTCTATTCAGAAGCTGTCAATATTTTGGTGTTGGTTTTTATTCAAGTGCTGGTTTTTATTCAAAAGTTGCGCCACCATTAGCAAATTTGACAGCTGTCATAATCAAATATTCATTATTCAACACAGGAAGAAGCAGTTGAAATTTAAGTAATCAAAGATGGGGGTTATGAAAGGAACAAAAGATTTGTTTGGTTATCATCCAGCAGGGGAACATGAGTAAGTTTATTTGTCAGTTTACTCTCCTGGTAAAATAATTCCACTGAGCCATCAGCTGATCAGTCACAAGTGATGAGGAAACATTCACGAGTTACAGATTATTTACGTACTTGATAACGTACTTGAAACAGCAGTCTAATCTGTAAGCCCATAAGGCGTTTGCCTTCCAGATTGAAGTAACTGTTAAGTGGCTTATTGGGGCGTGATAGATCTAGGTCATTGCACTTGCCTAGAGGTCCCGGGTGCGATCCCCAGCAGCGTGAATCCAGGTGGAGCGTGATAGCTCAGTGGTTAGTGCACTTGCCTGTGATGCTAGAGGTCCCGGGTTCGATCCCGGGCAGCGGCAATAAAATCCAGGTGGAGCATTTAATGGAGCGTGATAGCTCAGTGGTTAGTGCACTTGCCTCTGATGCTAGTGGTCCCGGCATCGATCCCCGGCAGCGGGGATAAAATTTCGGTGTCCGAACACGCTCCATTGGCATCATTTGCAGGGATAAATGTCATAAAGTGCACCGTCCTTCGGATTGGGACCCCTGTGCAGGGAGAACCATCCCCTGTGCAGGTTAAAGATCCCTACTGTAATTACATGATTACTGTGTAGGCTTTCATCCTGCAAAACCTGAATGTGACCAACGCAGTATCAGAAGATAGATAGGTCGTTTCATCCATGGGCCGTTTGCCCGGAGTTGTTTCGCCCTGAATTCTTGTTGGGTCATTTCACCCTTTAAATATCAGGTAAGTTGTTGTCAGTATCTTGAAACCGGCCCCGATAGCTCAGTATGTAGAGTGTCCGCTCCGGGGAACGGAAGGTCACAGGTTCAATCCCAAAGTCGTTAAAAAATGTCCTAGCTGCTCCTCGCTTGGCACTCAGATTTACGGGGTAGAGCTAGGACTGGTCGACCCAGTGTCAGGATAATGTGACTGGTGTGGTATCATGTAATGTGTCTGGGACATGTAACTTCAGTGAGGCAGCACTATAAAAGTGAGCATTGAGCTCCCTGTCGCAACCAGACACCGTCGTGATATGACTGAAAAATTGTTGAAAGCGACGTTAAACCCTAATTCACACACACACACACACACACTCAATATCTTAAAACTGGGTAAGTTATTTTGCCTGTGGGTCTATCTATCTTTCTTATACTGACTCACTGAGTCAGTCAAATTTAGCCATTACCTCAGTTGGGTGTGTAGCTAAATTTAGAATTTAGCTAAAAAAAAAAAAAAGGATAAAGAGGACTGCTCACGACGGGCCTCTAAGGAGGGCCATTCTAGCTAGTTAAGCATGTCACCAACGCTGCTTCTATTGCACCATCATCGGCAAGTCCATCAAGCAGCTGTCCTCTGCACCTTCTCCACCTGCTGAATCTGAGTTTTAACATAGGGATGCCATATGGGTGATGCATATTCAAGTTGAGGGCGAACCAATGTTTTATATGCAACATCCTTTGTCTGTCTAGGTGCAAAAGCCAAGTTACGTCTAAGAAATCCTAAAGTCCTAGTTGCTTTTGATGTTATTTCTGGAATGTGTTGAGTGACTGTTGACCCAAATCAATATCATCAGTGATTATGATACCAAGGTATTTGGCGGATTGAACCTGCTTCAAATTTTGCTGGTGTAGTGTATAGTCAAACTTAATTTGTTTGTCCGGAGGGTGTCGTGACACCCTCATTGAATGACATTTCGCCACATTGAACTTCATCTGCCAATCGGCCTACCACTGTGCTAGCTGATTCAGGTCATCTTGTAAGATAAGACAGTCAGAAGGAGAATATATATTCCTATAAAGAACACAATTGTCAGCAAACAAATGGACAGATGACCTGATGTTATCAGGGAGATCATTAATGAATACCAAGAAAAGGACCGGTCCAAGGTCTTCGATAATGTGCACGTGTACACATTATTGTTCTTATTTCCGCAGCAAAATACATGTACACAGGCCATGGGTACTAGTCTCGGCAAAGCGGTTCTAACGAGCACCCACAATCTATGCCCAGAGCAAAAATATGAAAAATGCCAGATTTTTTTAGAACAATTTTTATTTTTTTTGTGGTAGAATTTTCCAATATATTTGAGAAGGGGTGTTTTTGTAATGCATACTATCAAACAGATTATGGGTACTACAGTAGTAACAGTACCCAGTAAGCAGACAACGAGTATGCAACATTGTGTGAATGTATTATGCTTTGTTATATATTTATAAGCTAAAATATTTGAACTTATGGGGAAGAATGAAAAGTATAAAAGTTATGTTTCTGTTCCTACCCAGGTTCAGCAAACCTTAAATTTTTGCACTTAATGTGTAAAATTGATATCCGGTATTACTCTTTAAGTGACGTTTTTTTGTAAACTCCTGTTCAGACACCACTGTATGAAAATATTTTGTTTGTTTGAATTGAGGTTTAACGTTCCTGTGAACACAGTTGATAGTAGACTGGGGTTTACCGGGCTAAACCTTAGTTTTCTTATTTCTGCTGTACAAAATAGATTGTGGGTTCACGTTAGAACCGCCTCTTTGTTTGAATTGCGGTTTTGCATCCCCATCAACACAGTTGATAGTAGGTACCCGCCCATTGGGGCTTGAAGAAATAGATGGGCTGCATGATGCTTCCATGCAGAGCTGAAACCAACCCGCACACGGGTACTGGTAAACCACTTACATGAATACAGACTAACAGGCGCCCAGCCGCCCAAGATGCCTAAGTTTTGGCCTGGGCGCCTAAGTTTCGAATAAAAATGCCTATTACTGTAAAATTTGGATTTAAGGCAATCTGGGCGCCTAAAGCAAAATGCTTAGTCTGTATCCCTGCACTTAGAGGATCTAAATACCGTATTGGCCCTAATTACCGCACCTTGCGCTTAGTTTTTCCAAAATCGTGTCAAAAAATCACAGTGAAAAATCTACCTAATTAGCGCACACTCGATACGAAAACAATGGCTTCCATGATGATGCATACTGATATTTAATGTGACTGAAAAGGATACTAAAGCATTGCCTTCACTGTTGAAGAAATAAAGGTAAGATTTTGGTTTAAACTTTATTTTATTTGCATAATACATGAAAAGTATACAAAACAGAATATAATACGATTACAGTACAATGACTATACAAATGGGATTCAGAAAAAAGTCAAATGACTTATTCGAATCTGTATCCCAAGTGTTTGCAATACTATTATATGTACAATCTTATTGTAATTGTCATTCAATAATTATGAAATTCCTCACACTTTTGTAACTGTTTAAACATAAATGTAACAGATAGTTAGAAGGGGCTCCACGGGGAGTGGAACATGCTTGCATTTTTTGTAATAATTAAGAAGGCATTATGTTATGGACAACATTCAACAAAAAACCTGTAAAAAGCTGGATTTCATGCTGTTCAACATATGTGTAAGAGTTCCCGCATTTGGAAGTAGCATATCTAAATTTTCCTTATCTTAGTTATACCATATAAACACATGTGGTTAGAGGTAATTACTTTTAAAGTTGATGCATGGGTCTTCTTCTTCTTCTTCCGTAATGAGGACAGGAATCCAAACTGGAATGTACTTTGTCCTATGTGTTGGTAGGGGCAAGACAATCACCCTCCCAAGGCTGTACAAGTAAAATATTTCAGGATAGTATGTGCAGGTTAAAACTATGTACACCCATATGCCGTCTACGCAAGGGATAGAGGAGTGGCTGCTACTGAGGCATGGAGTGCAGCCTTGAAGTCCTCAATGTCAGATAAGTCGGTTGTGCTGGTTGGTAACTTGTTCCAATCCTGTATGGTTCGGGGGAAGAAGGACAGTTTGAACACCGTAACGTTGGTGAATGGCTGGAAAAGACGTTGGGATCCCCTGGTTCGTCGGTCGCTTGTCTTGATAATGTCGGATGCCTCTGGGATGTCAACCAAACCGTGTGTGATCTTGAATAGCATGGTGAGTCGAAGAACTCTAAGGCGGTCTTGAAGATCATCCCAACCAAGTTTGTTCACCATTGCTGTGACACATCCGGGAGTCCTGTCTGTGTAGTTGTTACAAACGAAGCGAGCTGCGCGCCGTTGAACTTTATCAAGGCGGTTGATGTCTTCGACTTTGTAGGGGTCCCAAACGGTTGCAGCGTATTCCATGGATGATCGAACCATGGTCTTGTATGTTGTCTCTCTGACTTCCCTGCTGCAGTCTCTGAAGTTGCGCCGGAGGAAACCCAGTGACCTGGATGACTTAGCTGCTGTAGCTTGAGTGTGCTTATCCCATTGAAGGTCATCACTAAGGGTTACACCAAGGTATTTACCGCTGTCAACCACTTGAAGACGTTGACCATGGAGATAGTAATTTGTGTCTCGCTGGTAACGCTTGCTTGTTGAGATCCTTAGAATGGAACACTTCTCTGGGTGGAAGCTCATCTGCCACTTGGATTCCCAGTCCTCAAGGGCTGCAAGGTCATCTTGTAGTTTGGTGGAATCCTCGTTGTTGCGGATATGCTTGTACAGAAGAGTGTCGTCCGCAAACAATCTGGCATGGGATGACCGACAAATGGAGGGAAGGTCGTTGATGTAAACGAGGAAAAGTAGCGGGCCTAGTACTGTACCCTGAGGGACTCCTGACAAAACCTCAAGCTTCTCCGACTTACTCCCTTCTACAAGGACCTGCTGGCTTCTGTCGTTTAGGAATGATGATATCCACTGTAAGGTGTTATGCCGGATACCGTAGAAGTGTAATTTGTGTAGAAGACGCTTGAAGGGGACTTTGTCAAATGCTTTGGCGAAATCTAGAAGAATCACATCAACTTGGTCTTTGCCGGACTTCAGACTTTTGGCAATGCCATGGATGGTGGAGATAAGTTGGGTCTCGCAAGATCTCTTGGAGCGAAAACCATGCTGACTTGACGTAAGTATATTATGGCAAGTGAGATGTTTCATTGTTGCGCTAAATATTATATGCTCTAGTAGTTTGCTGACGACTGAAGTTAGAGATACAGGTCTATAGTTGGATGCTATGTTGCGAGCACCTTTCTTGAAGATTGGTGTAATGAGAGCTTCTCTCCAGTCTTTCGGTACTGATCCAGTGTCAAGTGATGTCTGGAAGATGCGAGTGAGCATTGGTGATACCTCATCTGCTGCTAGGAGAAGTAGTCTAGTAGGGACACCATCTGGGCCAGAAGCTTTATGAGGCTTAAGATTTTTTAATAGCTTGGTGATTCCCGGAGTAGATATGTGTATCGGTGCCATAGATGGAATGTTGCTAGGGCCCATATCTGGAATGTTGTTAAGGTTCTCTCTGGTGAATGCAGATTGGAACTGCTTGTTCAAAATCTCGGCTTTGTTGTGACTACTGCTGTGCAGAAAGCCATCTTGGTTTAAAAGAGGTGAGATGCCGAAGGATTCTTGCTTTTTACTTTTGACGTAGGACCAAAAACGTTTGGAATTGTTCGTAATGTCCTGGTTGACAGTGTCCTTGATGAAGTTGTTGTGAGCTCTACGCATTTCCCGCTGAGTTTCTGACTTTAAGGAAAGGTAACGATCCCAGTCTAGTTTCTTCCTGCTGGTCTTGGCTTTGCGGTAGGGTCTAGCTTTACGACGAGTTAGGCGGCGAGTCTTGGTTGACACCCATGGGTGTGTGAATCGTGCCGAGCTGAGCTTGGACGGAACTTGTTTGTCAATGATGTCTAGGATACCAGACTTGAAGGCTATCCACATGTCATCTAGAGATGAAAAATTCCCGTCTAGGAAGGACTTACAGAGATCAGAAATAGCTGATTTAATACTGGCAGGGTTGACTTTCTTCCAGAGAGAGATCTTCCTTCGCTGGGGTCTTAGTCTAACCGCTTGGTGAGTTGTATCGTATAATACTATGTCGTGGTCACTCTTATTGCCAATGGGTGGTAACGGCTTACACCGTGTCATAAAAGCTGGGTGGGAGACCAAAACCAAGTCAAGGGTGTTCTCAAACCGTGTAGGAAAGTCCACCATCTGTTCCATGGAAAGGTCGTGGGTCAGGTCTAAAAAGCATTGGCTGACTCGACGAGGGTAGCTATTTCCTGTGATGGTGTTGTCTGACCACTGAATGTCTGGAGCATTGAAATCACCGGCAATAATGAAGATGGCTTTCTTGAAGGTTGACTTGAGTGAGGAAATCTCCTTGTAGGTTTGGGTGAGGTACTCTTCGTCTACCCTGTCTGGTGGTCTGTAATAAGCACCGATAACCATCTGCTTCTTCTTGGGAAGTTGAAGGGTGCCAGAAATGAACTCTATATTACTACTGGAAGTGACATTAGTGAACTCAAGGTTGTTCTTGACCGCTATCAGGACACCGCCGTGTGGGTCAGATTTCCTGTCATTCCTGAACACGTTATATCCCAGTGAAGGATTAAAGAATTCCGATGAGTTGATGTCATTGCTTAACCAGGTTTCTGTTCCTATGATAACATCCGGCGATACAGTCTCAACTAAGACGTCAATATTCCTGCCCTTCTTACGTATACTCTGGAAGTTAACCGAGACTACACGGAAATGTTTCTGTCGGTTATGACTGATGTGGGGAGTGGGTTTAGGTGAGGACGCCGCTGATGGACTGCCCAAGGAAAAAGTAGAGGAGTCCATATGCATGTCAGATAGGCTGTGACCATGAGTGAGATTGGGTGTAGAGCATGTCGTGTCTTCGTCAGATGAGTAGATGCTTCCGACGCTATCTGCCATAGAGGCTGGAATGTCGTAAAGTATCGTTAAGTGATTGGGGTTGCCACAGTGTGGGCAGTACCAGGAGTCTGATGAGTTGGCTAGCTGGTCAAACTCTTCTGTGCTCATACCGACGCATGATTTGTGGGTCCACTGGTCACATGCATTGCAGGCGATAGCGCGCTGTCCTAAATCCTTGACCTCATCGCTACATATTCCGCAAGGGTATTTCTGTGGGGGGCCTGGGTTCTGCTCAATACCAGCAATAAGGAGGAGAATGAGCCGATGTGATTTTGCCTGAAGGCAAACGGTTGGAAAATTCAAGAACAACTTGACTTCACGGAGCCATATGAAGATGGACTGAGTTTGCAAGGTTGTCGAAAAGTTTACTGGAATAGTACACTGGCTGAAGACTGAAGTGGGAGGAGTGTAGTCCATTGGGCAACTAGACATATCGGTGACCGTGCCACTGACTGGAGGCGAGCTTGAAGTGAGAGACAGCAAGCAAATAATGATGAACTCCATTGTTTACAAATGGCAGGAAGTGACAAATCTGGGTCACTCAGGTGTAGACAAGCGTCTGGGTGACACAAGGTAACAAAGGAAAACAATATCTCCGTTGAGCGTCGATGTATCGGGCTAGGGTAACGCCAAACAATTGGTGTAGATTATAGAAATAAAAGCTGAACACTTCTTGTTATAAGATAAGGTTATAAATCTGTAGAAAATTGAATTTTCGAAGCGCTCGAGAGGAAGTGACTGTCTTGCTCCGCGCATGCGCACCAACCTCCCGCATGCGCACCAACCAGTGGGTATAATCAGTCGATCGAACTAAATCAAAAGCGTTTAGATTTTAATATGTAATCTTGCACCGCTGAGAAGATATCTTAATTTTGGTCGTCTGACAGGTCAGTGCTACCATATAAGAAAATATTTACTGTTGGTTGACAATATATCGAGACTCTATTTAGCAGCTCTTGCCTGATCTGTAGATTTTATAGATTTACTGTGAGAGCTTTCATGGGGAGGTTACTGTAAAGTGTGCGCTTGTGCATTTCCTTTTCAAAAATAGCTTTGGTGTGCGCTTATGTCATAGGGCGCAATAAAAGACTTTTTCATTTTATATGTCTTGGTCTTATTTATATGTCCCACGCAAAGTTCCTTAATTTCCCATCCGTTTTTACCTGACACAGTCCCCAAATTTCGGTTAGTTGTAGTAGGATAGCTGGTCAACCGTATACTGTATGTCTACGTAGTTATTATCGGATAGGTAGTGCTTTAGGTGTATTGACCTATTGATCTATTGCATATGGTTTACACATCTATTCACCCGTGTATGCATCGGTGCACTTAGTTATACGCTATCGATGCATATACATCTCATTTTACATGTCATTTAATAAATACATTTATATACTGTATTTGCAGGTTAGTAATGTCAGCTTTTGTTTATCACACGTAAAGGTTTATACTGATATTATTTCAAGTCAGGAATAATGTATTTCTGAAGGTTTTTAAAACATTTATTCACTTTCATTGTTGACGTTCTGAAGGTGCCGATGGCAAGGCCAGTAACTCTTGTATGTTACTCTGTTTATAATCTTGAATAGGCACTTAGTTATACGCTATCGATGCATATACATCTCATTTTACATCATCATGTCATTTAATAAATACATTTATATACTGTATTTGCAGGCTTTTGCTTCAATTCGAATCCTATTAAACGTCAGAGCCTGGTTGGGGCAACAGCATTCAGCCCCCAACGTAACCAGAAGCCCTGTAGCAGTGGTGGCCAGTGTGGGTCCAGCACCGCGTCTGAGGGCATGAAAGAGTATGAAAATAAGTCTCGCAGCCGGACTGGATAGGACTTAGAGGTTCGGGACGAAACTCATGAGAAGAGATTCGGGACGAATCTAATTAAGCAGGGGGAAAATGTAGCAGGTCGACCGTGTGGCTCGGTAGCTCAGTCGGTAGAGTGTTCGCACGGTATGCGAAAGGCCCTGGGTTCGAGTCCCGGTCGAGTCATGTTCTTTTCCCCCCAAACTGGCCACCAAATGTCACAGGGGTGGAAAAAGAACATGACTCGACCGGGACTCGAACCCAGGGCCTTTCGCATACCGTGCGAACACTCTACCGACTGAGCTACCGAGCCACACGGTCGACCTGCTACCAAAATGTCACAGGGGTGGAAAAAAGAACATGACTCGACCGGGACTCGAACCCAGGGCCTTTCGCACACCGTGCGAACACTCTACCGACTGAGCTACCGAGCCACACGGTCGACCTGCTACATTTTCCCCCTGCTTAATTAGATTCGTCCCGAATCTCTTCTCATGAGTTTCGTCCCGAACCTCTAAGTCCTATCCAGTCCGGCTGCGAGACTTATTTTCATACTCTTTCATGCCCTCAGACGCGGTGCTGGACCCACACTGGCCACCACTGCTACAGGGCTTCTGGTTACGTTGGGGGCTGAATGCTGTTGCCCCAACCAGGCTCTGACGTTTAATAGGATTCGAATTGAAGCAAAAGCCTGCAAATACAGTATATAAATGTATTTATTAAATGACATGTAAAATGAGATGTATATGCATCGATAGCGTATAACTAAGTGCCTATTCAAGATTATAAACAGAGTAACATACAAGAGTTACTGGCCTTGCCATCGGCACCTTCAACTCGTGCTGATAACGCGAATGTCGTGGGTTCGCCCCCCACACTGGCCACCAAATGTCACAGGGGTGGAAAAAGAACATGACTCGACCGGGACTCGAACCCAGGGCCTTTCGCATACCGTGCGAACACTCTACCGACTGAGCTACCGAGCCACACGGTCGACCTGCTACATTTTCCCCCTGCTTAATTAGATTCGTCCCGAATCTCTTCTCATGAGTTTCGTCCCGAACCTCTAAGTCCTATCCAGTCCGGCTGCGAGACTTATTTTCATACTCTTTCATGCCCTCAGACGCGGTGCTGGACCCACACTGGCCACCACTGCTACAGGGCTTCTGGTTACGTTGGGGGCTGAATGCTGTTGCCCCAACCAGGCTCTGACGTTTAATAGGATTCGAATTGAAGCAAAAGCCTGCAAATACAGTATATAAATGTATTTATTAAATGACATGATGATGTAAAATGAGATGTATATGCATCGATAGCGTATAACTAAGTGCCTATTCAAGATTATAAACAGAGTAACATACAAGAGTTACTGGCCTTGCCATCGGCACCTTCAGAACGTCAACAATGAAAGTGAATAAATGTTTTAAAAACCTTCAGAAATACATTATTCCTGACTTGAAATAATATCAGTATAAACCTTTACGTGTGATAAACAAAAGCTGACATTACTAACCTGCAAATACAGTATATAAATGTATTTATTAAATGACATGTAAAATGAGATGTATATGCATCGATAGCGTATAACTAAGTGCACCGATGCATACACGGGTGAATAGATGTGTAAACCATATGCAATAGATCAATAGGTCAATACACCTAAAGCACTACCTATCCGATAATAACTACGTAGACATACAGTATACGGTTGACCAGCTATCCTACTACAACTAACCGAAATTTGGGGACTGTGTCAGGTAAAAACGGATGGGAAATTAAGGAACTTTGCGTGGGACATATAAATAAGACCAAGACATATAAAATGAAAAAGTCTTTTATTGCGCCCTATGACACTTATAGGAGCATGTGCGGTAATTAGGGCGAATGGGGTATGTTCTATAAAAGGGTTATCCTTGGAAGCAAGGAATACACCACAGAACTGAAAAATATGGTGTGTACATGTTTTCTTGGCCAGAGTAGCTACATGTAGTTTCGGCCAATTAGGCCTCATCAGTGACCCTCAGAATATTTCAAAATTCCACAATGGAATCAATGATCCCAAAGGACAAGAGAATATAATCTACACTATGATGTTGGACAGGGAGACATTTTACCGCTGCCACACATTCCCACACACCAGCTGTAGTGACGTTTAATGTGTTCTATAAAAGGGTTATCCTTTGGAAGCCTAAGCCTGCCTAGCCATGCTCATAAACCCTATTGGTTTCATTGGGCGACAGGGCTTGAGATGTCATTTCTTCTCAATGTCGGGTAAAAGTCGCACAAAATTAGAAGCAATGTCTCCAAAATGGCCTTTACAGTGTTGACGGGGACGTTAAACCTCAAATCAAACAAACAAACAGTTGATAGTAAACTGGGGTTTACAGGAGTAAACCTTATTTTTCTTATTTCTGCTCTAAAATATAGATTGTGGTTACTCTTTAGAACCGTCTCGATGAGGCAGTTCTAACATAAACCCACAGTGTATATTTTGAGCAGAAATAAGAAAAATATCACAATTTTTCATCTGAAAATTTTCGTTTTTTTCGGCGGTAAAATTTGCAATGCATTAGTATAGGCAAGTTTTCATAATATAATTAGAAGGGCCTGTAAAGTTTATAGATAATTAATAAAAATTATCCTCCTAACCCTTTGTATCTGACTATCAGGGACCAGTTGTTCAAAACTAACGATGTAGCTAAAATATTGTTAAAACTTTGATGATTCAGTATGGTGAAAAGAATTATTTTTGCTGAAAAAACGTGAGCAGCAAATGCAAAAGTTGCTCACAGTTATTCAGCAAAAATAATATATTTAGATATTATACTAATATACTTGCTAGCATAGTTAACAATTTGACCACTAAGGAGCTTGTTAAGCTAACAATGCTTTGAACATTACAACTGGTGCCTGGAGCTAGGTCATAGCGCTTCTGTTCTTAACAGGAACATATTGGAACCTGACCTTTCATCTGAAGATGAACCTTTACCTACTCGTGTGAGGAGAAGAATTCCACGACCTCAGCGGTCTGCAGTTGAGAACCAGAGTCTCACAGAGGCAATAACAAGCAGGAGAAAAGGAGCCAAACAGGCCAGGAGATGTGATCACTGTAAGATTTATGACTACATATGAGCCAGCCCACAACAAAACCTACAATAAGACATGTGCATCCAACGAAGACTCAGATCAGCCTGCACATCTGTGCAGTCTGATCAGAGTCTTCATTGTGCGCTCTAAGGATCTATAGCTTTGGGCCCAATGCTCCATGCAGCAAGAGAAGTTTCTGATTAGACTATATGCATGTACAGGTTGATCTGATTCTTCGCTGGGTGCACAAGTAAATTGTAATAAATGCTGTGCACCACCTCATAAATCAGCCTGGGTTGGCAACATTCTATCATGGAGGCTGATCATGAATTCTTTTCCAGTCGTTGGGCCCTCCCTTCTGCTCATTCAAGAAGGGTAGTTGTCAGTTTCTTGTGCACGAATGTGCACTGTACTGGTTAACCCCTTTTGTGTAAGTCTGTCAAGAAAAAACTCACTGGCTCAATATGACCTAAATACATAGTGTTGAATGGGCTGTTAAACTCCAAACATACAAAAGCCATAATCACCAGGGGCAAGACACATGAATGGGCTGTTAAACTCCAAACATACAAAAGCCATAATCACCAGGGGCAAGACACATGAATAGGCTGTTAAACTCCAAACATACAAAAGCCATAATCACCAGGGGCAAGACACATGAATAGGCTGTTAAACTACAAACATACAAAAGCCATAATCACCAGGGGCAAGACACATGAATGGGCTGTTAAACTACAAACATACAAAAGCCATAATCACCAGGGGCAAGACACATGAATGGGCTGTTAAACTCCAAACATACAAAAGCCATAATCACAAAGGGCAAGACACATGAATGGGCTGTTAAACTCCAAACATACAAAAGCCTTAATTACCAGGGGCAAGACACATGAATGGGCTGTCTGATCAGAGTCTTCATTGTGCGCTCTAAGGATCTATAGCTTAGGGCCCAATGCTCCATGCAGCAAGAGAAGTTTCTGATTAGACTATATGCATGTACAGGTTGATCTGATTCTTCGCTGGGTGCACATGTAAATTGTAATAAATGCTGTGCACTGCCTAATAAATCAGCCTGGGTTGGCAACATTCTATCATGGAGGCTGATCATGAATTCTTTTCCAGTCGTTGGGCCCTCCCTTCTGCTCATTCAAGAAGGGTAGTTGTCAGTTTCTTGTGCATTCGTGCACTGTACTGGTTAACCCCTTTTGTGTAAGTCTGTCAAGAAAAAATTCACTGGCTCAATATGACCTAAATACATAGTGTTGAATGGGCTGTTAAACTCCAAACATACAAAAAGCGATAATCACCAGGGGAAAGACACACGAATGGGCTGTTAAACTCCAAACATACAAAAGCCATAATCACCAGGGGCAAGACACATGAATAGGCTGTTAAACTCCAAACATACAAAAGCCATAATCACCAGGGGCAAGACACATGAATGGGCTGTTAAACTACAAACATACAAAAGCCATAATCACCAGGGGCAAGACACATGAATGGGCTGTTAAACTCCAAACATACAAAAGCCATAATCACAAAGGGCAAGACACATGAATGGGCTGTTAAACTCCAAACATACAAAAGCCTTAATTACCAGGGGCAAGACACATGAATGGGCTGTTAAACTCCAAACATACAAAAGCCATAATTACCAGAGGCAAGACACATGAATGGGCTGTTAAACTCCAAACATACAAATGCCGTAATCACCAGGGGCAAGACACATGAATGGGCTGTTAAACTCCAAACATACAAAAGCCATAATCACCATCGGCAAGACATATAAAAAGTCTGAAATCGTGAGCATACCATTTTTGACAGGTAGAGACTTGCATCGCGATAACAAGTCCTTGAAAGGAAGATCCCTCTAAACCCCACTTTATATAGAGAAAAGTGGGGTTAACGGGGGTATACATTATCTGCCTTATTGTTGCTCAAAAACATAGATTGTGGGTACTCGTTAGAATTGCCTCATTGAGGCGGTTCTAACGAGCACCCACAATCTATGTTGAAAGCAGAAGTAAGAAAGAAGTTATCATTTATACCCAAAATTTGTCCCTTCTGATACCATGTTGGATGCCATTATTTCACACGGACATGTTTTCCTAATGCAACAACCTATTTATGTCTTGGCTTTATGGTTAAATAGGCTGAAAAGTCTCAGTGATCAGTCTGCTGTTTGAGGAGAAAAAAGATCTGTGTCTTTACCATCATGTGTAATGTAAGTTTTCTTGGAACACACAGCATTTGTTAGCTTGTACCAAGGATCAAATTGTGATGCAGTTTTATAACACGCCCATGTGCTAAAGCAATATCCTACTTTAATCTATAGAACTAGCATTATTTCAGATGAAAATACAGCAAAATTCCTGTATTAAGACCACCTTTGGTACTGTTCAAAAGTGGTCTTTAAGACCACTTTTGAACAGTCCCAAAGGTGGTCCCTGACCAGAGGACATTGTGTGCAGAAAACATGAAGAATAACTGCATCATTTTAAATAAGCTGCTTTTTAAAGCAGAATTAGTCTTAATTTTCTAAGGTGGTCTTAAAAGTAGAATTTCACTTATAGTTTTCATCTAAACATAGACTGTGGGTGCATGTTAGAACCTACTTGCTGAGGTAGTTCTAATAAGTATGTGTACCCACAGTCCAAGGTTTTTTTTTTGTTTTTTTTTTTTTTTTCAGATGTTAGGGAAAATAATATGTACCCCTTAGAACCCCACTTTTCTCTATATAAAGTGGGGTTTACAGGGTATTCATTTCACAGACCTGTGAGCCTGATACTACTGGTAGATAGATTTAGTTTAACCCATTTAGTACCAGAAACCCCAAAACGGGTACCCTTGCAAACAGTGCAGGCCCAGATCAGACGCCGCAGAATGCGGCGTCTGATCAGGGCTGCCACTGTTTGCTTAAAGTTCAGCCATTTTCCTAATCAATTTTGAAGAAAACACAACCTGAAACCCCTTAAGTTAGCTCACCTGAGCTGAAGGCTCATTGGTGAGCTGATAGTATGGCCAGGCAAAAATTCTGTGTGTGTGTATGTGTGTGTGTGTTCACATTTTCAAACGTCTTCTCCTCCGGAACCGCTGGGCTGATTGTAGTCAAATTTCATGTGGAGGCTCCATGGGGTGGGGGAACGAAAGTTTGCATTTTTGGTCTAGGTCACATGACCAAGATGGCCGCCATGCCCATATATGGTAAAAACCCTTCGAAAATCTTCTCCTCGGGAACCACTGGGCCGATTTGCATGAATCTTGGCATGTAGCACCTGGGACATGGGCCCATCATAAATTGCATAAATGGTGTCCCTGGGATGACCTTGACCTATTTTACGCCAAGGTTAAATTTGGTAACATGGGCATTTGTATGGGAAAAAGTAGAAATGTCTGATATCTTGCAAACTGTTACAAATAATGCCACTAAACCATATATATTCTTATTCCTTATGATGAGGCGCATTAAGTGACATGGATTTTGGGACCATGGGTCCCCCGGGGGGGGCATGCCCCACCCCCTTCTTTGCACAAAATGCTTAATATCTCGGAAACGGTTAAGATCCCCACCCATAAACCATATATATTCTTGTTCCTTATGATAAGGCGCATTCAGTGACTTGGAACTTTGGGTACCGGGGTTCCCGGGGGGGGGGGGGGGCATGCCCCACCCCTATTTTGCACAAAATGCTTAATATCTCGGAAACGGTTAAGATCCCGACCCATAAACCAAATATACTCTTGTTCCTTATAATGAGGCCCATTCAGTGACATGGACTTTTGGACCATGGGGTACCAGGGGTCCGGGGGGGGGGGGGCATGCCCCACCCCTTTTTTTTTTGCACAAAATGCTTAATATCTCGGAAACGGTTAAGATCTCTATCCATGAACCATATATATTCTTGTTCCTTATGATAAGGCGCATTCAGTGACATGGACCTTTGGACCCGGGGGTCCCTGGGTGAGGGAGGGGGGCATGCCTAACCCCCTTTTTTCCACAAAATGCTTAATATCTCGGAAACGGTTAAGATCCCCACCCATAAACCATATATATTCTTGTCGCATTCAGTGTAATGGACCGTTGGACCTACGGTTCCAGTGGGGGTGGGGGGGGGGGGGGGGCAACTCCCTTTATTGCATTGAATGCTTAATATCTCGGAAACAGTTGAGATCCCCACCCAGTTACACAGACCTTCGGTCCCTCTTGGCCAAAGATCACATATTAAAGTCTTTGAGGACTTCCTCAGAAAAGTCAGGTGAGCGATTCAGGACCAATGGTCCTCTGGTTTTGAAATGGACTCATGCTATATATAAGGAGGAAGATTCCATTTGGTACAAAAAGGGTTAGAAAACAAGATAGGTATATATATATATATTAACCCATTTTGTACTGGAAACCCAAAAACAGGTACCCTGGCAATATACAGTGCAGACCCAGATCAGACGCCACAGGATGTGGCATCTGATCAGGGCCTACACTATTTGCAAAATGTTCAGCTATTTTCCGACTAAACTTTAAAGATATAACACAACCTGTCATCCCTAAGTTTCGAAATGGACTCCTGCAATATATAAGGAGGAAGATTCCATTTGGTTCAAAAAGGGTTAATTGCATGAACAAAGAACAAAACTGATATGAATTGAAGAAGAGGAGACATCGTTGTGGTGCAATTTTAGGATTAAAGTGAAGTGATTATCATTAAACATTACTAAATATTTGCTGAACCGGCAATGAAGTATAATTTTATCTCAGTATGGTGGTGGAGTGTAAAGTTATACCCTCTGGTGTCTGTCCATATATTTGTCCTTCTGCACTTCATTTCTGATCGATAACATGCGTATTCATTCTTTGATGTATTCTCCACATACATATTTGTACTGGAATGTATGGTTTGAGTCTGGTAATCAGCAAAATCTGTCAACTTCTGACCCTTTATTATAACTTCTAGATAAATGGTCTTTGGGAAGTTATTCCTTTACAACATACATATAGATACATGTATATGGATGAAACTAGATGGCTACAGGCGGTACAGTACATGTATATTGTAGCCAAAGACTGGTTGTTTAACCATTCAAGAACAATGCACATTTAGCAGCCTGCATTCATACTTCTTTCTTATTTTTCAGCAAAATTAAGGTTTTGACATTTCATGTGAATCAGATGATTCACATACATTATGTCAAATAGAAGTGGAGGCAATGATCAGGAATCGATACAATCAACCCACAGCTCCCATCAGAGACACCAGAGGGAAAGACACACAAACATGAAACAACAGACCCTAATGGAAACACCAGTAGCGGAAAGCCTAAAGGACAGTTACTTTCCCGCAAAATGGCCAATAGGCTATCCAAAATAAAGTAAGGGACACAAACACCCAAAGGCAAACCATAAAAAAAATAATACGCAACAGAAGAACCACCTTGGAACGGTCAGCGGAAACGAATTCCTCTGGGGGAGCTTAAATCGATTTTATGTGGCCACAATCCTCGCCCTTACTTCCGTCGCGATTTAGACAAATAATTTGTTCAGTCTGCATGAAGGCCTCATAACTCATCAATGCAACATCTCCGTGAACACAAATAATCAAACAACCACAGAGGTGAGACAACGCCGAACGGTGAGGACTCGACAGCAAGAAACCACTGAAATGCTGGAGCAAAAGAAAACCAACAGTTAGACTCCGATGGGCCAACCATCCGTGATTGGGTTAACTACCATGCATGCAGTCTGTCGTATAACATTTATGTTGTACCAAATCTTTTTATATCGAAGAATGATTTTACAAACTTGGGTGCTGAAGTCATTGCGGTTATATATTTTTCTGAATTTATATACTAAGTCCCCAAAAAATTTGGGTTCCGATAGACCTTAAGCCTTATTTTTGCTGAAAAATTATAAAATCAAATAAGATTGCCATCTTTTCTAGAATTTTCAGCAGTGCTTGTCATGTACAATTTTTTATTATACAACATTTCATTTGAGAATGTAATAATGCCATGTATTAAATTCAGTAAGCCACCAGTGGATTAAATATGCAATTCAGTTAGACGCGCCCCATTACATTACTAGGTATGACATCCTTATATAAAATCCCGTCGTGTTTACTAATGACAGAATACAGGCATTTTTGTAAAAAAAAATCATCATTAAAATGTGTTTTAAATGCCATATGATAAATAGAATCTTGCAGTCATGCTCATGTATTACACGTTGAGCAAAAAGCATAAAATTCTAAATTTTATCACTTTTACTTAACTCCTTTAATAAATTCAATAATACATGAACACTCATATAGTATCCTCTATTTCTCTTGTACAGTGCGGGATCTGATAAACATGGTTGAGAAGGAAGACTTAGAGCTAGATTTCAATGTGTTTGAACCAACAGTCTCAGCTTTTGCTGAACTATTCACGGAGAGAGAGAAAATGAAGGTGAGTAAAAATGAAATGGAATATCTGTGTTTAGACAGATTAGCCTGCGTCCTGCTGAACACAACAAGCCCAAACTATCTTTGTAAACAGTTTAGATCCAGGTCAGCCATGACCTAGTGATTAAGATCTCTCTCTCTCTCTTAATTATTAGGACTCTCCCAACTGTGGGTTCGAGTCTCGCTCAGGTCACATGTGATGTCAAGTTCTGCAATCGAAGGTCATGTGTTTATTCTCTGAGTACACCCATTTTCGTCCCCTTTTGATTAACATTGGCTTAAGAGGGCGGTAAAACCAACCCCCCACCTCCCCTCCCCTCACACACAAAAAAAAAAAAAAAAAAAATCCCATTTGAAGCAAATTCATATTGGAAAAAGTGGGATTTACAAGGGTAAACTTGTTTTCGTTTTTGCACGAAAGAATAAAATATGGGTAACAAGCTAGAACCACCTCAATGAGGCAGATCTAATGAGCATTGAAAATGCATGTTTGGAGCAGGGAATAAGGAAATTATTTGTTAGTTCTACAGTAACTGTTAGGAAAGACAACATTGCAACACATGGGCATGTTATCGTATTTATACAACACAACCTCTTTATAGCACTTTTGTTGGGGTCCAAAGCAGAAACCCTGTAAGTTAAACAACTGTGTTATATCCAAACAAAAATGTAAGATTATATAGAAAAATGACCATTTGACCTCCAAGGTCAAAGTCGTACTTAAAGGTCAAAGGTCAATAAAAGGGTCCAAAACCTAAACACGGTCAATGACTTCCTTATTTCTGTATGGATTTTGAAATTACTTTGTAGAAATTTTCACCATAATGAGACAATGTGTCATGCACAAAACCCAGATCCATACCTCCAAGGTTAAGGTCATACATCATACATAGGGGTCAAGTGTCAAAAAAGGGTCCAAAACTTAAAACACTGTCAATAACTTTCTATGGATTAATACGAGCATCGACATATTTTCAGGCTGGGGCATCCGTGTCGTATGGATGCATTTCTAGTTTTATCCATCCCTCACACCCATGTAAGATTCATATAATCTTCAACTATGGCTATAATAATGACCTTTTATCCCATCACAGGCTTGGAATGACTTTGTTAACTCCACCGAAGAAGAGCAGACTGAGTTCCTGAAGACTGGTGTCCTGCATGGTGAACAGAATAGGAACCAGGTTAAGAATGATGCAGAGAACAACAATGATCTTGATGAGACTTGGGAATGTGTTCCAAAAACATCTGATGCTGATAAAAGATCTGGTGGGTGTCTGTTCTGTATATTATTAATTGATTATCCTATATTACACAAGGTCAACCAATATTCAAAAATCATAAATCATGTTTTTAATTGCATCAATTAATAAAATTGTCATTAATCAAGTAATTTCGTATTGGTCCAGTTACAGGTCCTCAGTCAGCTGTATTGGCCTCGGCCTTCAGCCTCGTGCCAATACAGCAGACCTCGGGCCTGTAACTGGGCCAATACGAAATTATTTGATTAATTACATTATATTACAGGAATGAATTTCATTATTGTGGATTTTATCAATGTGTAAACTCTGGAGGGCTTCATGCAGTTTGTGAGTGATTCGTTTGGGCTTCATGCAGTTTGTGAGTGATTCGTTTGGGCTTCATGCAGTTTGTGGGTGATTTGTTCGGGCTTCATACAGTTTGTGAGTGATTCATTTGGGCTTCATGCAGTTTTTGAGTGATTTGTTTGGGCTTCATGCAGTTTGTGAGTGATTCGTTTGGGCTTCATGCAGTTTGTGAGTGAGTCGCCGGAGTGTACACATCGATACTTCATGCAGTTTGTGAGTGATTCGCCGGAGTGTTCACATCGATACTTCATGCAGTTTGTGAGTGATTCGCCGGAGTGTACACATCGATATTTCATGCAGTTTGTGAGTGATTCGCCGGAGTGTACACATCGATACTTCATGCAGCTTTTGAGTCATTCGCCAGAGTTACACATCGATACTTCACTCAGTTTGTGAGTGATTCGCCAGAGTGTACACATCAATAAAATCCACAAAAATGATAATTCATTCCTTTTAATTCCAATGTTGTCATCGAAATGTTAAAAAATGCAAACAAAATAGTAAATTTTAGGAATTCTTTTGAAAGCATTAGGATGAACAGCCATGGCGGAATGTTTATTCAGGTACACATTGCCATCTTTGAAAGGAATGCAAGGAAAAAACAACAACAAAAATTCATAAAATCTTTAAATTCAGTTTATTTGTCTTCTAACATTTACCTTTTCAATAGTTCTCCTTATTTTAATCGAACCCTGTTTACGTCGCTTCACAAACAATGACATAACATGTGGGTTCTAAATGTGCTATCTGACGTCACATTACATGTACATGTATATTACTAACTGTCACTATGCTAAACAGATCTGATAGTCCTGCTCATTGAATTTATTTAAGTATAAAACTTTTATTTCAACCAGTCAAATTGCTTGAAATGCACATAATGATTAGGTAATTGGTTCTGTAAATATAATCGATTATCACTCCTGTCATTGCGATCGATAATCGATTAGTAATCGCTAAGGTTTTTGTCATAATTTTACCTTCTGGCTTTCTGTCTGAGCATGACTCTTACCATATATTTCACTTTACCATATGTATATTTGAACAGACAAGCCTGGGCAAACAGTGTAGACCCAGATGAGACGCCGCAGAATGCGGCGTCTCATCAGGGTCTGCACTGTTTGCCACAACTTTGAGTAATAAATTGTACCTATCAAGTAAGCGATTAAAAGCAAATCAGAAATGATAATCATTTTTGTGGAATTTATCGATCGATTAATCGATTATATGATTAATCGTGTCAGCCTTAATAATGATGGCGGATTGGAATTATTGCAGTATGTTTATTTATTTATTTTTTTTTTTGGTTTGGGTTTAACGGCCCTTTCAAGATTATTTCACTCATATCGAGCCGATCGTTAATCATGGGCGAAAACCGGAGTACCCGGAGAAAAACCATCTGACCTTCCGTTGCAGAACTTGGCGTCTCACACGTGACCCCAGCGAGGCTCGAACCCACGGCGGTGAGAGACCTAATGACTAAGAGTCAGCGCTCTTATCCATTAGGCCACGGAGGCCCGTTGCAGTATGTTTATATTGATGGTGTTGGCATATGTGGCAGGAAATCTCTAAAGCATATTGCAAATCAGGGTCCAATTATTCAAAGCATCATTTGTTTGTTTGATTTGGAGTTTAACAGCCCAGTTAACACTAGGGCTGGCTAATCGGAGCTGAAAAGATAATCGGTTATCATTCATGTCATTGCGATCGATATTCCATTAGTGATCACTGAAGATTTGGTCATAATTTTACCTGTCTGGCTTTCTGTCTGAGCATGACTCCTACCATATACTGTACTTTGCCATGTGTATTTGAACAGACAGGCCTGAGCAAACAGTGTAGACCCAGATGAGATGCTGCATAATGTCGCGTCTCATCAGGGTCTGCACTGTTTGCAACTCATCCAGCTGTTTTAGGCATAACTTTTGAGTAGTAAATTGTACCTATCAAGTAATCAGTTAAAAGCAAATCAGAAATGATAATCATTTTGTGGAATTTATCGATCGATTAATCGATTATACGATTAATCATGTCAGCCTTAGTTAACACTTCAGCTTATTTTTGAGCCGGTCAGTTTACCTATCCACATGTTTCCTGGGCAGGGCTTTTGCATATACACGCATGTGGATAATCAGGAAAATGCACATTCTTTTGCCAGAAACTGATAACTGCCATTCTTGAATCATTGAAAGGGAGTGAATGACTGCAGAAAAGATTTCATGATCAATCTCCATGACAGAATGTTGCCGACCCTGGCAGGTATCAAACCCACATCCTGATCACCAGTAAGACTCTCATCTGACTGTGCTGCCAATTCCACTCAAAGCATCATATTAAGCTGAATGAGCTTTTCTATGGTCCTTCCGATAACACTTCCGTGAGAGATTATGCATATTCTTGCATACCAGACAAGGAAAACCGTGATTTTACCCTGGGATCTGACCCTGGTGTTCCGACCCATAATCGAATATAATCGCGTGTTTGATAAATGCACTGGCTGATTACAACCTCATGCGCGGCGGCGTCATGCGTGACGTCACTAAACATTCCTGTTGTTTCATCACAAAATGGCGGACGTCGGTAACGGAAGTGACAGCAGCATTAAAAATCCGCGCTAAAAATGGAAGGTATGCAAGAAAAAGAATCCAAGCCTCGTGATGCCGGACAGTGACCCTCGGGACGGATTTTTCCATCCACCCCTCACACCCATATAAGATTCTTATATTCTTCCCTACCTCCAAAAAGGTCATTTTGCTGTCAGGATGAAAATGTTTGATATTTTTCTTAGTTATCCTCCAAACATAGGTCTTGGGTGCTCATTAGAACCGCCTCATTGAGGCGGTTCTAAAGAGTACCCACAACCTTTGTCTTTGAAATAATGCTAAGCCCTGTAAACCCCAGTTTTCTCTATATAAAGTGGGGTTTAGAGGGGTGTTCATTACTCTTGTTAGCATGCTGAAAATGTTACTGTTATACTGCAAGTATAAAGTCTGATACACTTTTACATTTTTATTTGTTTGTTTGTTTGAATTGGGGTTAAACGTCCCCCGTCAACACTATTTAGGTCATTTTGGAGACTTTACTTCCAATCTTGTGGGACTTTTATCCGACATTGAGATGAAATGACATCTCAAGCCTTGCCGCCGAATGAAACCAGAAGGCTTATATGCATTGGACGATCTGACTCGCACCGTTTTGCCTGGGCAGGCTTAGTCCTTCTAAGCCGTTTACCAGTACTCGTGTGTGGTCAGATTCAGCTCTGCTTGGAAGCATCATGCAGCCCAATCTATTTCTCCAAGCCACGATGGGCGAGGGTGGTTAAATTTTTGATGAAAAAAATGTGAAGAGCAAAAGCATTTCACATCTCATCATAAAAAATATTAACATTTTTGCTAACAAACATCGTTAGTTTTGAACAATTGACCCCTGTTTTCTGAGCTTCATGGTATATAGCAGGAGTCTATTTTGGGATTTAATTTGAACTTAAGAGATTCTTTTATACATAAGGGGAATGGGTACACCTTCGGGGGAGTCAACTCCTGCAGAAGTATTTTTGTCCCCAATGTAAATAGGAGTCAAATCTTAAAGGAAAGAATTTGTCCCTATTAAAAGAATTTGCCTCTCTTCTGTGGGATAGATTTTATAGAAAAGCTAATATGAAGTTCTGAAAGTTGTCCACCCTCTGAAAAATGGCGGAAAAAATTGGCCAGGTGTTCCCATTCCCCTTAAAGGATAAAGAAACATATAACTAACTAAAGGCTAAAGAAATGCAACAATTCTTCTATATTGCTTGGCCTTAACCCTTGATATGCAAATCACAGCAATTGACGTCTGCTTTGTCGTCTGCTTGTTGCTTTTAAAATTATTGTTTCAAACAGTGTGGACCTAGATCAGAATGCTCCTCTTGGAGCAGACTTGTCGGGGTCCACACTGTTTGCCTGTATGCAAAAATATGGTGGGAAAGTTTGCAAGAAGGTGCAGAAGAGGACATAAACAGACAACATTATCAGATACAGTTTTCTTGGCATCTTAACCCGTAAGACTCCAAGAAAAACTACATCTGAAAATGCCGTCTGCTGAAGTTTCTTGCAAACTTTTTAATAATATTTTTGCATTCATGCAAACAGTGTGGACCCAGATCAGACTGCTCCTACAGGAGCAGTCTGATCTGGGTCCACACTGTTTTCAAAAAATTACTTTTAAGGTAAACGGCAGACGGCAAAGCAGACTACAATTGTCGTGATTGGAATCTTATGGGTTAAGGCTTAAATTATGCAAACCAGTTGGATAGCAATCTTATTAATTGTACACTCAAAGTGTGGTGTATAGTTTCTGCAGAAATAAGTATGTTATATATATAGCAAATCAAAATTCATTGATCTTTTATAATTACAGCGAATTCCGCTCTTAAGACCACCTGAAATTAAGACTAATTCTATTTTTAAACGCTTATTTAGTAGGTTGCAGTTATTCATTCTTTGTATTTTCTGCATACTCGGCCCCTGCCCATCGGGGCTTGAAGAAATATATGGGCTGCATGATGCTTCCACGCAGAGCTGAATCCGACCTTCACACGAGTACTGGTAAACCACTTAGAGGATCTAAGCCTGCCCAGGCAAAGCGGTGTGAGTGTGGGACGGTCCATGCTTATATACTGTATTGGTTTCATCGGGCGACAGGGCTTGAGATGTCATTTCATCTCAGTGTCGGGTAAAAGTCCCACAAAATTAGAAGCAACGTCTCCAAAATGACCTTTACAGTGTTGAGTGGGACGTTAAACCTCAAATCAAACAAACAAACAAATTTTCTGCATACAATGTCCTCTCTGGTCAGAGACCACTTTTGGGACTGTTCAAAAATGCTCTTAAAGTATAGTATTGTTATGGTGACTTAAGTATTCACATTTCTGTTATAGCTCACCCATCATTCAGTGCTGAAGAGTGCTTCCTCAAACTGGACAAGAATATCCGAACCATGTTGAAGCGTAGACAGAGGCCCATGGTAAGACCAATGGTACTGCAAAAATTGTCACAGTTTGGAAGCTGGAAAACAGTGTGTCCTGGGGATCTTACATGATATTCACATTATGGAATTCATGATTAGCATAAATATACAGTAAACTGCCGTGTCTCATTTTCCACGGCTGTTTTCAACTCGTTCTTAACATTACGACAACACAACCATGTGACATAGTGCATTTTTTCACATCTCCAAAATGGTTACTTTTCTGGTGAAAATCTGTAATATTTTCCTTATTTATGCTGCAAACATAGGTTGTGTGTGCTTGTTAGAACCGCCTCATTGAGGCGGTTCTAACGAGTACCCACAACCTATGTCTTGGAGCAGAAATAAGAAATCTAATGTATACCTCATTAACCCCAGTTTTCTCTATATAAAATGGGGTTTAGAGGGGTGTTCATTCCTCCGACTTATTCTCATGATGGTAACTAGGAAAATTCTCCATAAATACAAATATGAATATAACCTGGATCATTTAGGGAGAATTTTCTTGTTTTATCTAGAAAATTGTTGCCTCATCGATGTCTACACTGTGCTCATCAGGTTAACAAGTGAATGAAATGAAGATCCCCCTAAACCCCACTTTATACGGGAAAATGGGGGGGTTTGCAGGGGTATATATATTTTCATATTTCTGCGCCAAGACATAGGTTTAGCACCCACAACCTATGTTTGTAGTATAAATAAGATCAATATCACGGAATTTCTTCAGAAAAGTAGCCATTTTGGAAATGTGAAAAAATGCACTATGTTGCACGGGTGTGTTATCGTAATGTTATCCTGGTACAGCACGACAAGGGTGAAGTAGTGAGGTTTTGTCAAGAACACTTCCCATAGAGGCATTTGGGGGCAGTACCTTTTTCACTGTGTTCCAACTTCTGCTGTCTGTGACTAAGCACCTCTACAAAACTGGGTGACAAATACCAGATGCATGTGCTCATACATTGCTAGTCAACCAATGGTTCATGGGCTTAAGTATAAATAAAGCCATGCAGTGTATCAAGATACCTAGGGTAAGTTATTCTTACACATATTTTCGGATGCATTTTATCTGTCAGATATGGTCAAGCCTCATGGTATCAACATTTGGTATACAGTCAACCCTCTTTATCACGTACATTTGATACAATGACAAAACTTGTTATAACGACAATTTCCCTGGAACGACTCCTTAGCTCAAGATGAGTCTAGTAATGGAGATATTCAAGAATATTGTTATTACACCAAAACCTCTTTATAACACTATTAATGGGGTCCAAAGCAGGAACCGTGTTAGTTAAACAACCGTGTTATATCCAAACAAAAATGTTTAGATTATATAGAAAAATGACCATTTATGGTCATTTTTCTGTATAATCTATACATTTTTGGGATCAAATGGTCATTTTTCTATATAATGTATACATATTTTGGGATCCATCTTAAACCGTGTTATATCCATAACCGTGTTATAATGAACCTTGTTATAACGAGCATGTGGTGTATACTCCAAGAAACAAATGTTGTGGATATTTGTTAGTGCCTAGGTAAGACGATTCTAACAAATGTCCACAACTTTATTTTCTTGGAGTAATTAAGGGAAACAGTCCTGTACTACTCTTTATTTGGATTCATAGCGGCAAATTGGCTATAGTGGCAAATTGTTAGGGTACAAATACACTACAGTCATTATAGTGAGGGACAGCTATTTTTTATTCCCCACTGAGAAGCAGAGTAGGGATTACCGGAATGGCCTTGGTCTGTCTGTCCGTCCATCTGTTTGTCCGCACTAACGAAATGACATTTAGGGGGCAAAAAGTTTGGGCATTTTGACACTTAAGTTTTGTTTGTTTGATTTGAGGTTTAACGTCCCCGTCAACACTGTAAAGGTCATTTTGGAGACGTTGCTTCCAATTTTGTGGGACTTTTACCCGACATTGAGATGAAATGACATCTCAAGCCCTGTCGCCCAATGAAACCAATAGGGTTTATTAGCATGGACGGTCCTCCTCGCATGGCGGTTCCTAGACAGGCTTAGATCCTCTAAGCGGTTTACCAGTACTAGTGTGCGGGCCAGATTCAGCTCTTCGTGGAAGCATCATGCAGCCCATATATTTCTTCAAGTCCCTATGGGTGGGGGCGGTTTGACACTTAAGTAGTCATTTGTGAGTCCATCCAACATTATTCCGTAATTTTGGTACTTAAGTGTCAAAAATTCGCTCTTACGTGGCTTGCTGCTTAAGAGAAATTGCCGCTTAAGTAGTCAATATGCTGAAGCCTAACCACCTAAATGTCCAATCTTGAGAATGTCCATCTGTCTGTCCGTAACACTTTTTGTCCGCTGGGTATCTCCTGAACCCTTTGATAGATTTTCATTAAACTTTGGTCAAATATTCCTTTCAGTGAGCTCGGCCCCCACTCATCAGGGCTTGAAGAAATATATGGGCTGCATGATGCTTACACGCAGAGCTGAAACCGACCCGCACACTAGTACTGGTAAACTGCTTAGAGGATCTAAGCTTGCCCAGGAAAATTGCTGCGAGTCGGCCCGTCCATGCTTATAAACCCTATTGGTTTCATTGGGCGGCACAGCTTGAGATGTCATTTAATTTCAATGTCGGGTAAAAGTCCCACAAAATTGGAAGCAACGTCACCAAAATGACCTTTACAGTGTTGACTGGGATGTTAAACCTGAAATCAAACAAACAAACAAACTTTCAGTGAACTAAGTAAGTAAAGACTTTATTTATCAAGGGTTACAACATTTAGCACATACATAAAAAAACATGTACTAGCTAATCTTCCGTGAGACCCTCACTAGAACTGATGTGCAGAACACAAATAGGCCATGCGGACTCAAAGTCAAGTTCACAGTTGAAGGTCAAGGGTTTGAATCTTTGAATTTTGTGTCCGTTCCATATCTCCTTTACCACTGGAAGGGTTTTCATTTCACTTTTGTCAAATATCCCCGCTAGGCTGGTTTATGCCTTACTTGGTCGCAACCCATTCCCCACTCCTCCCCCACCTTCCCTAGGGCTGACTATCGAGGCCAATTTTGACTATCGTGATAGTATTGCTATCGTGGAAACTACTATCACGATATTATCACTATCTGGACATACTATCACGATACTATTGTGAGACTATCTGGTTACTGTTATAAATGATTCCTAGATGTTATATCACCCACATAAAAATGGCTACGAGTGACAGAACGAGTTAGGAAACTTGCAATGGCCTAACATTGAATGTTTATTGTGTGTTTCATTCCCTCGGGTCTATTCCAGAAAAAAAACACCATGGGGAGCTGCTCTTTATTTATCCCCACCACCTACATGCTGCTTCCAGAGTGATGGTTATCTTAGCTTTAATACCTATGCACATTTTGAGATTTTCCGCTAGTGGAAACTGACACATGCTGATCGTTCTTCGATTGTTTGATGTTTGCCGCCTCTGGTAAATAAATCGGTGGATTCAGTTAATTAGGTAACCCGATTAATCATTATATAATATTACGTAATCACAGCAGGACATAAGTTATTATGTAACGAAATTGGGCTGTTTTGACCTGTTATTTTTTTCTGGACTATCCCTCAAGATATTATAATAGAAAGACACACTAAACGCCAGTTTGTCCCAGGTTGTCCACAATCAGAACGTCCAGAATCACCTTAAGAAAGTAATTGATAGACGGAGACCAAGTATCAAAGCCTCGTGACGCACGTTTTTTTTCTGCCTCAGAAAAACGGCAGGAAAATAAAACTTCGTCAACTTAAATGTTTCCCCAAGATTTCTAGAAATTTTGAAATCCCAATCGGTCCGGCCAGCTGGCTGATGACGTCATCATTGATGCATTTGTGCATACTTATTTACTTATCTGAATCTATCACGTACGCGCATGCTGTGAATTTCTCGAGAAGCATTTCTAATCAGATCACAAAAGGGCGATTTAACAGTCTGGTCATAATACTTATTAGCTGTCATGTTTGTTGGACGCAGAAAGGGTCACATATACAACAAGTTAAACTGCATTATACCGCCGTTTATTATACATTTACCTATGTGAATGAGTCAGCACACAGCAAAAACAAACATTTCTTCATACAAAAGATCAGCTTGTGCATCTTGCAAATGTCTTCAAAATTGAACAGGGAAATGAGGTTAGTCCCATACCAATGAAGGCTAATACAAACAGCAATCATTTATATATGACTTTGTAGGTTGATCCGAGCCTTCACATGTGGCACGGGTTTCACTGTCATGTTTTCAAAAAGTTGCATCCATCAAGCGTGTGAACAAACTATCATTGACGTTTTTTTATTGACAAACGCGGGAAAAAGCTTTCTGACTGCCTAAACTGCACGTGCAAAAATGACGGCTGGAAATTCATTGCCGGCAAAAAACTATGATACACAAGTGCGACCAGCGAAGACTCAGATCATCATGCACATACGTGAAGGCTTATCAGTCTGTCCTGATTGCAGCTGCATGGATATCCTAAGCAAAAATACTTGCAGCATTACGCAACAGTACAGGTATATTTTCAAAGTCTATTCAAGAAAAAAAAAACTATCGAAACTTTCGATAGTTGAATGAACTATCGGCGATAGTTATCGATAGTCCAAAGTACTATCGATGCATTGCTATAGAGGCAGTCCCTATCGTGATGCATCGAACTATCGATGAATCGTTAAACCCCTACTCTCCTTCCCCAACCCAACACTACAGAATTTCTTGTGATATTGTTTATTTTGATTTCAGGGAATGTTGACATGGCTGGAAAATGAAATTGTCAGTTTCTTCCTAGAATGGCCGAACTCCGTCTATATTTCTAAGTTACCTAGCTCATATGAGAGAATGATGGTTCATGCACTTTGCCAGTACCTAGATCTCCACTCAAAAAGTAAGTTGTCTTATTGCATATTTCACTTTGTTTTCCCAGTCATGCTATATTTGTAGCAGAAGATAAGAAGAAGTAAAGACAATAGTTGTAGGGTAATCTTTCTGACAACTTTACAACATTTATTTTTCTGTTCATTAAAGGGATATGGGAACACCTTGCAGATTTTTCAAAGGGATACAAATTATGGGACTTCTGTTTGCTTTTCTATAAACCCTGTCCCACTGAAAAAGGGGTCCACTCTTTAAGAGTTGACCCCTATTGACATGGGGCCAAAATTCTTTTGCAGGAGTTGCCTCCCCTGAAAGTATATCCGTCCCCCTTCATTACCTATTAATATTTAAAATGATGTCAGAATGGGAACTTTTAAGTGAAATAAACTCATCAGAAAAGAAACTATTCCTATATATATTTGCTTCCTGTTGTCAGTTTAGTTAAAGCTGGCTGTTTACTAGAGGGAATTTAGATTTAGTTATGTGGCTGCTGGCTGGAGGAGAGAGGTGGCTGCCCAGCAGAGGTTAAATATGTAGCAAACTGGTTTGGGAGAAATTGCTGTGGCTGCTGAAGTGAGGGAACTGCTAGACAGAGGTGACCATTACTGGAAGGTTTAATGCACAGAGATTATTTAATGTTTTCTGCAGGTTTTGACGCTGATGGTTTACGACAAACTCAGGTAGAAAATCCACAGTCCTCCTTCACTTGTCCTCCTGTACTGCTGACAGAATATCTCGAACAGACGGTCTCCTCAAAGACAATCCAGACTTCATGACAGGAAGAATAGATAGTTAAACCCTCAAGGTGGCAATCACAACAATTGTCATCTGCTTTTATGCTTGCTATTTACTTTAAAATCATTGATGCAAACAGAGTGGACCCGGATCAGACTACTTCCCTTGGAGCAGTCTGATCAAGGTCCACACTGTTCATTATGATAACACATCCGTGTGATATAGTGCATTTTTCAAATCTCAACAAATGTATTTTTCTGATGAAAATTTGTGATATTTTTCTTATTTATATTCCAAACATAGGTTTTTGGGTGCTCGGTGGAACCACCTCATCAAGATGGTTCTAACAAGTACCCACAGCCTATGTCTTAGAGCAGAAATAAGGAAAATAATATTTACCCCCGTAAACCCCAGTTTTCACTATATAAATTGGGGTTTAGTGGGGTCTTTATTTCATGGACTTGTTCACGTGATGTTGTCAGTATGCAAAGATATTTTACAAAGCTTGCAAGAAGATGCAGCAGACATCATAAAAAGATGACATTTTCAGACTTCAGGTCTGAAACATTTTAGAATGGCATAGGACTGAAAAAAATGATCATGTTTTTGAATGATTGACTTGAATTTTGTCTCTATATTAACATGAATATTATTGTTAAGGTTTAATGAATTTTTTGTTCAATTCACAACAAATTTAACGGCTAATGTATTATATACAAAATCCATTGTTTTATGGACATTTTTCTATATAAACCAGTGCATGACAAAACATACAAAATGAGCGACAAGGTAAGACTCAGATCAGCCTGTGCATCCCCACAGTGTGATTAGAGTCACCTGACATCATGAAAACACGCCTATATAATTTTGACCCCTTGATCATCACTTTTATATATAAAAACTGGGGTTTTCAGGGGTAAACTTTATTAAATTTTTCTTATTTCTGCTCTAAAAATATGAATTTGGGGTACACATTAGAACCGCCTTGAGGCGACTCCAAAGGGTACCCACAATCTATATTTTGAGCAGAAATAAGAAAAGATATCAACATTTTTGGTCTTAAAAAATGCATTTGTATAGGTGTGTTTCCGAAATGGTATTCTATAGCCTCTGGGCTATCCAAAGACAGACAAGGGCAGGGAAAGAGTAAGTGTGTATGCTGATCTAAATATTTGCTGGTTCGACAGATCTTACTGTAGGTTTTGGTGTGTACTGCACATACAATATACACCACAACCTCTTTATAACACTATTAATGGGGTCCAAAGCAGAAAGCATGTTAGTTAAACAGCAAAGTTATTATATATCCAAACAAAAATGTATAGATTATACAGAAAAATGACCATTTATGGTCATTTTTCTATATAATCTATACATTTTTGGTTTCCACCTGGAAACCTTGTTATATCCAAAACCGTGGTGTAATGAACCGTGTTATAAAGGGGTTGCGTTGTATTTATATATTTTGCATTACAATACCACATCCATGCGACAAAGCCCAATCTTTCATATCTCCAAAATGCTTATTTTTCGGGCTTAAATTTCTGAAGTTTCTGAAGAAAATTTGTGATCTTATTCCTATTTATACTAAAACATAGGTTGTAGGTGCTCGTTAGAACTGCCCCTATTGAGGCGGTTCTAATGAGTACCCATAACCTATGTATTGGAGCAGAAATAAGCAAAATAATGTTTACCCCTTACGCTGATTTTCTCTATATCAAGTGGGGTTTATGGGAATGTTCATTTCACAGACTTGTTTTGTTAAGTAGGGTTCTGCTTTATTTAATGCATATCCCAATATCTTACATTACGAAAACATGCCTATACAAATGCTTTGTAAACTTTACGGCGAAAAAATGAAATTGTTAAGATGAAAAATTGATATTTTTCATACTTCTGCTCGAAATATACGGTAGATTGTAAGTACTGGTTATAAAGGCGGTTCTAACGAGTACCGACAATCCATATTTTAGAGCAAAAATAAGAAAAATAAGGTTTACCCCTGTAAACCCCAGTTTTTCTGTATAAAAGTGTGGTTCAAGGGGGTCATATTTATACAGGCCTGTTTTTGTTATTGAACAAAGAACACCGCTATTGCTGTAAATATTTCTCTCAGTTCGTTGGTTGATGTCTAATCAGTCATTGATCAGTTGCATAGATGCCACAGCAATTAAAATAGAAGTGGAGGCAATGATCAGGAATCGATACAATCAAACCAACAGCTACCATCTGAGGCACCAAAGGGAAAGACAAGCCTGGTTTACTCATTAAGGAGTAACAGAAAAGTCAGCTAAAAGTGCTCTAGATGTACCAGAAAGTGCTAAATACTGTATAGTTTGTTGTTGTATTATTTATTTTCAGTTACCCCCTATATATATATATACATCGACCTGATAAAGATATGCTTTCTCAGGACAAGTGAGCTTTATCACGTCAATTTGACATTGTATTTTTATGAATGAAGCAGATTACTGTAAAAAAATGGCTAAAATGTTATTATTACTAGAAAAATTGGAAAAACTACATAAAAATATGAAAAGAAAAATTGATTTATTTATTCAGAAATTTTTGTCATCATACACTTATTTACATAATATGGCTAAACTTTCGAAAACATATCACAGTTTATATAATGAATGAGACAAGGATTGAAAAGTAAAAAAATGATGGTAAGCGGATTATATTCTACTCCGGAATGTTGGGACGCACCGAGGACAATTAATAACTGATCATAAATTGCCAATTTAAAGCGTTTATAAGGGGATAAACTGAAATAGAATAGAATACCAGATTCGAATAGAATACAAGATTAAATGGAATACCAGATTGTTGTCTTTTGATAGCAAGCATATTCAGGCTCAGCTTCGAGAACCCATGTAGAATCGCTATTCTACAAGCTTTATCGAAGCCTTGACTGATAAACTTGATATCAAAAGACACTAACCTTGTATTCTCTATATGTTTATTATGATAGAACTTGAGTGGGTCAAACACTGATGGCTTGTTTACCATGGCCGATTTAAACTGGTTCTTAAGGGGATTTGGAACACCTTCATGGGAGGCAACTCCTGCAAAAGTGTTTTCGTCTCCCATGTTAATAGGGGTCAACTCTTAGAGGAGCAAATTCTTTCCTTTACGAGTAGACCCCTTTTTCAGTGTGACTGGGCTTTTAGAAAAGCGAACAGTAAGTCCTGAAAGTTGTCTCCCTTTGAATAATGGCAGATAAATCTGCCAGGTGTTCCCATTCCCCTTAAGACCCTAAGTTCTTCTGATAGCTCCAGATTACATTGAATAAATGTTTAGAGAAAATTGAAGGAGATTTTCTTATTTTACCATGAAAACATATATTGTGTGTACTCAATTGGATTGCCTCATTAAGCTCATTCTGATAAGTACACTCAACATATCCATATTGCGTAGAAGATTGGAAAGATAATACTAAATCATTCCCATTATGCCCCCTGACCTGGATTTATGAGTAACCTTCATTGGCTTGAACTACCATAATGATCCTAAGTATTGGGACAGATAGGTCTAAACAAACAGTGCAGACATAGATCAAACTGCTCCTGCAGTCTGATCAGGGTCTACACTGTTTGCCATCCTGTCTGCATCTTTTGGACTACTTGCTGAATCCTGAAACAAATTTTTAAATTTTTTGGAAAATTACAGCAAGTTCTCAAGTTCTCAACTTAAAGGATTTGTACTGTACCCCTGTCACGAACAAATTTTCATGTTCCCAAGGTTGTTCAAGTCATTGAGTTAACTGTCATGAGTGTGCTATTAAATTCGAGATTCCATGGTCTAGTGGCTGGAGTGTTTATATGGTTGCTGTGTTTGGGCCAATAACTGAAGGTCTCTGTTGACCCAACAGGGAATAAGGTACCTGATTAATTCTGGTGTGTTTAAAGGCTGTGAAAGGAGAGTACATGCTACCCTTATAAGCTGAGAAAACGAAAAAACAAAAAAAAAATGTTTGAGTCTATGTAATAAATGTGATTAACTATTAAAATTGTGTCAAACAATTTATGTAGCTTTTCTTTTAAGACATTGTTCATGTATTCTGGTAATGTCCTAGAAATGCTGTAGAAAAAGAAGTATGCATTTGCCACTACCCATAGGGCTTGAAGAAATAAATTGGGCTTCATGCTGCTTCCATGCATCACACACGAGTACTGGTAAACCACTTGGAATGACTAAGCCTGCCTAGGGAAAGTGGTGTGCATCAGACCGCCCAGTGCATATAAGCCATTCGTTTTCATTGGGCAGCAAAACTTGAAATGTCATTTCATCTCAATGTAGGGTAAATAGAAGTGAAGGCAATGACCAGGAATCGATACAATTAACCCACAGCTCCCACCAGAGACACCAAAGGGAAAGAAACACAAACACGAAACATACCTTAATGGAAACATCAATAAGGACAGTTACTTTCCCCCAAAATGGCCAATTGGCTATCCAAAACAAAACAATATAAGCAAGACAAACACTCAAAGACAAACTATTACAAAAATAAACTGCGACAGAAGAACCCCCTTGGAACGGTCAGTGAAACGAATTCCACTGGGGGCTTAAATTGATATCAGAGACACCAAAGAGAAAGAAACACAAACACGAAACAACATACCCTAATGGAAACATCAATAGCGGAAAGCAAAGCCCCACAAAATTGGAAGCTAGTCTCCAAAATGACCTAAGTAGTGTTGAGGGGAATGTTAAACCTCAATTCAAACAAACAAAATGAAGTATTCAGGTATGGCCTCAGCAGCTCAGTAGGATGTGTGTCTGACTGGTAATCAAGAGATGTTGGGTTTGATACTTGCAGGGCTGGCAACACTTTTTCGTGGATATTGGTCATGAATTCCTTTCTACAGTCATTCTTTCACTTCTGGCGCTGGTTAGGTTCTGGCAAAAGAATGTGTACTGTACTGGTTAACTGCTTACATATAATATCTTTTATAAAAGAGGTATCCTTTGGAAGCAAGGAATACACCACAGAACTGGAAAATATGGAATGTTACTATTTTTTGGCCTGTCCAGGAAAAGTGTTGTTAAAGGCACATATTCGAATACATAGCATCATGGCGACCATGTGATTGAGATACACAGATATAGGTTGTGTCATATGAATCTCAAACTGGTGAGGGCCAGATATGTGTAAAAGGCCATATGATTTTTTAGTTCCAATACAAGTGCCTCCGTGGTGTAGTGGTTATGCTACTCGCCTTGTAAACCAGGGGTTGCAGGTTCGATCCCAGGCTTCGTCTGACTTTCGGATGTGCCTTTAAAACCAGGTCCCGTCTCCGTATGACCTTAGCTGTTGGTGGGACGTAAAACTCGAACAAACACAGTTCCAACACAATTAATTTGACCAACTTGATTAGTTCATGGCATTTTAGGGTTTAGTGAATTTTAAACATGCAATCCATTACAATTATTAAAACCCATAACCCATTGAAACTGTCCAAAATTGTTTAAAGGAACTGGTTTTACAAGTAAAAAGCATGTACTGTATTGGATTCCATCACGAGATCAACCACAAACATGAAAAATGAAAATTGCCCTGCTCTTAAAAATGCATTTGGTAGAAATCTATATAATTTTTATTCTCTCTTTCTCTACATTTGGGTACCTCTAAAATGACTGTGGGTACCGGATGGAACCAAATTATTAGGGTCCCGCACTGAAAGTGTGGGTGCCCTATAGTAATCACTCTGTCCGTCCGTCTATCTGTCTGTCTGTCCGTCCACAAATTTTTACTCCTCTGATAGCGCTGCCGGGGCCCTAGTCAGTTTCACTGTCAGCTCTAGTTATTACAAGAGGGCCCAATGGCCCTATATCGCTCTATATACCAGAAAATCATTAGTGTACGAGAACACTTGACATTGCTACATACTAAATATAAGCTCAGGCAAAGCGGTGTCCATGCTTATGAACCCTATTGGTTTCATTGGGCGACAGGGCTTGAGATGTAATTTCATCCCAATGTCGGGTAAAAGTCCCACAAAATTGGAAGAGACATCGCCAAAATGACCTATACAGTGTTGACAGGGATGTAAAACCTCAATTCAAACAAAATCTGTGCCTTATGGTTTTGGAAAAGAAGATCTTTTTTAATTTTTTTCCAGTATAAGTCTATAGAAGCTAATGAGCCCTGGGGCTTGGCCAATTTTGATCCAAAGGGCATGGTTGGCAGGATTTTTGTAGGCGACCATTTTGTGTTGCTATATACTAAATATCTAAGGTCTGTATTTCATGGTTTCAAAGAAGATATTTGAAGCTTTTTTCCATTATAAGTTTGTTGGAGTTAAGGGGCCACAGGATTTGGCCAATTTGGACCCCAGGGGCAGGATTCATGAAGGCAACCACTCGACATTGCTACATGCTAAATACCTAAGCTCTGGGACATATGGTTTCAGAGAAGAAGGTTTTTGAAGATTTTTTCCCCATTTCAAGTTGTTGTTTTGTGTGTGTGTGTGGTTTTTTTTTTTTTTTTCATTATAAAGGCCCTGTGGGTTCAGAAAAGAAGACTTTTGAAGTTTTTCTAATTGTAAGTCTATGGAAGCTAAAGAGCCCTGGAGTGTGGCCAATTTGGATCCAAGGGGCATAACTGGCAGGATTTATGTAGGTGGCCACTTGACATTGCTACATACTAAAAATCTAAGCTCTGGGCCTAATGGTTTCATAGAAGAAGATTTTTTTAAGTTTTTCTTCCATTATTAGTTTATTGGAGCTGATGAGCTCGGGCGTGGCCAATTTTGTGGCATGATTAGCAGGAAATAGGTAGGTGAATATTTGTCGCTACAACATGCTAAATATTTAAGCTCTGGGCCCTTAGGTTTCAGAGAAGAAGATTTTTGAAGCTTTTTCCATTATGAGTCTATGGAAGCTAAGGGGCCCCGGAGCGTGGTCCATTTGGACCCCAGGGGCATGATTGGCAGGATTTATGTAGGTAACCACTTGCCATTGGTACATGCTAGATGTCTAAGCTCTGGGCCCTCTGGTTTTAGAGAAGAAGATTTTTGAAGCTTTTTTTCCATAATGAGTCTATGGGAGCTAAGGGGCCCCGGGGCATGGCCCATTTGGACCCCAGGGGCATGATTGGCAGGATTTATGTAGGTGACCACTTGTCATTGCTTCATGCTAAATATCTAAGCTCTGGGCCCTGTGATTTCAGAGAAGAAGATTTTGAAGCTTTTTTTTTTCATTATGAGTCTATAGTAGCTAAGGGGCCCCGCGGCATGGCCCATTTGGACCCCAGGGGCATGATTGGCAGGAATTATGTAGGTGACCACTTGCCGTTGCCACGTGCTAAATATCTAAGCACTGGGCCTTGTGGTTTCAGAGAAGAAGATTTTTGAAGCTTTTATCCATTATGAGTCTATGGGAACAGGGGCCCCGGGGCGTGACCCATTTGGAACCCAGGGGCATGATTGGCAGGAATTATGAAGGTGACCAATTGCCGTTGCTACATGCTCAATATCTAAGCTCTGGTCCTGTGGTTTCAGAGAAGATTTTTGAAGCTTTTTTTCATTATGAGTCTAAGGGGCCCAGGGCGTGGCCCATTTGGACCCCAGGGGCATGATTGGCAGGATTTATGTAGGTGGCCACTTGCCATTGCTACATGCTTAATATCTCAGATCTGGGCCCTGTCGTTTCAGAGAAGAAGCTGTTTGAACTTTTTTCCATTATGAGTCTATAGGAGCTAAGGGGCCCCAGGGCGTGGCCCGTTTGGACCCCAGGGGCATGATTGGCAGGAATTATGTAGGTGACCACTTGCCATTGTTACATGCTAAATTTCTCAGCTCTGGGCTCTGTGGTTTCAGAGAAGAAGATCTTTGATTTTTTTTTTTCATTATAAGCCTATTGAAGCTAAGGGGCCCCGGAGTGTGGTCAATTTGGACCCCAGAGGCATGATTGGCAGGAATTATGTAGGTGACCACTTGCCGATGCTACATGCTAAATATCTAAGCTCTGGGCCCTGGGCCCTAAGGGACGTGTCCCATTTGGAACCCAGGGGCATGATTGGCAGGAATTATGTAGATGACCACTTGCCGTTGCTACATGCTAAATATCTAAGCTATGGGCCCTGTGGTTTCAGAGAAGAAGATTTTTTAAGCTTATTTTCCATTATAAGCCTATTGAAGCTAAGGGGCCCCGGAGTGTGGTCAATTTGGACCCCAGAGGCATGATTGGCAGGAATTATGTAGGTGACCACTTGCCGATGCTACATGCTAAATATCTAAGCTCTGGGCCCTGTGGTTTCAGAGAAGAAGATTTTTGAAGTTTTTTTTCACTATGAGTCTATGGGAGCTAAGGGACATGTCCCATTTGGAACCCAGGGGCATGATTGGCAGGAATTATGTAGGTGACCACTTGCCGTTGCTACATGCTAAATGCCTAAGCTCTGGGCCCTGCGGTTTCAGAGAAGAAGATTTTTGAAGCTTTTTTCAATTATGAGGCTATAGGAGCGAAGGGGCCCGGGGCGGGGCCCATTTGGACCCCAGGGGCATGATTGGCAGGAATTATGTAGGTGACCACTTGCCGATGCTACATGCTAAATATCTAAGCTCTGGGCCCTTTGGTTTCAGAGAAGAAGATTTTTTAAGCTTTTTTTTATTACGAGTCTATGGGAGGTAAGGGGCCCTGGGGCGTGGCCAATTTGGACCACAGGGGCATGATTGGCAGGAATTATGTAGGTGACCACTTGCCGTTGCTACATGTTAAATATCTAAGCTCTGGGCCCTGCGGTTTCAGAGAAGAAGATTTTTTAAGCTTTTTTTCCATTATGAGTCTATGGGAGCGAAGGGGCCCCGGGGTGTGGCAAATTTGGAACCCAGGGGCATGATTGGCAGGAATTATGTAGGTGACCACTTGCCGTTGCCACGTGCTAAATATCTAAGCTCTGGACCCTGCGGTTTCAGAGAAGAAGATTTTTGAAGCTTTTTTCCATTATGAGTCTATGGGAGCAAAGGGGCCCCGGGGCGTGGCCCATTTGGAACCCAGGGGCATGATTGGCAGGAATTATGAAGGTGACCACTTGCCGTTGCTACATGCTAAATATCTTGGCCCCCGCCCATAGGGGCTTGAAGAAATATATGGGCTGCATGATGCTTCCACGCAGAGCTGAATCCAGCCCGCACACTAGTACTGGTAAACCGCTTAGAGGATCTAAGCCTGTCCAGGAACCGCGGTGCGAGGCGGACCGTCCATGCTAATAAACCCATTTTCATTGGGCGACAGGGCTTGAGATGTCATTTCATATCAATGTTGGGTAAAAGTCCCACAAAATTGGAAGCAACGTCTTCAAAATGACCTATACAGTGTTGACGGGGACGTTAAACCCCAAATCAAACAAAAAACATGCTAAATATCTAAGCTCTGGGCCCTGTGGTTTCAGAGAAAAAGATTTTTGAAGCTTTTTTTTTCCATTATGAGTCTATGGGAGCTAAGGGGCCCCGGGATGTGGCCAATTTGGAACCCAGGGGCATGATTGGCAGGAATTATGAAGGTGACCACTTGCCGTTGCTACATGCTAAATACCTAAGCTCTGGGCCCTGCGGTTTCAGAGAAGAAGATTTTTGAAGCTTTTTTCCATTATGAGTCTATGGGAGCGAAGAGGCCCCGGGGCGTGGCCAATTTGGAACCCAGGGGAATGATGGGCAGGAATTATGTAGGTGACCACTTGCCATTGCTACATGCTAAATATCTAAGCTCTGAGCCCTGTGGTTTCAGAGAATGTGATTTTTGAAGCCTTTTTTTGCCATTATGAGTCTATGGGAGCTAAGGGGGCCCCGGGGTGTGGCCCATTTGGAACCCAGGGGCATGATTGGCAGGAATTTTGTAGGTGACCACTTGCCGTTGCTACATGCTAAATATCTAAGCTCTGGGCCCTGTGGTTTCAGAGGAGAAGATTTTTGAAGCTTTTTTTTTCCATTATGAGCCTATCGGAGCTAAGGGGCCCCGGGATGTGGTTAATTTGGACCCATGAGGCATGATTGGCAGGAATTATGTAGGTGACCACTTGCCGTTGCTACATGCTAAATACCTAAGCTCTGGGCCCTGCTGTCTCAGAGAAGAAGATTTTTGAAGCTCTTTTCAGTTATGAGTCTATGGGAGCGAAGGGGCCCCGGGGCGTGGCCCATTTGGACCCCAGGGGCATGAATGGCAGGAATTATGTAGGTGACCACTTGCCGTTGCTACATGCTAAATATCTAAGCTCTGGGCCCTGTGGTTTCAGAGAAGAAGATTTTTGAAGCTTTTTTTTTTCATTATTAGTCATTGGGAGCTAAGGGGCCCCAGGGCGTGGCCAATTTGGACCCCAGGGGCATGATTGGCAAGAATTATGTAGGTGACCACTTGTCGTTGCTACATGCTAAATACTTAAGCTCTGGGCCCTGCTGTCTCAGAGAAGAAGATTTTTGAAGCTCTTTTCAGTTATGAGTCTATGGAAGCGAAGGGGCCCCGGGGCGTGGCCCATTTGGACCCCAGGGGCATGAATGGCAGGAATTATGTAGGTGACCACTTGCCGTTGCTACATGCTAAATATCTAAGCTCTGGGCCCTGTGGTTTCAGAGAAGAAGATTTTTTAAGCTTTTTTTTTCATTATGAGTCATTGGGAGCTAAGGGGCCCCAGGGCGTGGCCAATTTGGACCCCAGGGGCATGATTGGCAGGAATTATGTAGGTGACCACTTGCCGTTGCTACATGTTAAATATCTTAGCTCTGGGCCCTGTGGTTTCAGAGAAAAAGATTTTTGAAGTTTTTAGCTCACCAGAGCCGAAGGCTCCGGGGGAGCTTATAGGATAGGCAGTTGTCCGTCGTCATCGTCGTCATTGTCCTTTCAAACGACATCTCCTCTGAAACCACTGAGCCGATTGGGCCCAAATTTTATCTGTAGCATCCTTGGGCTGGGGGATTGAAAGTTTGTGTTTTTTATGAAAATCGGCTCATTAGTTTGGTTGCTATGGCAACTTGTAGTTTCCATAGACTTATAATGGGGAGAATTGAAAAATGGCATTTACTGCCAAGCCTCTGCAGATATTTTGACAAAACTTTCATAGAAATGTTCCATAGGCAATCTACTATGTGCCGTATGATTTTAGGCCTTCTGCTCATTTTTATTGGTTGCCATGGAAACCAAATGCAAAAAAATAGAAAAAAAATACTTAAAAAATCATCTCCTCAGAAACCATACGCTCTAGGAGGCTGAGACTTTATGAAAATATTCACCATATTTGCCTTTACAGGTTTTGTGTTTTTTTTATGAAAATTGGCCTTTTAGTTTTCTTGCTATGGCAACTTAGAGTTTCCATTGACTTATAATGGGGAAATCTGAAAAATTGCTTTTACTGCCAAGTCATTGCAGATTTTTGACAAAACTTACATAGTCATGTTCCTTGAGAAAACTTCTCTCAGCCATATGCTTTTATGTCAACCTGGGGGTTCCTTAGGTTGTGCCGGGGCCATGCCCCGCCCCCCTCAACTTCATAAAATGCCTTATATCTCAGAAACCTTACAGATCCCAACCCCTAAACCATATATATTCTTGTTCCTTATAATAAGATGCATTAAGTGACACCAACCTGGGGGTCCCCCGGATGTGCCGTGGACATGCCCTGCCCCCTCTATTTCATAAAATGCCATTTATCTCAGAAACCATTCAGATCCCCAACCCTAAACTATATATATTCTTGTTCCTTATGCTGAGATGCATTTAGTGACACCAAACTAGGGGTCCCCTGGGATGTGCCTGGGAAATGCCCCACCCCCTCCACTTCATAAAATGCCATTTATCTCAGAAACCATTGAGATTCCCACCCCTAAACCATATATATTCTTGTTCCTTATGATAAGATGGACTCAGTGACACCAACCTGGGGGTCCCCCAGGATGTGCGGGGGCCATGCCCAACCCCCTCCACTTCATAAAGGCTAAATATTCAAGAAACCTTACAGATCCCCACCCCAAAACCATATATATTCTTGTTCCTTATGAGAAGACACAGTCGGTGACACCAACCTAGGGGTCACCCAAGGTGTGCCCGGGCCATGCTCCACCCTTCGACTTCACAAAAGACCATATATCTGAGAAACTGTTCACAGCCCACCCCTAAACCATATATATTCTTGTTTCCTTATGATAAGACCAAAACAGTGACACCAGCATGGGGGTTCCCCTGGGGTGCCACAGGCCATGCCCCACCCCTTTACTTCATTAAAATCCATATATCTCAGAAACCGTTCAGATCCCGGCCCCTAAACCATATAATATATATTCTTGTTCCTGATGGTAAGACTCCACTTAATAATAGGCCATACTATCAGAAACCATTCAAATCCCTATCCTATAATCACATATATTCTTGTTCATTGTTATTAGACACATTCAGTCAACCCTGTCTTAGGGGGTCCCCATGGGCCTTTTCTCTCCCTTCCACTTCATAAAAGGGCCTCATATCTCAGAAACCGTTCAGATCCCCACCATTTAACCATATATATTCTTGATCTTTATGATAAGACATATTCAGTGACAACAATCTTTGGCTTTTCTTGGATCTGCCATGCCCAAATCCCTCCATTGCTTAAAAGGCCTTACGTCTCAGGAACAATACAATGTCATATCCCCACCGCTAAACCATATATGTCTCTGTTCCTTTTTATAAGACCCATTTAGTGACACAATCAGGGCTCCATTGGGCAGTGCCCACCTGAGCTCTGGTTTATAAAATTTGCCACGTGCAAAGGAGCAAATGAGCCCCGGGGCGCCGCCCATTTGGACCCCAGGGGCATGATGGGCAGGAATCAGGTAGGTGACCACTTGCCGTTGCTACATGCTAAATATCTAAGCTCTGGGCCCTTTGGTTTCAGAGAAGAAGATTTTTGAAGCTTTTTTTCCATTATGAGTCTATAGGAGTTAAGGGGCCCCGGGTGTCTGGCCAATTTGGACCCCAGGGGCATGATTGGCAGGATTTATGTAGGTGACCACTTGACATTGTTACAAGCTTAATATCTAAGCTCTGGGCCCAGTGGTTTCAGAGAGGAAGATATTTTATTTTTTCCCATTGTACGTCTATGGGAGCTATATGTTGCCATGGCAACCAGAATTCCAATCTGATCAGCCTAAAAACCTTATGCAGCCTTTCCCCCTACCTGATGATGATTCTCATGAAATTTGATCAAGATTGACCATGGGGTTTTAGAGATATACTTATTTGAAATTGTTTACGGACGGACGCACGCACGCACGACGGACAAAAAGTGATCACAAAAGCTCACCTTGTCACTACGTGACAGGTGACCTGAAAACAATTAAAAATGGTTTATGGGTACCTCTTCAAAACCTTTTCGTGGAGTTTCAATGAATTTACTAATTCTGTCCCCCTTCAGGAACTATCCAGTCTCAAAATTCCCTAAAAATCACTCAGATGAGACTGACCTTTATTGGGGCCAGTGTTATCAGCAGTGTTTAGCTAGAACCCCCAAAATTGTGTCCCTTTAAGTTAAACTCCCAGTCTCGATATGATCTAAAATGAGAGGTTAGCCAGAGCATCCATAGACTGATAGTTATCAGGATGAATGATTTTTGCATGTTCTGTCATTTGAGATCAATATGAACATCCACACACTCTGATCTCAGCTCAACTCTGAACATCTACACACAGTAATTAGAAGTCTGCCCAAACATGCATGATCAGAGAGCAGCCTGAACATCCACACAGTATAATCACAAACCACCCTATGCATCTGCAGAATCTGAGCATGTATCAGTCCGAATGCTCATGCAGTCCGATCAGAGGTCACACTAAAAGATTAGCAATCGGTCTGAATAGCCATGAGCTAATTAGTTGTCAAAATTTTAACTGTCTTAGTAAGAAATATTTGTAATATTGAATAGTATTTCAATGAGAAACTGAGTAGCTTTAGCATTTGTAATGGAAAGAACAATGAATAAGCACTGCTTGTTAGATACCTCCCAGAATTTAATGATCAATAATAAAGGAAAAAACGTGGCCATTGAAGAATTACAAAGGGGAATAACTAAACCATGTTGATCCCTTGATCTTTTCTATAGCAGCAATTTCTCATGAATATCAACGCTTATGGTAAGATTCTTGATATTTATTCGGTCAAAAAAGTTCCTATACGCAAAATTGCTTCTGTTACCATAGTTACTACAAATGAAAAACACATAAAATTTGTGTTGTTTTAGTTAGATGACACATTTTTTCATGCAAATGCCCATACTGCTTTTGTTTATGTAAACTCGCCAGCCTGGGCTATTGTTTCAAACACCCAATGGGTCACTGTGACAGTTTCGCAGAATAAATCATTACAAAAGCCAAGATTTAACACCATAAAAATTACACTTAGCACAAGAGTTCTACAATTTGATCCATGTAACATATTATTAGATACCCTACGTGTCTATTCACAAAAGATTTGGAAGTTAAGTTCCATTTGCTAGTAGAAACTGACGATCACGTATAGGCCTCCGGTTTTTTGAAGGTGTGTGGAAAATGCTGCTTTTCAATTGAAAATCGCAATCGTTAGTGCTACGTGCTGCATGAATTTTCTACATTATTTTCCATCATGTTTAACAGCAATGCTGGCAACAAAGCGATTTTTAAAGAAATTGCAACAATTGAATGACAGGTATAGAAATAACATTTTGAAAATTGCTATATTTTTAATTCAAAGGGAGATAATTTGAGAATCACAAATTAAAACCTTGATTGTAGTGCAAAATCATGAGCTATTGTGATGGTAAAGAGGTTAAAGGTAAAAAAGGGGCCTTTTTGTGTTCGGTCAATAACTTTCTTATTTTTACAGGGATTTTGAAATTACTGGGCAGAAATGTCAACCACCATGAGACGATGTGTTGCGTGCATGACCCAAGTTGGTACCTCAAATGTCAAGGTCGTACTTTTAGGTAAAATGACAAAAAGGGGCCTTTTTTAGTGTTCAGTCAATAACTTTCTTATTCCTGGATAGATTTTGAAATTACTGGGCAGAAATGTAAACCATCATCAGACGA
>OY757014.1:130713929-130967466 GCA_963580285.1 Lucinisca nassula | reverse complement strand
TAAACCACGGGGTCTTCATCCGGGAATATGCGAGTTCTAAGACGATATCTGTTGTCAGCATGAGGACTCATATCTACCACAAAATAGCCGTGTTTTTCGGTGCTGAGAGCATCTTCGTACGCTCGTAAGAATCCTTTCGATTTCCCGGGATGCAGCTGGCGTCCTAGAATTGCGACTTGAGACGCATCTCGTAGATTTTTCAGAAGCACCATATACCACGTGTTTAAAGCTATCGTTCTGGCATGTTTACCTCCCGGATATAAGTTCTGAGTTATCAGTATCACGCTGACGCATTTGTGATGGGTCCCTTGCGTGAATAATAATTCCATGTCTTTGTTGCTCATAACTTGGTGCATTAGATCATCGATGACGATAAGCTTATGACGCTTGTCTTTGGTAAACTCGTCAATTTCTTCGGTAGAGGGTAGACCCCGTTTACTATAAAAATTGGGTATCGTCCGTTCCATGTCGTCGAAGAGATCTTGGTGTATGCCGTAGCAGTATAATACGTGGGTAGGTGGTTCTCTCGTATACATGTATTGCAAATTATTCAGGAACTTGTACACCCACCTCGTTTTACCGCTACCCGTTTGACCACTGATACACATGCTAGAGCAAGGTTCGAAAGGCAGGGTACAGCTCATTTTTTAAGTTTTGGGCTGGGTAAGGCGTAACCTATGCAACTACTCAGGAGGCTTATCCAAAGCTCGGTAGATCCGTTTTGTAAAGACAAATTAACTATAGAGGTGATGATGATGACGTATACAATGATCATCTGGCAAAAGTAGACTATTTCCGCTTTAGGTATACGGGCACCTAACAAGTGCCACCTCTCCGAATTTGATCGATTTTCTTCATCTGATCTGGGTTCATAAATAAATGCTTCCCTTTCGGGTTGATGGGGCTCGTTTGTTTCCATATTCTTACGAGGGGAGTGAAATGAAAATGAAGAATGTCTGTTCTTACTAACATTTATTTGTTAGCAGTTAACTAGTGACGTATATTACAAGGATAGAAATGAAGCATTGGAACGCTTCGATTTATACATTTTTCATAAATACATAGTAAATAAAAAAGTCATATGTTAACAATTGTTATATAACTTACTCATGTTTTCGTGTAACAAAGATGTAACTGAGTAACAACGAGATATCCATACCATATACGGTAAATATGTTCTATAAGCAAGGCCTACACCACAGAACTGAAAAAACATGGAGTGCACATAACTTCTGGGCCAGACTAGCTAGTTTCGGCCAATTTGGCCTCATCAATCCTGTTTTAGTGACCACGTCTATTAAGCAAGCAATCTGTCTTAAGCAAGCAGGCGTTTGTTTTCCAAACGGGGTAAACGCAATAAATTTCACCCGTTTCGTTTTTCGTTGAAGTGATTTTTTTTTCCCATTGTATGCAGTACAGTCCAACCCGTACTAAGCAAACATTTAAAGGATTACCGAAATGTGTTTGCTTAAGACAGGCGATTGCTTAATACGGGTGAAATTTATTGCGTTTACCCCGTTTGGAAAACAAACGCCTGCTTGCTTAAGACAGATTGCTTGCTTAATAGACGTGGTCACTAAAACAGGATTGATGAGGCCAAATTGGCCGAAACTAGCTAGTCTGGCCCAGAAGTTATGTGCACTCCATGTTTTTTCAGTTCTGTGGTGTAGGCCTTGCTTATAGAACATATTTACCGTATATGGTATGGATATCTCGTTGTTACTCAGTTACATCTTTGTTACACGAAAACATGAGTAAGTTATATAACAATTGTTAACATATGACTTTTTTATTTACTATGTATTTATGAAAAATGTATAAATCGAAGCGTTCCAATGCTTCATTTCTATCCTTGTAATATACGTCACTAGTTAACTGCTAACAAATAAATGTTAGTAAGAACAGACATTCTTCATTTTCATTTCACTCCCCTCGTAAGAATATGGAAACAAACGAGCCCCATCAACCCGAAAGGGAAGCATTTATTTATGAACCCAGATCAGATGAAGAAAATCGATCAAATTCGGAGAGGTGGCACTTGTTAGGTGCCCGTATACCTAAAGCGGAAATAGTCTACTTTTGCCAGATGATCATTGTATACGTCATCATCATCACCTCTATAGTTAATTTGTCTTTACAAAACGGATCTACCGAGCTTTGGATAAGCCTCCTGAGTAGTTGCATAGGTTACGCCTTACCCAGCCCAAAACTTAAAAAATGAGCTGTACCCTGCCTTTCGAACCTTGCTCTAGCATGTGTATCAGTGGTCAAACGGGTAGCGGTAAAACGAGGTGGGTGTACAAGTTCCTGAATAATTTGCAATACATGTATACGAGAGAACCACCTACCCACGTATTATACTGCTACGGCATACACCAAGATCTCTTCGACGACATGGAACGGACGATACCCAATTTTTATAGTAAACGGGGTCTACCCTCTACCGAAGAAATTGACGAGTTTACCAAAGACAAGCGTCATAAGCTTATCGTCATCGATGATCTAATGCACCAAGTTATGAGCAACAAAGACATGGAATTATTATTCACGCAAGGGACCCATCACAAATGCGTCAGCGTGATACTGATAACTCAGAACTTATATCCGGGAGGTAAACATGCCAGAACGATAGCTTTAAACACGTGGTATATGGTGCTTCTGAAAAATCTACGAGATGCGTCTCAAGTCGCAATTCTAGGACGCCAGCTGCATCCCGGGAAATCGAAAGGATTCTTACGAGCGTACGAAGATGCTCTCAGCACCGAAAAACACGGCTATTTTGTGGTAGATATGAGTCCTCATGCTGACAACAGATATCGTCTTAGAACTCGCATATTCCCGGATGAAGACCCCGTGGTTTATCGACTGACGTAAGAACAAGAAACAGACCTACAAGAGGAACCATGGTTCAGCTACTCGTACAAGAACGTCACTTTTTGCTTTTATTTGCCCAAACTACACCGGGTCAACGCAAGGTACTACTGCGAACGATTACCAGACAGCAACTGAGAGCGATAAGTCAGATAGCGCATAACGTCGTGAAATGCAAGATAAAGTTGACCTCGGCACAGAAAAAAGCGCTTAAACGCGAGAGACGCCTTTTACACCTGTTGGGAGATAGAACCGTTGGTTATCATCACAAGAAAAAGGCCGTTTCGGATAAACAACGTTTCATTTTCACTCTGCTGAAAATAGTCATACCTTACTTAGAAGCAGTACTCAAATAGAGATGGAAAAGCTAGTACTTGTCCCCTACGATAAATACCGAAGGATGTTGAATGTTAAAGGAGAGCCTTCCGTAGAAAGGCAAACGCCATCTTCTCACTCGCAAAAGGTGGAAACTAAACCATCCCCCGCTATGGTGAAGAGAAAGAAGACCGAGCCAAAGAGCCAAACCGTGTTCGCGCCTCCACCCCCGGGGAAACGGGAGAAAAAGGCAGAAAAAGCAAAGACTGATACATTCGTGGACTGGATATCATTTTAAAACAAAGACAATATTTTTGTTATAAAAGTTTTATTGAAATAAAGCGATGTAAAACTACATTATAGTTACGTTGTATTTACAAATGTTCTCACAAATCTATCATTCATCTCTAAATCTCTCACGCTAAACGCGTTTACGATATCTTTCAATGACATTCCGACATATCGGCACACGACATAATATATACAGTACTGGCCACACGTATCAGAACCAAAGTCTTGTAAGCGATTTCTGTTCCTTAAATACGGTTTCCGTAATACGTGTCCAAAATTATAGTACTCCGCTGTGTTACCGAGAGAATCAAAGAATTCGTCGTGTCCACTTTCATTAAAGTAAAATGCAACCCAATGCTTGCCCGGTCCACCGCTTTTGTCCGTATTGGCGATCACGAATCTCTCCTTTTTAACATTATCGACTGAACAAATTCTGACGGGGTACCCTCTTAGAATACTTTGTAGTTGAAGGTTATTCATTTTAAGTACACGGATCTGGCTTGGTTTATGTGGAGAATTTCCGGAAATGTAGCGTACATGATAAGGGTGACGCTTTCCAGCAAGGGTGTCGCGAACTTGAGTTCCAGCCGACAATGACCTTTTCTTTTAGTGTTGAACGTATAGTAAGGATCTACGTCTAGTACATAGAGACAGTATCCGTGTTTGTAATCGCCTCTACTCACGTTAATATCTTTTCTGAAGAGCGTCAAAGTTCTGTAACAGTCCACAAACTGATCGGCGCTGTAATTGGGTTGCAAAGGCTGAGAGGGGTATGACTGTCCATCGACGTACAACCCTACCGAACTGCAGTCAAACGGTTGAAAGTTTAGCGGGTTTTTCTTGTAATCGCCGGTGTACGCCGCGCTAGACACCAGTCCTACCACGAGTTTGCTCGGAACGAGGCCTTGAAAAATGTCGTCAGCACTGAATCCGTACTGTCCTGGAGCTATGGAGGCAGTCTTTATCTCTGACCTTAGATACGGGTAGAGGGCGGGTTGATCTTGAAAGAGTTTTTCGTGAGCTACTAAAACTCCTCCATTTAAACGCTGTACGCATAGTTTAAATCTAACATCCAAGATCTGAACTTTTTCGTCGGGATCTGGACTGTCGGACATCAGTCTGAAAGCGTCCTGACCCGGCCACAATTTTATCCCAATACTGACGCCATTCACCAACAGTCTTGGCTGTTGAAACAGATCGAGGAATAATGGGCCTTCCAGATCCACAATTTTCCCGTCTTTCGTTGCGAGGTATCTTTCGAAAAGTCCCACGTTACCGCCAAGCCTGGCATTTGCCGCGTCTGGGTTATATCTCGTATCTTTATAAAATAGCTGACTGGACAGTATATTTTCCTGCGTGGCTTGATTGGTTTTAAGAATGGTATCTATGTAACTTTTGTAAGCGTAATTAGTTCCGATATGAGACAGCGATGTCTGCTGAAACGTGACGTCTACCTGTCTAAATATCGTGTGCAATGGAAGGTTTATCAGTCCGAGAGATCGGTCCTCTTTTACCGGAACACCTTGAGCATCTGTCAAGCGCAGTTTCACGTTTAACACGCTGTGTTTGAGATCGACGTAAGCGGATGACTGAGGAGGAATGTTAAAATCTATCGCTGAGGTGGAAGTGACTTGATTTGAAGGTCGATATTCGATCCATTCTCTAGACTGAAAAGCTGTATCTGATGGAGGCAATGAAAATAACGATAAACTTTCTTGATGACAATTGTCCATTTCGTTCGTTAAACTTGATCTTCCGGGTTGTAAGCGTACCGTTTAAATTCTTTGGGTAATGCTTTTCTGGCAACCGTTCCCTTCTTACGCTTCTTACCACCTTTTTTTCTTACGTTCTATGTCGGATTTGGCCATCTCTACCGCTTGAGCGACCGGGCTGACCAATTTTACCACGGGTCTTTGACTTTCCTTCAATTTTCTGTTTCTTTCACCCACGCCCACCACGTAACGACCGAGGTGATCGGGTTGAACGTGCCCGTCGCTCAAGTCTTTAAAATGTTGGTACCATTTGTCATAGTCTGGTATATAGGGGACCCATTTTTGCGATTTAATATCGTACATTTCGACTGAGCCCATTTTGTTTAAAATGTAACACGCAATGCAGATCGTTCGAATCGAAAGTGACTGGTCGTAAATCCTCGTCTAGTAGATATAATCTGAGGGCGGTCAAGTTTGACACGTTTACGGGAAGATAGATGGCGTCTTCAAACCTGTCAGATTTGAGTTTTTTATATCGGTTGTCGATCTCGATATTTCTCAACACCGGTATAGTTCTGTTTCTTACGTAGGATTCCTCCACGATATCGCAACAGAGATATATTCTTCTCGATCTAGGCGTAAAGTTTAACGTCAAAGATATCTGTTTGAGAGCGCACACCCAGTGACCGTCCAGAGTATAGGTTTTATGAAATTGGATCCAAAAGTCGGAAGGGTTGTTGTTCTTACGTAAATCCAAAGAGTCTTTGCTACTGAGATAAGCGTAAAAATCTGTCATGTTTCTGCGGTGGTTCGGATCTCGTCCACGATGGTTTGTATCAGGTAAACGCTTCTCAGCATAGACGGAATGAACGACGAATGTCTGTTTACCAATGCTTTCTTTCTCTGGAAACTAACTCTATTCGACCCTAACGTTCTTAGCGCGAGCCTTCTCCTTTCGAAGAGTCTTGCATCCCTTCTTAGAGGATTGATCGTTCCGTTGGTCAGTCTTTTGGCTACCTCTCTAATGGATGACATTTGCAATCGAGTAATATTTCGTAACAGGGTTCTACGATCCACGGGTAAGGCATCTCTCAAGGTCGCTAAATAGCGAATGGAACGGAAAACTTTGGAATGTTCCATGATTTTAGTCGGCGTTTCTTGTCACCGCTTCTTACGAGTATAGAGCTCAAGCTCGATCAGTGTTGGTAAAACCACGTCATCCATTTGATTCATAAATTTGATACCCGTGATTACCACTTTACCGGTATGAAAGCAGCAAAAATTTACGCCATCTATTTTGAAATTTAGAGCCGGAAACAACTCTGGCTCGTACACTACACTTCTTTCCTCAGCCAACGCCTTTAAGTCCAATTCAGCGCTAAGAGAGTGACTGGCAGACGCTGTCAACATCCTAACCGTTCCTAGGCTGGCGGGATAACCTAGTCTTTGAAGCTGTCTGGCATATCTGCGCAAACGTTTCCGTCCCTCTTCTACGTCTGAGGCTCTTCCATTGCAGTTGATAGCACCACTGGAAAACACGAGACAGTTGCCACCGATAGTTCTATGCTGCCATATAAGACCTGGAAAAGATCTCGGGTCATATCGAGCGTTCCATATACGTTGACATAATTCTATCAGGTCGATCGGACAATTTAATTGGGCGCTATATACCACGTTGGTAATTTTCATCTTGGCGTCTTGTCAAACAATGAATACGAATTGGTGTGTATGTCTATTTTGTCCGACATAAATTCACGTGATTTCTGACTACGAGTAGTCTTTCACGTCTTCTTCCGGAATCCAGCTGTCATATTTCTTGGGCCAGTGCAACCAGCGAACGAGAACTTCTTTTCGCTTGTTTCGGACGCGTCTTTTTAATATCTCTTGGATGTAATATTCGGTAGAATCGTCCACGCGAATCTTCTGAAGTTCCTGTTCATAAAAGGTACCTTCCACTTTTTCGTCATCCCAGGATTCGAGCCTATAAACCGGGATACCCTCTCTTCTAAAACGCGAGCTGACTTTAAATATTTCGCCAGTCCATTTTTGCGAATATTCTCTATCGAATAAAGTTCTCACGTGCGATATGCGTACCGTTTGACCGAGTTTAAATTTGTACTGCTTTTTGGTTTTCCGTTTGCTTCTTTTTTTCGATTTGTCCCCGGCCTGTCTCAATAAATACTGCTGCAGCCTACTTTCGCCTTCGTTTTCCTTTGAAATGGAAGCCGGGGGTTGACCCAGACTTCTATGTACGGTTTGATTATAGCTGTGAACTACATCTTGAAGAATGTCGACATACCGCTGCGTTCTATTTTTCATCATATACCTAAACAACTTATGTTTTAAAGTCTTGATTAACCGTTCGCTGTAATTTGCTTTGGTCTCCGTATTCAGGGCGTAAAAATGATGAATGTTTTTGTTTTTTAAATATGTATTGACCTCTTTACTACGGAATTCCATACCTCGGTCAGTCCTAATCGTGTTAGGTTTTCTCGGTCCTTTAAGAATGACTCGTAGGGCTGTGACAATATCGACCCCTTTTTTACTTTTTACGGGCCGGCAATGAGCAAAACGAGAGAAAATGTCTATGGAGACCAGTACGTATCGATAGTCGTCATTCTGTTTGGAAATGTCAACCATATCCATCAGATCCATATCCCACTGACTGTCAATGCCAGCCACAATTACCCTAGACCGGGTATATTTACGTCTGGCGCCTCTAGTCAGGGAATACGACTCCTGGTCTTGCAGCCATTTGCGTATTCGGTGCCTGCCAATTTTAAATTGGCCTTGAGTTTTGACGATCTGGTACAGTTTCTCCGGCCCTAGGTAACTGCCCGGGGATTTGGGATTAAAATACAAGGAAGATAAATATTGCTTCCAGTCAGTCATCTTTATTTTAACGAAGACTATGGCAAACGAATATTCTTACAAAACTATAAAACGATACTAAACATACGGGACACTAAACGATGCAAAACGAGTGTGTATACTGTGTCACGTGGAAACAATGGATATATAAAGTTTGAAACAAATATGCAAAAAGTATGCATGTAATTTACAATATAACGCTATATAAGTGCGATACATCGTCATCGTGTCTCTCAAACGCTTCTATAAAGCGCTCCGCAGCCTCCCTGGCTTCCCGTCGTAATTGAAAACACCTCAGCCATAACGACAGTTCATCCAACAACGCCAAAGTCATCATTGCCATACCAAACATATTTATATTTGTCATTTGGGGTCTATCACTCTATATTCTGTCACGTATTCGCAATCATGCTCCATAATTATGACGCGTTGTATACGTCTGTTTCGTGTTTATGACAATTTACTTTCGTTCGTGTCACTGTCTTCACCAGTTTTGGTAATCGTTCGGATTGCACTCTGAGCACTGTAAAGCTCCCAACTGATTCAAATGGTCACTTTGCAGAAAGCAAGGGACCACTGGGTTGAGTTCGGGCAATGTATTTCCTATTTCTGATAACAAGTCTTTCAAACGATTGAATTCCGATAGCCTCAAGCATATTCCCGTTTTCGTTGGTACAACTTCGTCCCGTGGTTTCCAGTATTGTCTTATATCTACGCAGACACTATTTTCGCCGATCTTACAAAATACGTTCCCTCCGAGATGACATCTATAGACCTGTTTCTTTTCTAATGCCTTATCCACGTATTCCAACTGATCGAGCCAATTCTTCCACCGCATCAAGTTTAGACTGATTCCTTTCTTAGTCGGTTTATCGTCTTTCCACTCCCTGATATCGACCCGTAACTCGCCCTTCCATTCGTGCACTTCCACGTAACGATCATTCCCGAGACTGAACCGACATCTGTAGTTTGCCATGTTTCCTTATTGAATGACACAGTACCGCGCGAACGAGGTATATATACTTATGCGGTACAATCCGATTGGTTCTTTCACGGCTGTCGCTGATTGGATACAACGTGTCTAAACACGTTCGATGAATGTCACTATCGGATAAGCGGTTATGACAAGCGTTTTTCTCCTGGTTTGAGTACACACGACTTTAATGGTGTTGCTCGTTCGTCTGCTGTATCCCAAAATTCCTATGTCAAAAGTAAAGGTTTTTATGAGTTCGAGCCTTTTACCGCACACGTTCTTTTTGTCAGGCTTATCCAAACACTTCTTGATACTATCAAACATGACACGTCTATTTGAAAAGACAGAAGCTCCCATACTCTCGGAGTAAAGATGTTTTTCTATCGCGTGGTTTGACACTTTACAACACGAATTCATTTTGAAACTGAGGTCTTGACCAGCACGCAGAAAGGTTTAACTCATTGCTCCAACCAATCAGATGAGATAATTTAGACATGACCAAACTCGCTCTGTATTGATCAATACTTTTTTTTTTTTGCTCTGGCTACGCCCCCCTGATATCCGTATAAATTCCGTAGCCGAGAAAGATTCTCCGAGATACAAATGTCGTAGATATGTCCGGTAAAGGTCTCGCGCGACTGGAAGCAACGCCTCCCAAAATGATCTATACGGCGTTGACGGGGACGTGAAACCTCAAATCGAACGAACCAAACTTTTTTTTTCCCGGGACGCGGTCCATTACTAGTTTCTCGCATCGAGTCGAGCTCTTCCAACACCTTCCATTGTTTCCCGGTTTTCGAGGCGATAATTGGTTTGCGGGTGAGAGACTTAATTTCATCGATACTATACGGGGTAGTATCTCCCTAAATATTGGGATAGGAGCGCTCGAGCGAACGGGGTAGACCCCGATCACCCCGACCAGATCGGGGACGGCGAACTGCGCCAATCCGCGGGAACATCTTTCGCCTCAACATTTAGGATACTTACGGCGTAATTACCGCGAGTTACGTCATTCGAACATTCGTCCGATATTTAGGGTAGTTTCGTCATCGTTTCGCTTACGTTTCACCGGAAGTGATACAAATGCTGCGCATGCGCAGTCCGTGGCGCCCAAGAGGCGCCCTTACTACTCCGAACTCTTCGATTTTGATATTTTAGCATTTACTGAGACATGGCTTAGCCAAACCATTAACACCGATGCTTTGCTCCTTCAGTCTTATAGTACTCCAGAACGAAAGGACCGTCTGGGCGATGCACATGGGGGTGTCATTGTCTACGTCAAAGAAGGAATTCGATATAGACGTCGTAATGATCTAGAAATTGGAGGTCTGGAATGCATTTGGATTGAAGTGGCAAATAACAAGAAAAAAATTCTCTTTGGTCTTTTTTATAGGGCCCCAAATTCTGACGCGAACTGTCACAGCAACATAGAGGACTCTATTGCTCTAGCTATTGATACTGGTATTGCAGATATTATAATCACTGGCGACCTCAATTTCAACTACCTTGACCTACAAACGCGTAGGAAAATTGACTCATTCTGTACTCGTTTCTCTCTCCACCAGACTATCGGTCAGCCAACACACTATACAGAGCATTCTTCTTCTCTTATCGATATTATTCTAGTTAGCAATAAGGAACATATTATTCTTAGTGGGGTTGGAGATCCATTTCTAAATCAACAATTACGATATCACTGTCCCATTTATGGTGTTCTTAAATTTGCAAAACCAAAGTTGAAACTTTTTGACCGACAAATATGGGATTATAAAAAAGGCAATTATGACCTGCTACGGGAAAAAGCTTCTGCTATTGACTGGACCTCTCTGGCACTTGAAAATATTGATATATATTCCAATAACTTGAAGAACTCCATAATTACTATTGCAAAATAATGTATACCAAATCGTACAATAAAAGTCAAACCCTCGGAACCCCCTTGGCTTACATCCTTCCTCAAACGTCATATACGTAAACGCAAACGAGCATACAGGAAGGCGCTTCGCAGTAATCTAGAAAGGCATTGGACCAAGTTTAGAACATTGCGAAATTAAGTCACAAGCATCATACGCGATTCCAAACAAAAATATTTTGACAGAATAGCAGACAAATTAAAATCAGATACTCTTACATCAAAGGACTGGTGGGCAACGCTAAAGACATTTATTACTCCTAACTTCAAATCAGTAATACCACCACTCGAATCGCAAGGTCAGATTTTTACAGATGAAACAGACAAAGCAACTATTCTCAATAAATTCTTTCAAGGACAATCTCAGCTAAATGACACAAACGCCTATCTTCCCGACTTGCCCCAACCTTCTTATCAATCCCAGTTAAGTACCATAACTCTTACACCACTAGAAGTACAGTCAACCATTCAGACTCTGAAAGTAGGAAAAGCCTCCGGCCCAGACGGTATAAGCAACCGTATTCTGAAGGAACTGTCGAGCGAGCTTTCTGCACCTTTCTGCAATCTGTTCAACCAATCTTTGCGTTATGGGATATTCCCAACGACTTACAAATACGCTAATGTTTCTCCTGTTCCCAAAAAAGGTGATTTATCTATTGTTTCTAACTATCGCCCAATTTCCTTACTGAACGCTGAAGCCAAACTTTTCGAGAGACTAGTTTTCAAGCACCTATATAATCACCTTCAAAACAATAACACTCTATCATCTCTTCAGTCCGGTTTTATTCCGGGTGATTCTACAGTTAACCAGCTTACATTTTTATATCACACTTTCTGCGAAGCACTCGATGCTGGCAAAGAAGTAAGGGCAGTTTTTTTGTGACATCAGCAAAGCATTCGATCGTGTCTGGCACACAGGTCTAGTGTACAAACTAAAAGTTGCTGGTGTCACAGGCTCTGTTCTTCATTGGTTTAAAAACTATCTTTCAGATAGAAGACAGCGTGTCGTTTTACCAGGCGGTACCTCGGACTGGGCATTCATAAGGGCAGGTGTACCTCAGGGGTCAATTCTAGGGCCCCTACTCTTCTTATTGTACATTAACGACATCGTCACCGACATCGGTTCAAATATTCGTCTATTTGCTGATGACACTAGCCTTTTCATAGTTGTAGACGATCCTGTCTCAGCTGCTACCTGTCTCAACTCTGACCTCGATAAAATTTCCAAATGGGCTGCTACCTGGCTCGTAGCTTTTAACCCGTCGAAGAGTGCATCTTTCCTCATGTCACGTAAGTTAATCAAACCAAATCACCCACCTCTATTTATGCAAAACATTCAGATTGACGAAGTAGACTTTCACAAACATCTGGGCTTATATTTTTCTCAAGATTGTTCTTGGCACAAACAGATTGATTATATAAAAGAGAAGGCATGGTTCAGAATAAATGTAATGCGGAAACTGAAATTCAAACGTGACAGAAAATCACTAGAAACCATTTATACAGCTTTTATAAGGCCAATTTTGGAATATGCTGATGTTATTTGGGACAACTGTTCACAATACGAAAAAAATGAACTCGAGAAAATTCAGGTTGAAGCAGCAAGGATAGTCACAGGCTCAACTATACTAGTCTCCTTGAATAAACTGTACCAAGAAGTCTGTTGGGATACACTTCAACAAAGACGACACAAACATAAACTGACATTATTTTACAAAATGTTTAACAACTTAGCACCTACCTATCTTTCTTCCCTTCTTCCACGACAAGTTAGCACAATATCTCGTTATAACCTGAGAAACTCTAGCGATCTTCAAACCATCAGAACTAAAACAAGCCTCTATTACAATTCTTTTTTGCCGTCAACGCTCAGAGAATGGAATAATCTACCAGTAGAAGTTAGACAACTCCCAACTCTCAATTCGTTTAAATACCATCTAAGCAAAGACAAGCGTAAGGTACCCAAACATTACTACCACGGAAAAAGGAAGGCTCAGATACTACATACACGACTACGTACTGGATGTAGCTCACTAAATTTAGAACTGTTTATGAAAAACATAATAGATTCACCACTGTGTCTTTGCGGTAGTGTAGAAAACTCACAACATTTTTTCTTTCACTGCAGACTTTACCAAGCACCTCGTACCATTCTCCTGAACGCAGTAAATCTTATCCAAACACCCTCATTAAATCTCTTACTGTATGGTGATCCAGGTTTATCACACGATGATAATAGTTGGTTATTTGACCATGTACACAAGTATATACTACAAACCAAACGCTTTTGATTGAATTCTGCATGCGTCGACAATCAACGCAGCAAGGACAACCATTGTGTGCCCTATCCCCATCCTCTCTCCATTATATCTGATTTGGTTATCAATTTATTTATTTATTTTTTCCTTTTCCTTTCTTATTTACATGTCGAACGTTTTCAGAATTTTCTCTTTATTTATTCAGCATGTTAAATAGTAAAAGCCGCCACTAAAGATACAAATGCAATTATTAAGGAGAGGAACTCTATAAGCTGCTGCTTTCGTTCTAATCCTTTCAATAAGTCACTGTTTGTATTAGTATATGATTCTTGTATTGTAAACCTATCTGAATAAAATATGTTTAAACCAATTATATAATAATCTTCCTAATTTAAAAGCAAGATATGTAGATTTTTGTTCATTATAACCGTGGGTTAATAAAAATTGTGAATATCCAATAGGTCATCCAGTTACTTATATTGATGTATCCATTGAAAAGTATTTAATAAATAAATACTTTGGAATAATGAAATGTAAAATATTACCCCCAAGAGAGTTATATCATCCTGTTTTGCCCTATAAACAGCAAACATGCAATAATTCTCATAAATTAATATTTGGGTTGTGTAAAACTTGTATGTCTAGATTAGAAATTAAATGTGATCATATAACAGAAAAGTTTGATTCATCACATGATAAAGTACATGCTATAAAACATTGTAAAGAATGTAAAAATATTAGAAATGAAAAATGTAAACATTCAGATGAAGAAAGAGCTATTATAGGAACTTGGTCAACTATTGAAATAAATAAAGCAATAGAAAAAGGATATAAACTATTAAAATATACGAGTTAGAACATTTTGAAAAAACTTCTAAAACTATATTCGAAAAATATGTTACAAAGTTTATGAAGTATAAACAAGAAGCATCAGGCTGTGAATGTAATTATAAATTGAAATGTGGATGCAATCATAAATGTAAAAACATTCGTGAATGCCCAAATCAAATAGAGAACAAAGATGGTTTATGCGATTTATCATGTAAAAATGATAATAATTGTGAAACAAAAATACAATATCTTATAGATAATGCATCATATGATTTAGATATTGATAAAGTAAAGCATAATGCTGGTTTAAGATTTATAGCTAAAATATGTTTGAACTCTTTATGGGGTCACTTTGGTATGAAAGATATTTTTACAAAAAAAGGAATATTGTTATAATTCAGATTAATTAACAAATATGGTTTTTAATGAGAAATATGAAGATATAAATATTATGATATTAGATAATGATACAGTATTAACAGAATATCAGAATAAAAAAGAATATACTAAACCTAATCAAAGTGTAAATGTTTATATAGCTTTATTTACAACAGCTCATGCTAGATTAAAATTATATGAATTATTAGACATTTTACAGGAAAAAGTACTATATTTTGATACTGATTCCTGTATTTATCATGATGATTCCTCAAAAGCATGTAAAAAGATAGAATCTATGTTTGGTAATAAACTAGGTGATTTAACAGATGAAATTGGTTTCAAAACATAATGCTAATCATATAACGCAATTTGCATCATCAGGGCCAAAAGATTATTCTATGTAATTAGATACAGGTAAAATAGTTAGTTGTTGTAAAGGTTTTAGATTAAATGCAGAAGTAGAAGAAACGATTACAATGGATAAAAAAGTAAAATTAATTACTGATGAAAATGAATCACATGAAACAATCACATATAATCAAATCACCACAAATAAGAAAGATAGAAATTTAAAAACTGTAGAACGAGTTAAAATGTATGATTATAATTTTGATAAAAGAACGATACATAATGAAAAATGTAAAAATGTAATTAGAAGTTTTCCTTATGGTTACTAAAAATATATATATATAAAATGAAGAGAAACACGCATCTTTATGGAAATAAAAAAACCTATTGGTCCTTATGCAGCTGAAGACCCTGATGCCAAAGTTGTATTAGGAAGAATACTATTATCTTATATCCAAAAAAGAATGTTAAAGGATACTGGTAAATGTTATTTAACGGATGAACAACAATTAATAATGGATAAGTTTGAAGGTAGAAAAATATCAAAGTTTCCTGCAGGATGGGATGCTTTTATTAGACCAGATAAAGTTTGGGAATATGTGTATGATGAACCTGCTCCTCAATGATTCATTATATTTTATTTAATTTAATTTCCATGCAACAAATCCAGTTAATGCCATTCCACCAACAACAAATGCAATCTCTCTATTTTTCTGGTCTTCTGATGGAGTATAATAATCACTCAACTTTGGTTCAGAAGGTAAAGTTGATAATTGTTTCCCAGTAATATAATAATATTGTTTCATTGCTTGATCAACATCTTCGTATGTTTGTTCTGCATGATGTTCTTTTTGTAATTGTTTATTTAGAAAATCTAATCTTTGTGTTCTTTCTCTACTCCATTTTACTTGTGTTGCTTCTAATTGTTCCATTGCCTTATCATGTCTTTCTCTCTGTTTATCTGCATCTTTTGCAATATGTGAAAACAAATAATTACTACCCGAAAAAGCAAAGGCATTTACTACTGCTCCACCAAGCATCATCACCACTGCACTCGCCATTTTTTACTTCATAATATCAGCTGGAATAATTCCTTGCTTAACTAACATATCTCTCGTCGCCATTGCGAGTAATATATCAATAGATAACATACCAATATCCGCCATATTAAAATCTACTTATGGTGGTTGTCTTCTCAATAGTTTTCTTCCTAATTCTGCATATCCAACCGTTAATAGTGTTTCCACTCCGGCATGATATAATATGTTTACTATTTGTTTTCCATCAATTTGTGTTGCCATTTTTTATAAGAATTTTTTGATTAATTAAACTTAAATGGATCGATTTCTTTTTGTTGTTTCGTGGGCGCTAAAGGTACAGGTGTAACTGGTTTCTTATTATAAATATATAAACCCAATCCAACAATCACACCTACTATACTTATAATTTTAAAACTATATATATAATTTTTGTATTGAACTTTTTTAACATCATCCCTAACTTCATCATCATCTTTTGTTATAGATTTTAATTGTATGTTTTCTTTTTTCATTGCTTCCATTTCTTTTCTTTTTAATTCAGCTTTTAATCTTTTTGCTTCTGCACCTTTTTTACCTGCAGATACTCTTTTTGGGTTTTTCTTTTTTGTGACCTCATCATCAAGGGCATATTTTGTGACTTCGTCATCATGGGAAGCTTTTATTTCACTCGTCATTTTTTATGTCTTTTTTATCAGTCTGGAAATCAATATGTCTCGCTGTTGTTAGCATAGCAGTAAACGGTGCAAGATACATTCCAAATCTATAATACAATTCACAACATGTGCTAGTCAAAGCGTGATTGATAAAAGGGTCTTCCTCTAAGTCTTGTATTAATTTAGGTGGATTAACAACATTTAAATATCTTGAAACACCCATAACATACAAATTAATTAATGAGTTGCCCAATGTCTTTGTCATACTTGCACCAAGTCTGGCTTCGTATCTGCAGTAAAGTTTGTTTATTTCTTCTGTAGACATTTTATCTATGTCTGAGAGTTGTATCTCACGTCCTAAGTATTGACGACTTCCACCTCCAGCAACAATGGCTGATAGTCTTTCACGTTTTGTTTCATTGTGCTCATTATTTTGATCACATGTATTGTTTTCATTAAGTAGTTTTTCAGCATCCATTTTATATAGTTTATTTTTTATTTTCAAATAATTATATACCACATATCCAACTACCGATAAGACTGCAGTGTTTGTTATAATTGTTAGTGTTTCAAGAAGCATTGCTTTTTATTATTGCTTATTTTTGTAATATTACTTTAGCATTACTTATTTTTGCTATATTACTTAAGCATTACTAAAGCATTACTTAAGCATTACTAAAGCATTACTAAAGCATTACTTGAGCATTACTTAATCAACCACCCAATAATCAGTAGGTTGGTCGGTTTTCAAAATTAATTTACGATGTTTCTTTTTCTTTAATTCTTCCTTTATTCTTTGACGTTCTTCCAATGTAGGAATAACATCATTCTCTCTCAAACAATTTTCAAAACTATCTCTATCTTTTGTGTAGAACATACATAACCACTTTGTTTGTTCTCTTAAATCTTTCAAAACTGAATTGTATCTTTGCGATATAACCCATACCGATTGTTCTGCGTGTCTGCCTGAAAGAGCTAACTGTGACAGCATATCTTGTTTCTTTTTTATTTCCTTTGTTGAACTACAATCATCAATGATATATAATGTTGATTTCCCAGCATATTGTTTAAAAAACGGTCGTAATAGTTCTTGAAGTTTTTCTGTTCCATCTGACGTTATAGGATTTACGATTATAATATTTTTTGTTTTTGATTTTTTAACATCACCAATCCAACTTCTGTTTTTGTATGCCATGTTCCATTGAATGGTCGGACAAAGTATTACTATATATTGAAACACACCGGCATACTCTGATTCCAATTAATCTAAAACAAATTCAGTCTTTCCACAACCAGTTTGACCACAAATAATTGCTCTGTGTGGATATTTAGGTAGTTCCATTTCTATTGTTTAATAATGAGCTTCTTTAAATCTTCCATCTTCAAAATTGATTTGTGCATCCTGTATTACAAACAGATAAACATTTATTGGTTCATTTCCTCCTGCTTCTTTCGTTATTTGTATTGTTATACCTTCTGAGGCATTTTCTATTCTTCTCCCAGAACCGTGAAGATTATTATCGGCCGTTGAACGTAAATCTAACCATAAAGCGTAATTAATCGTTAGACATTTTTCTAGCGTTGTATCAGTAAAATTTGTATCTTTAATGACCATATTTGTTTCTTTGTTTCTTTTTGAATTTAGGGCAAAGAATTTATTTATTTCGTCCCACTGTTGGTACGATTTCATTCCTTGACTATATAGTTGATTCGGAATCCCTTCTATAGTATAAGTTGAAGTTGCATCTGCTGAATTAATAACTTTCATGTAATCATTGAATGTAAGTTCATATTCTAATCTATCCCCGAGGCCTGCTTGATAAAATGGCGTATGGGTTTCCAATAATTCAAAATCAAGTGGGATGCAAAACCTGTTTCCATATGCTTTTGCTATAGCCAGATCCTCTTTATCCGCTGTTGCATTTTTTGCCCCCACTCTAAGTTTCAACATGTTTGGTTTGCCAATGCCTTGGGATGCCATATTTACGCGTTCTGTAGGAGTCTTCCATAAATCAATATAACAATGATAGATGTCACTATCATCAATGGACATAACTTCATTTCCACTTATTCTTATTGTTGTTTTCTTAATTATTGCTCTTCCTATGTTTGGGAATATAGTGGCATTTGCATCTTTAGAGTTTAGTTCAATTTCAAATGCTAATCTGACCGTTCCGGGAACAATAACATCATTACCACTTAGATTAGGAAATCTCACTAATAACTGTTGATTTTGGTCAATAGTTGATGGATTATTGGTTATCACTACACTTTGACGGATACTTCTCATACCGCGTGGTTCTCTTATTTTTCTGTAAGGGTTTATTTTTTTTCCAAAGGACGACATTTTTTAAAGGAAAAATTTAATAGTTAAAAATGGCTGAAGGATTTGATTTTGAGAATCCTACATTTGACAAAGATGCCCATGATGATGATGATGATGATGATATAGATTCTAGATTACCTTTGGTCCCTGATGATCATTATCAGAGTATTATTCTAAATCAGGGTAATGCGATTGATGACTTAAGAGGAGAGCTCAAACGGGATGCTCTTCAACACCATAAAGAAACACTTGTAAATACGTTTTATGAAGAAATAAGCGAGCGCTACCAAATTACGCCAGACAAAGTAGATTATGATCAGTTTAGATTATCCGATGATAAAACTTTGTATTGGGTTGTCGGCGACAAAGAAATCAGAATTACTGCAAAGCAAGGCACATCAACATTTCTTTCTTTGGGTTCTTTAGTAAAAGAATACAACCGTGTAGTAGGTAATGGCGGAACCCGGGCAATCAGACAATATTTAAATTTACCAGAATATCAAAGCAAAACAAAGATAACTCAACAGGCAAGGAGGGCTCTGGGAAGTACGCGAAATGATTTGCTAAATGCTGAAGAACAAATACCACTAAAAGATTTGTCTTCAACCAAAGATGTGCAAAATGTAGTAGACACAGCAAATAAGGCTGAGACCACTGTTACATCTCTTTTTTGATAATTTAGAGCTGCCAGAAGCCAAAAATGCACGCACACAAACAGAAGGTCTAACATTAAGAGAACTGCAAGGTCTAGACAAGACACTACAATCTATTCGCGGTGAACTTACAAATAACTTAGCAAAGCTGACAAACATTGATGATGACATAGCCAAAGAAAAACGAAAATTACAAGAAGCTGAAGATGAAATTAGCAGAAAAGACATAACAGCTCGTTTGAAAAACCTTGAAGATGAGAGAACTGTAAGACTTGAGGCTGCTAGTACAAATAGGGAAGCATTACGTACCCAGGTAAACAGAATAAAAGAAACTATAAATAAAGTTTTGAAAGAAGACACAACATTAGGTGAGAGAATTAAAACATTATTTAGAGAACAAGGAATTACAATTGTTAGTGTTTTAACTGCTTTTGGAATGATTATTGGTGTTATTGTTGAGGCTGTTATTCCTACTGGTGGTGGCTCTATAACCCCTAAACCACCGTCAAAAGATGGTATAAAAAAATGGATAAAAAATAATTAAGTAATCTTGGTAAACTATTAGCCAATCTTGCAGGAAAAGCAGCAGCAGCACTACCGGGTATTATTGGTTCCATTGTGTCTTGGCTGTTGTCTACTACTGGAAAGTGGTTAACTGGTTTGGTGAACATCTCTGGGCGTTGCTTGTCCTTATTGTAGGATTATTGTATGCAGCTGCATGAGAGTATATTAATAAATCCTGAGTGCAATAATACCTATTACTATACTTCCTACTATTAATGCTGTTTTGTTGTCTTCGTGTTGTGTTGCTTGTTTCTTTTCAACAGGTTCTGGTAGAGATTTCTTTGTTTGTTTCTTTTCAACAGGTTCTGGTAGAGATTTCTTTGTTGGTGTGCCTTGTATAGTTGCAGGTTGTGTAGTAGGTGCAACAGGTTTAACATTTACATCATTATTGAAACCAAGCGAACACTCCGATGTTGCAATTACAATTTTATTATTATATCCAGCGATAGTGCCAATTTGTAATATCATATCACTGGGAGACATATAGAGACCAAGTCCATATGTGTAATCAACTTTACTTCTTGCATATTTCAATACATTTTGATATTTTGATATTTGAGTAGGCAAATCGATTGGACTGTTAATTGCATCTTGAACATTTGCTAAGAATTGTTTTTGAGCATCAAATCCTGTGCCTATTTTTAGTATTTCTACACGTGTTTGGGATTGTGCTCCTAATAGTGCCCATACAAGCGTTCTAATGCTTTCGTTAATTCGTTCAACACCTGGTTTTGTGAAGCCTTCTGATTTGTCTAATACAAACATTGTCCATGCCTCACTTATATTTACTGTATGTTCTATTTTATCATTTGGATTAAAGAATGGCCCATCACTTTGATGATCTTGTCTGTATTTTCCATCTGGTTTAAAATATTGTGTGTAACTCCCGAGACCACTACATTTGGAACTACTTTCCAGTTTTTGCCTCCAATCCGTGCTAGGTGAAACATCGAATTCGTTGCATAACTTTTGGTATGTTGCTTTGTCGTATGGGTTTTTGTAATAACAGAATGATACATCTGTCGGTAAAGGTGTTTTAAGTTCTTTCAAAATACGAGCAATACAATAATAAACATGAAATGTATATACTGTTTTAGATAATCCTGAAGTGTTTTTTTTAAATGGTCTTGATAACTTACTCCACATCCTGCAGTGGCACACCAAACGGCAAAATTTAATTGACATTGCCACCAGTCAAATGATGAATGAAGCCATGTATTCCACGGTTCATTGGTGTGTAATGTTGGATTTTGATAGTTTTGAAATAAGTTGAGAAACGTTACTGGAAAATGATCATCTTTGTTAACATAAATTGTTTGTTTTACAAGTTCAATATTCTTTTTGGTATATTTAGTATTGTGGTTATATGATGCATTGGGATTGTAGTTGAATTCTTTTTGTATCATTTTTTATGTGTAAAAAATGTATCATACAATTTCCGATATTAATAAAACAATATATTTACAACAATATATAGATAATAAATGCGGTAATAAGAGAATTGGATTGAAGAGTTTTACTTATACTATAGGTTGGCATAATTTGGTTGATGAATCTATCCAAAAAGGAACAGAAAGACCAATACGTTTACCTTCAGGATTTTACAGTTTCCAACAAATAGCAGACATATTTCAAAGTAATAATATTGTATTATCTGTAAATGAAACAAATGGCATAGTGTTGTTAAAAATGTCGACCGTTGGTTTAAAAATAAGCAAAGGATTAAAGTAAATGTTAGGCCTCGGAAATAAAAGACGATTTAACGCAAATCAAACATATGAGGGAGAAATACCGTTAAATTGTGCACCTTATAAACAACTATATGTTCATCTTGAGCAGATAAATAGTGCTTGCAATTTCTTTGATGGTGCTCCTAGTAATATTCTTGGGGTTGTTTCTGTTGAGAATAAATCGTTTGGTGATATTGTTCATACACGTTTTAGTAATCCGGAATATAAACAATTAACCCATGGTGATATTTCAGAATTAAGTATAAGCGTTTGTGATGAGAATGGCCAGAAAATAAACAACAATGGTTTACCAATTTGTTGTGTGTTAGAAATTTTATAATAAAAAATGAGTATATTTGGTGTTAAGAATAATAATATTTTACGTGTTGATAGCAGAATATCAAATTTAGATAATATTTTTTACAAAACGTTCATACAAATGAATACATTACAATATATGCTGAATCAAAAGGCTCTTTATCTAGAGATAAGATGTTTTCATTTGGAAATGGAGGTAGAGAGGGAGCGGTTGGTTATGTTATGATGAAAGATGGTTATATTATAAGTATGGGCCTGTCGTGTGAAAAGTCAAAAGATGAAGTGCGGGTTACTGTGATGGTGGATGGGGAAGTTTTGAGTGGGTGTATAGTTTATTTGGAAGACACACAAAGTGTACATCGCGATTTTGATAAACCATTTTTAGTTAAGGCAGGAAGTGTTATTAATTTTTTGAGTGTACTGAATAATTATACTGTGGTTAATACTGTTGCCTCATTATTAATTGAATTTAAAAATTATATATAAAAAATGAGTATATTTGGTGTAAAAAAATATACAACAACAGCGAATTTGCGTATTGATGAATTACATAAAAAATTAGGAAATTTAAATAATAGATTACAAAACGTTTATACAAATGAATTCATTACAATAACCGCCGAATCAAATGGCCCACTAACTAGTGGTAAAATATTTTCATTTGGAAATGGAGGTAGAGAGGGAGCGGTTGGTTATGTTATGATGAAGGATGGTTATATTAAAAGTATTAGCCTGTCGAGTGTATCGTCGCTTGGTAAGGTTAAAGTTGGCGTGTTGGTGAATGGGAAAGTTTTGGAAGGGTGCAGTGGCCTCGCTTTAGATAGTGAAACAAAAAGTACACATTTTAATTTTGTCACCCCTTGTTTAGTTAAAGCTGGAAGTGTTATTAATTTTTTTAGTCTAGAGACAAATAAAACTACAGTTAATACTGTTGTCTCGTTATTAATTGAATTCAAAAAATAAATATAAAAAATGAGTATATTTGGCACTAAAAAGTATGGGAATAATCTGGCTTTACGTGTTGATGATTTGCATAGAAAAATAACAGATAATAATAATTTATTTACAAAAATAACAGATAATTTAAATAGAAAAATAATAAATAATAATATTGATTTAACTTCACGTGTCGGAGATTTACATAAAAAAATAACAGATCATAGTAATAATTTAGATTTACGTGTTGGTGATTTAGATAATAGTTTACAAAACATTCGTACAAGTGAATACATTACAATAACTGCCGAATCAAAAGGCCCACTAACTGTGGGTAAAATATTTTCATTTGGGGATGGAGGCGAAGAGCGAACTGCTGGTTATGTTATGATGAAGGATGGTTATATTAAAAGTATTGGCCTATCGAGTGTATCGTCGCTTGATGGAGTGATAGTTGGCGTGTTGGTGAATGGGGAACATTTGGAAGGGTGCAGCGGATTCGTTTTAAATAGTGGAACAATAGGCATACATCATAATTTTACCACCCCTTGTTTAGTTAAAGCTGGAAGTGTTATTACCTTTGTGAGTGGGCACAATAATAAAACTGCGACTAATACTGTTGTCTCGTTATTAATTGAATTCAAAAAATAGCTATAAAAATGAAGCAACCCACAGCCTCGAATTTATATCCAGACTTGCCTATTGAAGATGGACAAAATTATAGATTACAGAAGATATCAGAGATAGAAAAACAATTAATGAAAGAGAGGGATGTAAGAAAGGCATTATACAAAAAGTATAAACGTGGAATTAATTTTACTGGTTGTGTTGATACTGCGTTAATTTCTTCAAGTGTTATTATGGCCGGTGTTGGTTTAGCTGTTCCAATTATGTTACCGTTGGAAATTGCTGCTGTTGTGTGTGGGTCTCTGGGTGTTTGTGTTAAGTTAGTGAGACGTAAATTACATGCAAAAACAAAAAACATTATGAGATTAAAACTATTGCTGATAGTAAGTTGAATGGTATAAAAGATTTGATTTCTAAGGCTTTGACAGATGGGCAGATATCTGAAAATGAATTTAAGTTGATTTTAGATGAATTAGATAAATATAACAAACTGAAAGATTGCATACATTCAAAACAAACAGGATTAAGTGAAACGGAAAGAAAAAAACTTATTGAGGAAGGCAAGGCCCAGGCTTTAGCCGAGGTAAAAAAAAAATAGGAAATGCTTGATTTTATTTAATAAAGTTATAATAATTAATGAGCCGCCTCCTGGTTATAAGAAATGAACTTTCTCTAAACATTTTCACGCATAAAACTTATGCAGATTTTATTTCCATTCTAATGTCAAATTATTTGTAAGTCCACTCGAAGTTGTGTTTACAATATGATAGTATTACAGCGTAATAGTGCTGTGGGGCATAATAGTATTACAGCGTAATAGTGTTACAGCGTAATAGTATTACAACGTAATAGTACTATGGTAAATCCTTAATAGAAAGGCAGCATAATAGTATTACAACGTAATAGTGTTACAACGTAATAGTATTACAGCGTAATAGTACTATGGTAAACCCTTAAAAGAAAGGCAGTATAAAGGTATTACAGCGTAATAGTGTAACAACGTAATAGTATTACGGCGTAATAGTAACACAATGTAATTGTATTACAGCGTAATAGTGTTACAACGTACTAGTATTACAGCGTAATAGTACTATGGTAAACCCTTAATAGAAAGGAAGCATAATAGTATTACAGCGTAATAGCGTTACAACGTACGTGGGTACTCATTAGAAGCGGCAAGGTAAACGTCAGTAAAAAAGTCACATTGAACAAGTCTGCTATGAATATCAATTCAAATGCAACTAGCAAAAATCCACTATTTCCCCCTTTTTAACGTCTTCTCACCACTGTTAATTTGTACCTATTGTCGCAAATATGCAAGGTAAAGAAAAACCGCAAAATGACTCATGCTTTTAAAACCACAAGGACAAACAATAACTATAATATCGGGTTTCGTAACTTATCAGATCAAGACACGGTAAAATTTACAAAATGGGTTGTGAGAGAAGCGTATTTTTTTTTCTCTCATTCCCTTACCCCAAATTGTTTTCTGTCGGATTTTTTTTTTTTCCGAGGTCACTCTAGAAGGTGTTTTTTGGGGAGGAGGTAAAAAAAATTTTTAGGGGTGGTCTGGAGCAGCTATTTTTAGGGTGGTCTGGAAGAAGCAAAAAATTTTTTTTTCAGTGGGTGGTCTGAAGAAGCAAAAAATTTTTTTTTATTTGTGGGGGTTATACCCGGTCCATATTGTGTAGTGTAGCCAGCACCAACTTCTTTTATTTGCCCTTACTCTGCAAGGCGAGTCTCGCTCAGAGCTGCAATCTCGACTTTGTATCGATTAAGTTCTCTATCAACTAGAACTGTTCTACGCTGTGGTCTGTCTGCACCAGCACTATCAATTAAGGTGCGCACATTCCATGCGCCAATTTTTAAAGGTATCACCTTTATCTTCTACTTTGTTCGACCGCTAGATGGGATCCCTGGTGATCGCGGTTAACTAGCCAAGGGTTTTTGAAGCAGGTAATTGCTTAGGGCACCTTTTCTAGCCCCTTCCCCATACTAAGGAGGTGAGCAGTGCGATCCTAAAAAGGTCTGCTCAGTCACTCAGTTCGGCTGCCGAATTCCCTGTACTGCTTCAATCTTAAGGAAAGCGACCACATAGAACCAAGCCCCCTGTGTGCAGGTCCGCAACTAGAGCTTCCAATGTATCCTCACCTGCTGCTTCGCGGCTTGCCCATCGCCACAGGGCTTTTTGAGTTTCATGCATATGTGTGTCTGCAGTGACTGTGTGTTTATGATTAAGATGGCATGCGCTGTGAATTGGATTAAAGTGAGGGAGGGGCGCGCAGAGTCAGCCTCACTCTCTCGTCCAGACCTAGCTGTATCCAGAGGCAAGACAGTGTCAAAACATCTGGAGCTAAGCCAGGATGTAGTGGATTACCATGACTTCTTTAGTGCCTTGTCATGCTCTTCAAGCTCCACAACACGCTGCTTCATCGCCGTTTGGACCGTTGAGTCGGAGAAATGATTTCTTCCGCCCCAGTAGTCGAAGCAGACTTTACATAGCTGGAACAGGCAAATCAAGATATGTAGGTTTTTGTTTGGAGTTGCCTTCTCCTAGATGGATTGCCGACTAGGGCTAGAGAGCTCCATCTACTCATTGCAGTGGGAGAGGGACCACCATGGGTTTCTTTTCTTCCCTGTGCACACCCAGAGTGACCAAGTACCAACACAGGGCTTCGTTGGACGACCACAGCTGTGTATAAAGTAACGCGAGGCCAGTCCGCCCAATAGGGGGAGTCAGTATTCAATAAAGAGAAAAACGTTAGCCCCCCTGCTACTGGCTAGGTTTTGTTAAGGGACCTAAAACCCCTAGGTAGATTGCCAACCAAGGCTATGGATTCCACCTACCCACGCTAGCTTTGTTTAGAGATCTAGCAACTCCTAGACGGGTTGCACTCCCGAGGTGTCCAGTCCCATCTGCCCGCATGCAACAGGTTGTACTGGCTTACATGTTACCAGTAGCAGCAATGAACCTGACCTGTCCTGACCTGAAGCTCAATATCGAATATCAAAGACCTGGGCCATGCGGTTAGAAAAAGTTCGCACTGCAGTGGTACTATTTAAATCTCTGACTTCAATGTTCTTTACCAATGAACTGCCAATGACTATGGATGACTGTTTGATTACTTTCGTGCGTTTGATTTGTTTTGTTTGTTTGAATTGAGGTTTAAAGTCCACATCAACACTATTTAGGTAATTTTGGAGACGTTGCTTCCAATTTTGAGGGACTTTTACCCGATATTGACATGAAATGACATCTCAAGCCCTGCCGCCCAATGAAACCAAAAGGCTAACATGCATTTGACGGTCCGACTCACACCACTCCACCTGGCCAGGCTTAGTCCTTCTAAGCTGTTTACCAGTAGGGCCTACTCGTTTGTGGTCAGTTTAAGCTCTGCGTGGAAGCACCATGCAGCCCATCTATTTCCCCAAGCCCCGATGGGCGGGGGTGATTAGTGCGTTTGACGTATGTAAAAGCGGTGTCTCGGTTGTCCACAGTTAGATCTATTGTTTGCTGGGTGGGTTTCGGATCTTGCCTTCTTGATGGTTTCTCGGAAAAGACTTCCTCCGTTAGGGTTCGTTGTATTGGGATTAGTTTTGTTTGTTTGTTTGATTTGAGGTTCAACGTCCCCGCCAACACTGTAAATGTCATTTTGGAGACAATGCTTCCAATTTTGTAGGACTTTTACCCGACATTGAGATGAAATGACTTCTCAAGCCCTGTCGCCCAACGTATTGGGATTTGTGGTCTGTGCCCATCAAAAAACACGCCTGTATGATTTGACCCTTTTGAACCCCACTTTTATATAATAGGGGTAAAGCTTATTTTTCTTATTTCTGTTCTAAAGTATAAATTGTGGCGGTTCTAACGAGTACCAACAAACTATATTTTGAGCAGAAGTAAGAAAAATATCACAATTTTTCATCTTAAAATTTTCATTTTTACGGCGATAAAGGACACGATATATTTGTATAGGCGTGTTTTCGTAATGGGACTCGGTTTGCTGCTCAACATCCTTTTGAGCGGCCCCCGCCCACCGGGGCTTGATGAAATATATGGGCTGCATGATGCTTCCACGCAGAGCTGAATCCGAGTACTGGTAAACCGCTTAGAGGATCTAAGCTTGCCCAGGCAAAGCGGTGCGCACGAGTCGGACCGTCAATGCTTATAAACCCTATTGGTTTCATATGGCGACAGGGCTTGAGATGTCATTTCATCTCAATGTCGGGTAAAAGTGCCACAAAATTGGAAGCAACGTCTCAAAAATGACCTTTACAGTGGTGACGGGGACTTTTAACCTCAAATCAAACAAAACAAAAACATCCTTTTGAGATTTTGAGAAATATTATTGCACGACCCACAGAAAAACCGACCGACTGAAATCGGTTGATTTTCTAAGAGTGCCCTAAAATCACCGTGTCCTTCTGTCAGTCTGTCTGTCCGTCCGTAACCCGTTTGTGAAAATTGGTGATAGTGACTTAACCGATTGGAATATTTAAATAATTTTTGGCATACTGATAGATACCAATGAGATCTAACCAATGAACTTGCCAAATATTACATTCCATTTAGTATAGCCTCGCTGAGGCGAAAAATGTGAACATTTTCGAACTGCTTCTCCTCGGAAACCGTTTGGCCAATTGAAGTCAAATTTCATATGGAGCCTCTATGGGATGGGTAAAACCAAAATTTGCTCACGGGGTCCAGGTAACATGACCAAAATGGCCGCTAAGCCATATATGGTAAAAACCCTTCACAAATAGTCTTCTCCAGAACCACTAGGTAGATTTCCACGAAACTTGATAATTAGCATCTGGGACGTAGGCGCATCATAAAGTGCTAAAATGGTGACCCTGGGTTGACCTTGACATTCTTTGTGTCTAGGTCAAACTTTGTTTGTAACTGGGATTGTTTTGTGGACTTCAGATTCATTGCTTTTTTCCATTGTTCTCTTGGCGACCTGACTCTGATTGATAAGGATATATTATGATCTGCACTGTTTTACTTTCTAATAAACGGCATTTGTTTTGTTTAGAAGTTTGCTAAACTTGATTTTAGATTGTTTGTGTTTGAAGAAAGAGTTTTCATTGCATCTAACATGTTAGTATCATACCTTTTCACGATAAAATCAATTAAAATTGTCCTAAATTATCCCCTTGTTATTAAATACCAGGAGCAGTGGAAAGGAAGAAAGTACGGGTCCTGTCTCTTTTCATAAGGCCTCTTCTGTCTGTGGGTTGAGCCTCGTTTAGGTCAAAAGTGAGACGCCAAGTTCTGCAACGGAAGGTGAGATGGTTTTTCTCCGGATACTCTGTTTTACGCCCATCTCTGATAAACGATCGCTCGAAAATAAGTAAAATACGGGCCGAAATACTAAATCCAAAAATATGGACTGGATTCCATAGGTTCGAATTAGATACAGTACACATTACGAAGACACGCCTATACACATAACATTGTAACCTTTATTGCCGGAAAAATGAAAATTTTAAGATGAAAAATTGTGATATTGTTTCGTATTTCTGCTCAAAATCTATTGTTTTTGTTTGATTTGAGGTCTAACGTCCCCGTCATCACTGTAAAAGTCATTTTGGAGACGTTGCTTCCAATTTTGTAGGACCTTTACCCGACATTGGAATGAAATGACATATCAAGCCCTGCCCGTCCTATGAAACCAATAGTGTTTATAAGGCTGGACGGTCCAACTCGCACCGCTTTGCATGGGCAGGTTTAGATACTATAAGCGGTTTACCCGTACTCGTGTTCGAGTTGGTTTCAGCTCTGCGTGGAAGCATCGTGCAGCCCATCTATTTCTTCAAGCCCCGATGGGTGGGGACCGAAACTAATAATATAGATTGTGTGTACTCGTTAGCACCGTCTCATCGAGGCGGTGCTAACGAGTACCCACATTTTATTTTTTAGAGCAGAAATAAACCGGCCCCGATAGCTCAGTTGGTAGAGTGTCCGCTCCGGGGAACGGGAGGTCTCGGATTCGATCCCGGGCCGCGACATACCAAAGTCGTTAAAAATGGTACTAGCTGCTCCTCGCTTGGCACCCATATTTACGGGGTAGAGCTAGGACTGGTCGATCCAGTGTCAGGATAATGTGACTGGGTGTGGTATCATGTAATGTGTCTGGGACATGATACTTCAGTGAGGCAGCACTGTAAACGTGAGCATTGAGCTCCCTGTCGCAACCAGACACCGTCGTGATATGACTGAAAAATTGTTGAAAGCGACGTTAAACCCGAGTTCACACACACACACACACTAGGAAAAAAGTTTACCCCTGTAAACGTGAACCCCAGGTTAACTATACAAAAGTGGGGTTCTAGAGAGGCGTGTTTTCGTGATGCATTTTTAATGAAGAGTCAGTATACAGGTCAATTACACCACTACACAGGGAAGGTACGTTCGTTATTTGTATTCGGGTATGAATGCAGGTATTTAACAATCAGGTAAACACTGAATATCAGATGTACTCTATGTTGTGTCCACCGGACCGAAGCAAACTTTCACATTGAATTATCAATCAATTTTGTTAAAAGGAAGATAAAACCTTTTAAAAGAGCGCGATTCTAACGAAATCACACATGATTATTAAAAACAAACTGAATGAATAAATAAAACGAATAAATGAATAATAACATGTTTAGGCTATACGGATATGATACCCAATTGTGTTAACACGGAGATTCATTAAGCTGAGTTTGGCTGGCTGTTTATTTTTATTTTTATTTTCATCACGAAAACACTCACATATAATTTTGGCCCCACTTGAACCCCACTTTTATATAGTAAAACTGGGGTATACAGGGGTAAACCTTATTTTTCTTATTTCTGCTCTAAAATACAGAGTGTGGGTACTCGTTAGAACCGCCTCGATGAGGCGGTTCTATCGAGTATTTCTGCTCTAAAATACAGAGTGTGGGTACTCGTTAGAACCGCCTCGATGAGGCGGTTCTATCGAGTACCCACACTCTGTATTTTAGCGCAGAAATAAGAAAAATATCACAATTTTTCATCTTAATATTTTCGATTTTCTGCGGTAACATTTACAATGCATTTGTATAGACGTGTTTTTGTGATGATTTTTAATTGAGCAAGAACGTGGAATAATCAGCATAATAGGAATTAGGAATACCGACCCTGTGAAAGAAGTTCATGATGAGGAAAAACAGGTAACTGCAAAAAAAAAAAAAAAAAAAAACATACACACACGCAAATACAAAGAAACAAACAGAATCAAAACAAAGGAAAATGACACTCCTGCTTTTGAGCACCTTTGGGGCCTGACACTCATGCATTTAGACCACCTTTGGGACTGTTCAAAACCACGTTGAACAGGTCTAAAGGTGGTCCCCTGCTAGGTAATTGTAGAAAACATTGATGGTTTTAGCTGGTCAAAATAGCAGAGTTTTAGTTTTATGCTGACAATCGTAACATTACGCAAACACGCCTATACAAATACATTGCCACCTTTATTGACAAAAACATGAAAATTTTATGATGAAAAATTGTGATATTTTTCTTATTTCTGCTCCAAATATAGATTGTGGGCCCTCGTTAGAACCGCCTCATTGAGGCGGTTCTAGCGAGTATCCACACTATATTTTAGAGCAGAATAAGAAAAATAAGGTATACCCCCTGAAACCCCAGTTTTACTATATAAAAGTGGGGTTCAATGGGGTCAAAATTATATAGGCGTGTTTCCGTGATGCTAAAAGTCGAACTACAATGGCTCAAACACATGTGGGATCGCCAAAAAGTGTCCGAGACCGTACAAACATACAGAATCAAAACAAAACATTACGATAACAGACCCGTGTGACATAGTGCATTTTTCCAATCTCCAAAATGGCTACTTTTCTGGTGAAAATCCGTGATATTTTTCTTATTTATACTGCAAACAAAGGTTGTGGGTACTCGTTAGAACCGCCTCATTGAGGCGGTGCTAACGAGTACCCACAACCTATGTGTAGGAGCAGAAATAAGAAAAATAATTTATACCCCCGTAAACCCCAGTTTTCGCTATATAAAATGGGGTTTAAGGGGGTGTTCATTTCACGGACTTCTTCATGTGATGAGAAAAAGACAATCCTGCATTTAGACCACCTTTGGGACTGTTCAAAACCACTCTGAACAGTCCCAAAGGTGGTCCCTTGCTTGATGATTGTAGAAAAAACAGGTGATTATCTCCCTTTTGCTGATTCACGAAGGGCAGTTGGAAGTTTCTTTTTTGGTTGTTTGTATTGGAGTTAAAGGCCCAGTCAACACTATTTAGGTCATTTTTGAGCCGCTCAGCTTTTCATGGACAGGGTTATTCGAAAGCGGTTAACCAGTACAGTGCACATTCGTTCGCCAGATACTGACAACTGCCTTTCTTGAATCAGTGGAAGGGAAAGAATGACAGCAGAAAATTCTTCATGATCAATCACCACGAAAGAATGTTGCCGAACGCGGTAGGTATCGAACCCGCGTCTTCCTGATCACCAGTCAGACCCGCATCCGACTGAGCTACCGAGGCCGGCTTGGAAGAATGTGCACTGTACTGGTTTACCGTTTACGAACATGTAGGAGAAGTGTGGCTAGGTAAAACGATAATTATAACGTCTGCAACATTTAAAAATGCTACGTTCACTGGAACAACGTTACATCGCTCTAACGTGTAACGTAAACAAAGCAAGGTCCATTTTTGATATCCAAGGATCAAAACTCATGATTCAACAGATTTTTTCCATAGTTTCCAGTTCTGTGGTATATTCCTTGCTTCCAAAGGATAAACCTTTCTACAACATATTTAACGTCACAACAGCTGTTGTCTGGGAATGTGTGGCGGCCGTAAAAAGTCTCCCTGTCCTACATCATAGTGTAGTTTTTATTTTTTTGTCCTTTGGGAACATTGATTCCATTGTGTAATTTTGAAAATATTTGAGGGTCACTGATGAGGTCTAAATGGCCGAAACTACATTGTCTGGCCCAGAAACCATATGTACTCCATATTTTCCAGTTCTGTGGTGTATTCCTTGCTTCCAAAGGATGAACCTTTTCTACAACATATTTGCTGCGTTAACAGAACTTCTGGCCCAGAATAACTTCAAACAGCTATGTTCATTGGATTTTATTCAAAAATATATTCAAATATGAGTCTGATTTAAAATACAAACCTGACGCTTAAATTGTCTAACCCTATCCATTGATCACAAGCTATTGCCCCATCAGCACTCTCAGTGCTTTGATTTTGTTTGATTTGTTTGATTTGAGGTTTAACGTCCCCGTCAACACTGTAAAGGTCATTTTGGAGACGTTGCTTCCAATTTTGTGGGACTTTTACCCGACACTGAGATGAAATGACATCTCAAGCCCTGTCGCCCAATGAAATTAATAGGGTTTATTAGCATGGACGGTCCGCCTCGCACCGCGGTTCCTGGACAGGCTTAGATCCTCTAAGCGGTTTACCAGTACTAGTGTGCGGGCCGGATTCAGCTCTGCGTGGAAGCATCATGCAGCCCATATATTTCTTCAAGCCCCTATGGGCGGGGGCCGTGTGCTTTGATTTAAATGAAGGTATGATTTGTTTACTCATAAGGATCGCCTCATCGAGTCCATTCTTATGAGTACACAACACACATTTTCAAACTGAAACAACACTAAAACACACCTATATAATTTTGTCCCCCTTGAACCCCATTTTTATATAGTAAAACTGGGGTTTACAGGGGTAAAACTTTATTTTTCTTAGTTCTGCTCTAAAATATAGATTGTGGGTACTCGTGAGAACCGCCTCGATGAGGCGGTTCTCACGAGTACCCACAATCTATATTTTGAGCAGAATTAAGAAAAATATCACAATTTTCCATCTAAAAATTGCGATTTTTCGGAGGTAAAGTTTACAATGTATATGTGTAGGCGTGTTTTCGTAATGAGGAGCCGTGTTGTATGAAAACCTGTTTTGTAGTCTTTGTGAGCATCATAGGTGCAGAGCCACCAGCGCATCCGTGCAGTCCGATCATCACATTTGTGTTGTATGGTGACATTACGAAAACACGCCTATACTAATGCAATGCAAATGAAGCGTGTACCGAGTCGTCCACGAAGTCAAGCAACGCGGTCACCCATCCAGGTACTAAATGCAATCTCCGTTGCTTAACTTCGCGAATAAGCCAACCACTCTACACACGTCGCCAAAAGAGCCGGCTCCTACAGCAAGGCTGTAGAAGTGGTATTTTTCCATAACCGTTACATTGCTCCCCCTCATCTCTTGACTTCGTCCCGAAGTCACACATGCCTCACACGGCTAAACCCGAGGGCGGAGTCTATGTAACTAACCAGCGGCACTGTTTCCTTCCCACCGCTGCCACCAATGTAGCGTGTACCGGGTCGTCCACGAAGTCAAGCAACACGGTCACCCATCCAGGTACTAACCGCAATCTCCGTTGCTTAACTTCGCGAATAAGCCAACCACTCTACACGCGTCGCCAAAAGAGCCGGCTCCTACAGCAAGGCTGTAGAAGTGGTATTTTTCCATAACCGTTACATTTCTCCCCCTCATCTCTTGACTTCGTCCCGAAGTCACACATGCCTCACACGGCTAAACCCGAGGGCGGAGTCTATGTAACAAACAAGCGGCACTGTTTCCATCCCACCGCTGCCACCAATTTAGCGTGTACCGGGTCGTCCACGAAGTCAAGCAACGCGGTCACCCATCCAGGTACTAACCGCAATCTCCGTTGCTTAACTTCGCGAATAAGCCAACCACTCTACACGCGTCGCCAAAAGAACCGGCTCCTACAGCAAGGCTGTAGAAGTGGTATTTATCCATAACCGTTACATAAACTTTACCGCTAGCTGCCCCCCTTCCAGAGGGGCTTGAAGAAATACATGGACTGCATGATGCTTCCACCAACAGCACATGAGTACTGGTAAACCGTTTAGAGCGGTGCGAGTCGGATCTTCCTTTTTTATAAACCCCAGTGGATTCATTGTGCGACAAGGCTTGAGATGGCATTTGATTCCAATGTCGGATAAAAGTCCCACAAAATTGGAAGTGACCTCTACGGTGTTGACGGGGACGTTTAACAACAAATCAAACAAACAAAAGAGCCACGAAAACGTTTTCCTAAAAACAGCCACAGTGACCTTGACTTAAAGTGAATGACCACCTTTAAAATATAATTACTTCATTTGCAAGAAAAAGTTACTGTAATGATTAATCTCTGACTTTTATTACCAATTGAAATCTGCTAAGGTAATTAAATCAACATTTAATGGTTTCAGTGAAGCCTTCTGGCAGCGGCCATATTTTCCCCAAGGTAATCCAAATGTATCCCAGCGTCCAACATGTTTGCTCAATTCCTGACCTCAAGGAGACCATTGAAGCTCTATGTCTCTCTATGTAGCTACTAAAGGAGAAGTAATTAGGCTCTCTAATCAGGTTGCATTCTCAAAAATCCTTAAATAGGCTGTCAGTTCAGGATCTTACATACTGGCTTCATTATGTTTTTGGATGAAAATAAAGACTCATTTTTGATTTTTATTTGAAGACAGTTTTCCTGAGTTTGGTGCCATTGGTTTCATTGGGTGGCATTCATCTCAATGTCGGGTAAAAATCCCACAAAATTGGAAGCAGCATCTCCAAAATGACCTAAATAGTGGTGATGGGAATGTTAAACATCAATTCAAACAAACAAAATCTGTTCTTTCCTACAAAACAATTGTTTTCTGTAATCCTTGTCTGATCTACAGTTAATCACGTTGTACACCTGTACACTGTTTGCATAAAATCCAGGACTTTATCCAAAAATGAAAACATAAATTGTGGGTACTCAAAGGAATCACCTCATTGAATACCCACAATCTATGCTTTAATCTGGATTAACCCATTTAGTACCCGAAACCCCAAAAGAGGTACCCTGGCAAACAGTGCAGGCCCAGATCAGACGCCGCAGCACACGGCATCTTATCAGGGCTTACACTGTTTGCAAAATGTTCAGCCATTTTCCTAATAAATTTTGAGGAAAACAACCTGACAGCCCTTAATTTTGAAATGGACTCCTGGTATATATAAGGAGGAAGATTCCATTCGGTACAAAAAGGGTTAAGAAAAATATCACAAATTACCATGTGAAATGCCATGAAATATTACCTAAAGTTGTCAAGGCGTGTTAACCTAATGATTGGTTAAATGATACTGATAGGCATTAATTAATGAAGAAAAGAAGCAAGTAATCAACACACTTTCAAGTCCACTTGAAAACAGCTATCTTCAAAATTTTTAGCACAAATGTTATGCTTTGCATAAACAAATGTCTTGATGTTAAGATTATCTGTTCCAAGATTATGAATCCATTTTTTTTTACATAACTCTCTAATTTTCTGAGGGTCAGGGATAGAAAAAAACAGTTAATTCCTTGTCCAGTATTTGCCCTTACAAGAAGGCATTTTTATTATTTTAAAGTTCACTTTCTCCTCTAAAATCCTCAGCTGCTAAAGATAGCTGTGGGAACATGGACCTAGACCGAACGGTCTCCTTGAGATCACTGCAGGAGATATAATCTGTAAAAATGGCTGACACCCTATAAACAACTTTAATGAGCCATTACAGTTAATTAGAGCAACAGTTTAGGAGGAGAATATGATTTTATCATACCTCAATGGTGTTATTGTAAAATGAATCTGAGAAAAAAAAATGGTGGTCATTCACTTTAAGCTCAGGACCCTGAAAATCGAACTTGCTTCATATGTTATCATCTCCAACATTTGTGTGAATCTACATCACGTGAACAAGTCCGTGAAATGAAGACCCCCTAAACCCCACTTTATAAAGAGAAAAGGGGGGTTTACGGGGGTATACATTATGTTTCTTATTTTTGCTCCAAGACATAGGTTGTGGGTACTCGTTAGAACCGCCTCAATGAGGCGGTTCTAACGAGCACCAACAACCTATGTTGGCAGTATTAATAAGAAAAATATCAAGGATTTTCATAAGAAAATTACGGAACCCGGGAAGGGACATGATTTTTTTTTATTTTATAAGTTGTGCGCACAAGATAATATCTTGTGCGGACAAGATATTATCTTGTTCGGACAACATAATATCTTGTGCGGACAAGATATTATCTTGTGCGGACAAGATATTATCTTGTGCAGACAAGATATTATCTTGTCCGCACAATATATTAAGTTGTGCGAACAAGATATTATCTTGTCCGCACAAGATAATATCTTGTCTGCACAACATAGATCTTGTGCAGACAAGATATTATCTTGTTCGCACAACTTATTATCTTGTGCGCACAAGATATTATCTTGTCCGCACAAGATAATATCTTGTGCGCACAAGATAATATGTTGTCCGAACAAGATAATATCTTGTCTGCACAAGATAATATCTTGTTCGCACAACTTCCCAATATCTATGTTGTGCAAACAAACTAATATGTTGTGCGGACAAGATATTATCTTGTGCGGACAAGATATTATCTTGTTCGCACAAGATAATATGTTGTGCGAACAAGATAATATCTTGTCCGCACAAGATAATATCTTGTCCGCACAAGATAATATGTTGTCCGCACAAGATAATATCTTGTCCGCTCAAGATATTATCTTGTTCGCACAACATAATAAAAATAAAAAATCATGTCCCTTCCCGGGTTCCGTAGAAAATGGCCATTTTGGAGATGTGAAAAAATGCACAATGTCGCACGGGTGTGTTATTATCGATTGCAAAAAAGTTTTAGCAAAACAGGCGTACAACTGTCAGTCGAGTCGGGTCGCGTAATCACAGGTTGTTTATAAATGCGTCATACTGCTCAAGCATAATAACCAATCAGAAGTTGTTTTGTGCAAGAGCGTCACCGATGATTACATGTATGTATAGTCCGTTTCGTTTAACAGAAGTTTTCATTGACGAGTGTTAAGTTGGTTCCTTATTCCTTATCTTTGTTCCTTATTCCTTGTTCCTTATTCCTTGTTCCTTATTCCTTATTCCTTGTTCCTTATTCCTTATTCCTTATTCGATTTTTAACTTCATAGTACTTTGTCACGCGGTGTAACAGAACATTTGCGTATGTCCTAATCATCATCATTTTTACTTCTAAGCATAATGGAACAAATCCAAATTTTCCTTTACTTCTATGAAGTTGAAAATCGAATAAGGAATAAGGAAAATTTGGATTTGTTTCTTATTCCTTATTCGCAGTTGATACCTGCTGGATTTCGAAACCTATACCATTATGCATAGAAGTAAACATGATGATGATTAGGACATACGCATATGTTCTGTTACACCGCGTGGCAAAGTACTATGAAGTTGATAATCGAATAAGGAATAAGGAAAATTTGGATTTGTTCCTTATTCTTTATTCGCAGTTGATACCTGCTGGATTTCCAAACCTATACCATTATGCTTAGAAGTAAAAATGATGATGATTAGGACATACGCAAAGGTTCTGTTACACCGCGTGACAAAGTACTATGAAGTTGAAAATCGAATAAGGAATAAGGAAAATTTGGATTTATTTTTTATTCCTTATTCGCAGTTGATACCTGCTGGATTTCGAAACCTATACCATCATGCTTAGAAGTAAACATGATGATGATTAGGACATACGCAAATGTTCTGTTACACCGCGTGGCAAAGTACTATGAAGCTGAAGATCGAATAAGGAATAAGGAATAAGGAACAAGGAATAAGGAACACGGAATAAGGAACAAGGAATAAGAAATAAGGAACCAACTTAACACTCGTTTTTCATTGACGTTCTCCATAACATCAGCCCTTATTTTGACGAATTTTTTAATTTCAACTCCAGCTTGTTTATTGATTGATTGATTGATTGATTGATTGATTGATTGATTTGCGTTTTAACGTCCCCGACAACACTATTTATGTCATTTTGGGGACGTTGTTTCCAATTTATGTGAGGCTTTTACCCGACACATTTAGATGAAATGACAACTCAAGCCCTGTCGCCCAATGAAGCCAAAGGCTACATGCATTGGACGGCCTGGCCTGGGCAGGGTTAGTCCTTCTAAGCGGTTTACCAGTACCCATGTGTGGCCAGTTTTAGCTCTGCGTGGCAGCATCATACAGCGCATTATTATTATGGACATACGAGAAAAAGAGAATTAGCCGTTGAATTTCTCCGCGGGCAGAAAACACAATTTTCTTATTGGAATATACGGTGTTTCATATGCTTATATTGTTTTGATTTGAGTTTAATCGTCCCCGTCAACCCTATGTAGGTCATTCTGAGACGTTGCTTCCGATTTTGTGCGACTTTTATCCGCCAGTGAGATGGTATGACATCTCAAGACCTGCCACCTAATGAAACAAAGAGGTTGTAAAGGCTCGCATCAATTTGCCTGGACAGGGTTAGATCCTCCTGAACTCGTATGTGGTCAGTTTCAGCTCTGCGTGGAAGCATCATGCAGCCCATCTATTTCATTAAGCCCGGTGCCCCCCCCCCCTCTCCCCTAAATATTGTGGGTGGGGCCAGCAATACAGACGCGGTTTTGGATTTTTTTCACGAAGCCGGGCTATCATTGGACGATAATGGAAATATGTGTTTAAATCCAGAGGACCTGGTGAGAATAGACAAACTGTGCTATACACAGTTTGTTTTGTTTGTTCTGATCGCAGAACATCCTCTTCAATACTGTGTAGGTCATTTTGGAGATGTGGCTTCCAATATTGTTGGACTTTTCCTAGCCCGACAGATTATGATTGTAATGTTAGAGCAATTTTTGCGCCCATATTAAACCTTGTGAAATTGTGTTTTCAGTACATCAAAAAACTTCTTCACACAAGCGAACTTCGAGCTGTAGTTAAAGACAAAGTATGTTATTATGACTGCGGTAAACAATTACACCTTCAGACTGTGTTGGATATTGTTTTTTATTATTATTATTTGAGGTTTAACGTCCCCGTCAACACTGTTAAGGTCATTTTGGAGACGTTGCTTCCAATTTTGTGGGACTTTTACCCGACATGCAAAGCAGACTATAAACAGTGACACTATAAGCCCAAGTGATTAACCGGGCCTTCCTGGCTTGATGGGTAAGGTCGCCGACTCTTAGTCTTTGGGTCTCTAAACGGCTGTGATTCGAGCACCACTGGGATCACATGTGAAACGCCAAGTTCTGCAACGGAAGGCCAGGTGTTTTTTTTTTTTCTCCGAGTACTCCCGTTTTCCCCCGACTCTGATTAAGGATCAGTCCGATATGTGAAACGATTTTAAAAGGTCCGTAAAAGCCGAACAAAAATATCCAAGAGCACATGGTTAAAAATGTGACATGCATTTTAGCGGGATTTGGTCCATATAGATGTTTTAGCTCACACGTTTTCATTTAGACTTCCACCTATTTTGCTTTTCATAACTTTTGGGTATAGCAACACATACGAATGCACATCTGTCGCACTGAATTCGGTAAAGTTACACTCATGATCGAGTAGCCAACACTTGACGGCCGGCTTCGGTAGTTCATTCGGATGCGCGTCTGACTGGCGATCAGGTCGACGCGGGTTCGATACATGCATACGTGGAGATTGATCATGGAATCTTTTCTGCGGTCATTCATTCCGCAGATTCAAGAACAGCAGCTGTCAGTTTTGGGCGAAAAAAAGCACTGCACTGGTTAACCGCTTACGTATAATCCTGAGAGAAATTATTCCTTTTTGCGTCTTTTGTACTTGGTTTTAAGTATACTAAAGAAAGTCCTACCTTGGCAGGAACTGGCGAGATGCCCTCCGTTACTATGATATTAATTCTCAATGAATCAGTGCCCCCACAAGATTTAGTTGCTAGTCTCATAAATGTGTGATAGTTACGTTGTATGTACTCGTTTTCCAAATCCAGGAAAGAAACTCACAGAACCTGAAACTTACTCTCTTGCAATAAGTCGCAAAATTCTAAATTCCCCATTGGAGCAACGGGTGTCCTCACTGAACTCTGTGTAGACCCCAATGTCAACGAGATCTTCTGGGACCATTTTAGATGCCATCACTGATAGTAGATGCCTAGCGAGTTGTGATTTACAGAAGTATTCCGCGCTTGTGCCCGTGTAGAGGCCCAAAAGACACTTTTATATGGGCTCATGGGTACGGCGGAGACTTAGATTGAAACACCCGCTATACGTAAACTAGGCCTGTGATTTGTTAACAAAATGTCACAAACCAATTTAAGCAACTGACCAGTATTCATATTAGAGGGTAATTCCCGCCGTATGTAAATTAGAACTAAACGTAAGAATTTCAAATGTTCCGACACTGTGTTTTTTGAAGGACCTATTAACGCATAGTCATGATTGATATGTTGTTGCAAGATGAAACGTAGGTCATAAAGATTATCATGTTATGATCTCGAAATGGTCAATGAAACTGTGTAACTACTAGGCAATTTAGAAGCCTCTGTGGTGTAGTGGTTACGCTACTCGCCTTGTAAACCAGGGGTCGGGCTTCTCCAGACTTTCGGATGAGTCTTTCGGTTGGCAACTTTGCTTCCCTCTTTAATTGCACGCCGGTTGGTCAGGCCTCAGATTCTATGACGGCTCCAACGTAACTTAGGCTTATTGAGAATTAGAGAGATCTAATTCTTGGTAATGTTGGTTGGTGCCCGATGCTCTGTCTCTGGTCGGGCTCATCGGAGTCTAACTGTTGGTTTTCTTTTGCTCCAGCATTTCAGTGGTTTCTTGCTGTCGAGTCCTCACCGTTGTCTCACCTCTGTGGTTCTTTGATTTTTTTGTGTTCACGGAGATGTTGCACTGATGAGTTAGGAGGCCTTCATGCGGACTGAACAAATTATTTGTCTAAATCGCGACGGAAGTAAGGGCGAGGATTGTGGCCACGTAAAATCGATTTAAGCCCCCCCCCCCCCCCCCCCCCCAGTGGAAATCTTTCCACTGACCGTTCCAAGGCGGTTCTTCTGTGGCGGTTTATTTATGTTGTTGTTTGTTACTTACTGTGAGTATCACTTGTGTCTTTTTATTTTGGATGGCCTTATGGCCATTTTGTGGGAAAGTAACTGTCCTTATGGCCTTCCTTTGTTTAGGTTTCCATTATGGTCTGGTCGCTTAATGTTTGTGTTTCTTTCCCTTTGGTGTCTTTGATGGGTGGAGTAAGTTAATTGTATCGATTCCTGATCTTTGTTTTACTTCTACTTTAAACCGAGGTCCCATCTCCGTATGACCTTAGCTGTTGGTGGGATGTAAAACTCAAACACTAACTAACTAGGCAATTTAACCAAGGCAGCAATTTGCCTCATATTTGCTCCTAACAATAACAGAATGTGGGACTTCAAGAGAGCCGCCTAGTCTTCGTCTTCCGTGAAATGTTCAGAATGTGAGCGTGAACTATCTCGCCATACTTCTATTTGTCGAACGAAAAAAAGATAGCGTCTGAGACTACTTATGCTATCCGTCACACATACTGTCTTTTTAATAGCAAGACAGAAGCCTCCGTGGTGCAGTGGTTAATGGTTATACTACTCGCCTTGTAAACCAGGGGTCGCAGGATCGATCCCGTCCCGGGCTTCTCCAGACTTTCGGATCAGTCTTTAAACCGAGGCCCAGTCTCCGTATGTTTTTTTTTTTTTTTTTTTTTTTTTTTTTTGGGGGGGGGGGGGGGTACGGCCCTTTCAAGATTATTTCACTCATATCGAGCCGATCATTAATCAGAGGTGGGCGAAAACCGGAGTACCCGGAGAAAAACCACCTGACCTTCCGTTGCAGAACTTGGCGTCTCACACGTGGCCCGAGCGAGGCTCGAACCTACGGCGGTGAGAGACCTAATGACTAAGAGTCAGCGCTCTTATCCACTAGGCCACGGAGGCCCGTCTCCTTAGCTGTTGGTGAGATGTTAAACTTAAACACTCACTCACTCTTTTAGCAAGACAAAGAGTGCTCATTCGTTCATTGTCTTTTTTTTATTTATTTATTTATTTATTTATTTATTTATTTATTTATTTATTTATTTTTCCACTAACATGTTCAAAATTAATATAGCATACAAAATGGTAATATCTATAGAGTGTGCTCTTAACTAATATCCATTTCTGGATGCTTTCATGCGATATACAATGGCGGCATCATCACGAAAAAAAAAAAAAAAAAAAACAAAAAAAAACGCCTATTCAAATACACTGCAAACTTTACTGCCGAAAAGGCAAAATTTTCAAGAAGAAAAATTATAATATTCTTCGTATCCTCATCCGAAACATAGACCGGGGGCGCACGCAAGAACCGCCTCATCGTGGCGGCTCCAACGAACGCCCACAATCCACATCCCAGAGCAGAAATAAGGAAGAACAAAAAAGATTACCCCTGTAAATCCCAGTTTAACTATATGAAAGTGGGATTCATGGGGGTCGAAACTGTATAGGCGTTTTTTCGTGATGAGATATATAAAGTGTGGCATTACATCCACAAAAGCACAATAAAAGTCATTACAGCTCTGGAGGGTTGTTTTGTTCAGTTACTGTATGAAGGATTTCACTGAGCGCTTGAGTAAACATCGTTAGAAAGTTTGTACATGGATAGGATTTAGTGTAGTTTTCACGTGCACATACATGATGCGGGTCTTTTTCAGGTAAGGTTTATTATTATTATCGTTTTATTGCGATTCGTCAACCTAAGATTTTTAAAGTGATACCACCCAGCAGGCACACGTCACCATGGCAACGTCGAATCACCTCCGACGAAACGCCATAATGTCGCACTGACGCGGAAGTATACGTTGGAAGCAACGCACAACGCTGACGGGGACGTTAAACCTCAAAACAAAAGAAAAAAAATACCACTGAAGTTAATAAGTGTACAAGTATTTCTTAGTTAACAGGTTTAAATAGCTAGCTTTAACCAGTACCGGCCCCGATAGCTGAGTTGGTAGAGTGTCCGCTCCGGGGAACGGGAGGTCTCGGGACGCGACATACCAAAGTCGTTAAAAATGGTACTAGCTGCTCCTCGCTTGGCACTCAGATTTACGGAGTAGAGCTAGGACTGGTCGATCCAGTGCCAGGATAATGTGACTGGGTGTAGTATCATGTAATGTGTCTGGGACTTCAGTGATGCAGCACTATAAACGTGAGCATTGAGCTCCCTGTCGCAACCAGACACCTTCGTGATATGACTGAAAAATTGTTGAAAGCGACGTTAAACCCGAATTCACACGCACACAGCTTTAACCAGTAAGATTTTTTTTCTCTGTACGCCCCACCAAGGCGGATGCGACGCTACAATAATGCCATGACTCCAAACACACGTCGATCCGACGTCATATGCCTGCTGGCCATATCAAGAAAATATGAACTCTTCCCATGAACCCATCTAGTACCAGAAATCCCAAAACGGGCACCCTGGCAAACAGTGCAGACCCAGATCAGACGCCAATGTGGCGTCTGATCAGGGCCCCCACTGCCTGCCAAAAGTTTAGTCACCCTCCAAACAACTCTCAAAGAAAACACAACCTGACACCATTAAATTTTAAATAGACTCCCGCCGCACACAAGGAGGAAGACTCCATCCTGTACAAAAGGGCCAATAAAACAAACTCGTGCAATTCATGAACTGAGGATAGCATGTTCTAAAGGTTATCCTTTGGCAGCCAAGAATCCACCGTAGAAATGAATGGTATGAACAGTGATGAAGTGTATAAGTATTTTTGGGCCCAGACTAGCTAGTTTCGGCCCTTTCGGTTGATAAGGACTATGCTTCAAATAAATTTAACCATTTTCCCCAGTGTTTTATAAATATTGGAAAGCGATCAGTTTTAATCGCTATCATTTTTTCGATGTTAATCAGAAAGGTGACTTCTATTATACTTGGCCGATTACCATTTATACGGCATTTATAAATATAATATCTAGTTAATATCAATATGTAATTTATCGGTTTATTATTTTCATTTACAGTTGTTACGCCTAGGATGGCTCGTTGCATGTCTATATTAAGTAGATAGTTACTTCTTTCGTATAACCACATTTCAATACGTTCCCAAAATTCCATTAGTAAGGTGCAATGCCAAAATATGTGCTCCAGCTTTTCTGGATAGCGTTTGCAAAATGTACATAAATTATCTTGTTTAATGTTACACTTAAATAAGAAATCATTTGTTGCTAAAATTCGATGCAGTAGCCTATATTGAAACCAATGTAATTTGGTATTATTACAACATTTTGCGGGGATATTGTACGGTTGCAACCAATTAAAATGACTTTGTTCAAATATTACGTTCCACTTAACTTGGCTACTTGGGACGATATTCCTTTTGTTAACTAGCTCATACATATCCCTACTTCCTCGTTCACTTTTCATTAACACTTTTATTACAAATGGTACATGTAGATAATTATTTGTTAGTATGATATTATTTATAGCAATTTCTTTATTTCCAATAAAGAGTTCTACCGCTGCTCTAATACCATAACACTGTATAAAATTAGTTTGCACCTCATACCTTTGGGTGAACTGATCGTAGTTCATGAGGTTTCCATCGTCATGAATAGGTCTTTAATATAGTGAATGTGTTTATCATACCAATGTCGATAGAAAATATTTTTATTATTAATTTTTAATTCTTTATTATTCCATAAGTTTGTTGACAATATGTGCTCAAATTTGGTAGGAATTTGCTTTCCACACACAACAGCCATGCTCCTAGTACATTATTCCAGAAGGTATTACTTCTACTTGTTTTTAAGGTTCGGGCAAAGTCTAGGCCCCCTGTAAATTAAGTCTTCAACTTTCGTATATTTTGTTTCAAAGATTGTTTTATATTTTGAGTCATTTTTAGTAACCGTCTCGTTCATTGTCTTGTCGGTAGACTATGTGGCGAAGCAATTGACAGAGAGAGAGAGAGAGAGAGAGAGAGAGAGAGAGAGAGAGAGAGAGAGTGAACACACTTGCTAAGATTTTCATCTTCGTTTCTGTTGGCTCTTTCAGCCAGATGCGTGCCAACAGTGTATGTTTTGTTTGTTTGTTTGATTTGAGGTTTGAAGTCCCCGTCAACACAGTAAAAGGTCATTTTGGAGACGTTGCTTCCAATTTTGTGGGACTTTTACCCGACATTGAGATGAAATGACATCTCAAGCCCTGCCGCCCAATGAAATCCCATGCATATAAACCCTTTTGGTTTATTGAGCGGCAGGGCTTGATATGTTATTTCATCTCAGTCCCACACAAGTGCAAGCAACGTCTCCAAAAATGTTGACGGGGACGTTTTGTTTGTTTGGTTTGAGGTTTAACGTCGCCGTCGGCACTGTACAGGCCATGCTTTGGAGACATTGCTGCCAATTTTGTGGAACTTTTACCCGACATTGAGATGAAATGACATCTCAAACCCTATCGCCCAATGAAACCTATAGGGTTATAATCATGGACGGTCCGACTCGCACCGCTTTGCCTGGGCAGGCTTAGATCCTCTAAGCGGTTAACCAGTATTCATCGACGGTCGGTTTCAGCTCTGCGTCGAAGCATCATGCAGCATATCTATTTCTTCAAGCCCCGATGGGTGAGGACGGTGACGTAAAACCGCAAATCAAACAAACAAACATACGTGCGCACGCATGTTCCTTAGGGCCCCGCCCATCGGGGTTAGGAGAAATTGCCTGGGCTGCATGGTGCTTTCATACAGAGCTCAAACGGACCGCACATGAGTACTGGTAAACCGCTTAGGATGTCTGGGCTCTCTCAGGCAAAGTAATTAGAGTCGGACCGCCCATGCATATTAACCCAGTTGGTTTTCATTGGGTCGCGCGGCTTGAGATGTCATTTCTTTTTCTTTCTTTTTTTGTCTTTCTCTATATACTGCCATACGCCATCGCGCACATTTTAGGCAGGTGTACTACTGAACTACCACGCTCCCTTTGATATTTCATCTCAGTGTCGGGTAAAAGTCCAACAAAATTGGAAGCAAAATGACTTAAATGAACCGCAATTCAAAAACTGATATTCATTCGGAGCCGTTGATCATCAACCGTTCGAGGCTTATGACCCACAAATAGGAAATGCGAAATCAACGTTCGCAGCCGTGGAGTTTTTGAAATAGGCTATTATTACGCTCTAACTTTCCATCCGAAAATAACTTGCCTACGTGACCAAGTGCAGTTTGTGGGTCAGTGCAATTGCTAAATCTTTCTGCAATCAATAGTATCGTAATGACATTAAAATCCATCAATAAATGTAGGCGCTTGAGCGATATGTCAAAGTTTTGTTCTATAAAATAGGCACAGTGACCTTGAATCCTGAATGTCAAACTTGCTTGAAGTATCCTGAATGTCAAACTTGCTTGAGGTATTATCATACCCAACGTTTGTGTAAAGTTGCACACAATCCTTTGATAAATGTAGGTTCTAGAGTGACAAAGTTTTTCTGAAAATCGTCATTGCACCTGGGACCCTGAAAGTCTAACTTGCTGGATATAGTATCATATCCAACATTGTGTGAAGTTACATTAAAATCTATCAATAAATGTAGGTGCTACAGTGAAGACAAAGCTTTTTCTACGAATAGTCCCAAGAACCGTGACATTGAGCCCAATGTCCTAAAAGTCTGATTTGCTTGCATATGGAAGACCTCGGCCTTGTGGTTTCAGAGAAGAAGGTTTTTAAAGGTTTTTCATATATAAGACTATGTAAAACCGTGGGTCCTGCGGTGTGGCAGTCTTTTGCCCCAGGGCAGTGATTTGAACCTTCATAGTAGACCTAAGCCTTCTGGTTTCAGACAAGACGATTCTTAAAGGTATTTCCTGTATAAGTCAAAGTAAAACCAGCGGGACACAGGATGGGACCATTTTTGACCACAGGGTTATAATTTTAACAATCTTGGTAGAGGTCCGATAGCCGAAGCTTCATACCAAACATCAAAGACCTAGGCACTGTGGTTTCAATCGAGTAGCTTTTAAAAGAGTATGTAAGTCTTTGCAAAACCAGTGGGCCCCGGGACGGGGCCAGTTTTGATCCCAGAGCTAACATATGAGCAATCATAGTAGAGGTCCACCAGATGAAGCTTCATCCAAATATCGAAGACCTGGGCCTTCTGGTTTCAGACCAGAAGAGTTTTAAAGGTTTTTCCCTATATAAGTCTATGTAAAATCCGAGGACCCCGGGGTGGGGCCTTTTTTTGGCCCCAGGGCTAAACTTTGAACAATCTTGGTAGAGGTCGACTAGATGAAGCTTCATACCAAATATCAAAGACCTGGGCCTTCTGTCGCCGCGTTCTGATCTGGGCCTGGACTATTGCCAACTACCCGTTTTGGAGTTTCCGGTACAAAATGGGTTTAAGATATTATAAGTTAACCCATTGTATGCGGGAAACCCCTTAAGGGGTACCTTGGCAAACAGTGCAGGCCCAAATCAGACGCCGCAGAACGCGGCGTCCGATCAGGGCCTGCACTGTTTGCTAACAGAATTCTCCGAGTACTAACAAGATAATGGACCTGCCACCCCTTACATGACAAATGGACTTGTCCAGCATGTAGCAATGGACGAGTCCACTAGTACACAATGAGTTAATATGAGTGTTTTATCCTCAGGGCATTAGAAAACTAGAAAACATTAAAATGGATTGTTTTCCGAATAAAACAATTATGATAGTTTTGATATTTCTTTTCAAAACATAGGTTGTGGGGTGCTCATTAGAGAACTGCTTCGTTGAGTACTCACATCTTTAGGGCCCCGCAAATTTATTTATTTGCGGGTGCCCTATAGTAATCACCCTGTCTGTCCATCTGTTCGTCCGTCCACATTTTTATGATTTTTCCTTAATAACTTACAAACCATCAGACGCATCAACTTCAAACTTTCATATAAGGTCACAATATAATTACACAATTTCATGACAAGTTACGTAACTCTAGCAACAGTACTCTCAGAGTTATGGCCCTTTGAAAAACTAAAAAATGTCACCTTTTTTCATGTTTTTTCTTAATAACTTACAAACCGTCAAACCTATCAACTTCAATTTTTAAATATATGGTCTCATTATCATTACACGATTTCATGGCAAGTTACGAGGGCCCCCGCCCATAGGGGCTTGAAGAAATAGAAATATATGGGCTGCATGATGCTTCCACGCAGAGCTGAATCCGGCCTGCACACTAGTACTGGTAAACCGCTTAGAGGATCTAAGCCTGTCCAGGAACCGCAGTGCGAGGTGGACCTTCCATGCTAATAAACCCTATTGGTTTCATTGGGCGACAGGGCTTGAGATGTCTTTTCATCTCAATGTTGGGTAAAAGTCCCACAAAATTGGAAGCAACGTCTCCAAAATGACCTTTACAGTGTTGACGGGGACGTTAAACCTCAAATCAAACAAACAAATGGCAAGTTACGTAACTGTAGCTTCAATACTGTCAGAGTTATGGTCCTTTGAAAAACCTAAAAAATTCAGCTTTTTTCGTCTTTTTTTTCATCCTCATTTCAAAACCGCTAAAGATATTCAAATGAAACTTCCTATATTTATTGACAGTTGCCCTATAGTAATGCCCTGTCTGTCCATCCGTCCATCTATCTGTCCATCTGTCCATCTGACCGTCTGTCCATCAACATTTTCCATGTTTTTTTTCTTTATAACTTTCAAATCTTCAAACGCATCAATTTAAACCTTTAAACGTAAGATCACAACAACATTACACAATTTCATGGCAAGTAACTTAACTCTAAACTCCGTTCAGAAAATCTGAATCATCGATTTTTTCGTTTCTTCCTTTTAATACTCATTTTAGCCCATACATCTCTGTGTGAAAGTTTTAGACCTGACCCTCCGCCGACTTTGCCAACAGGTCATATGCCTCTGCGACAGTCAGGGAAGGCTGTGATTATTTGGAGAAAATTGCAAAACAAAGAAATGAGACCACAGACTAAGTCCATTTGACGATGATTGTCAGGTAAAATAATAAATATTCAAATCCATGTGATGCACTTTATAAATAGATATGCAGTTACGACACACCTTACATTCGAATGGCTAGATAGAGGCTCACTAGGAACGGGGAGCCACTAGCGCAATGTGCTGTCAACAGTGGTCAGAAAGAAATATACCGATATCGGATGTGGTGTCACAGCTAATGGTTTTCCATGACGTGATCGTGCAAATAAAACATATACGCCCTTGTAATTTACAAGAGCAGTAGCCACTTCTATATATGGTTTAAAAGGGTGTGTCGAACCTGTCAGAATGTCTTAGTCTGTTGAAGAAAATTTAGATTTTGCACTTTTCTCCAAATAATCACAGACTTTCCTGGCTATCGCAGAGGCATACGACTTGCTGGAGAAATCGGCGGAGGGTGAGGTCTAAGACTTTCCCATAGTGATGTTTGGGCAAAAATGAGTATTAAACGCGAGAATCGAAAAATCGATGATTCAGATTTTCTGAACGGAGTTTAGCTCTTATACTCTGAGAGTTATGGCCTTGTGAAAAACAAAAAAAAAAAAAAAAATAGCTTTTTTTTTCGTCTTTTGTTTGTATCTTAATTTCAAAACCAATATAGATAACAAATTGAAAAAGAAGCTGAAGATATTGACAGTTGCCGTTTAGTAATACCCTTTCATTTTTTATGTATAACTTACAAACCGTCACATCACGTGAACAAGTCCGTGAAATGAAGACCCCCCTAAACCCCACTTTATATAGAGAAAACTGAGGTTTAAGGGGGTAAACATTATTTTTCTTATTTTTGCTCCAAGACATAGGTTGTGGGTACTCGTTAGAACCGCCTCAATGAGGCGGTTCTAACGAGCACCCACAACCTATGTTTGCAGTATTTGTTAGAAAAATATCATGGATTTTCTTCAGAAATGTAGCCATGTTGGAGATGTGAAAAATGCACTATTTCGCACGGGTGAGTTATCGTAATGAAATGCATCAACTTCAAACGTTAGATATAAGGTCACTATCATTACAGTTATATGGGAAGTTATGTAACTCTAGCTACAACACGCTTAGAGTTATGGCCCTTTGAAAAAAAAAATCCAACAACTCTGATGGCAGTGTCGGGGCCCTAGTCAGTTTCACTGACAGCTCTAATTTCTCTTGGAGCAGAAGGAAGGAAAATGATGTATTCCCTGTAAAGCCCAGTTTTCTCTATATACATGTACAATGGGGTTTAGAGGGATGTTCATTACATCGACTTGTTAACGTAATAGAAGAGGGTCATAACTAAAACATAAAAAACACAACAAAGGTTACAACAGCAGCAGCAACAGCAGCAGCAACGGCCACAAAAAATAAAATCTTGTATGGAGATGCCTTTTAAATTGTATTAGGCGTGTCAGTAGAAAGTTTGTCTTCAAAATTGTTTGTTTGTTTGTACCGGAGTTTTACGGCCCAGTCAACACTATTTTAGGTCATTTTTGAGCCGGTCAGTTTACCCATCCACACTTTTCTTGGGCAGGCTTAAACGTAAGCGGTTGATCAGTACAGTGCACACTCTTTCGCCAGAAACCGACAACTGCCCTTCTTCAATCAACGGAAGGGAGAGAATGACCGTTGAAAAGATCAGTCTTTTGGTACTTATCGCCTATGCGAGCAGCGAAGGTTCAGGCGAGCCTGCGGATCCGCGCAGTCTCGCCAGAACCTTCGCTGCTCGCTCATACAAGCCGAGTGATTCAAGAGGAACCTTCAGACAGAAAGCCATATCCCTGGCCCCTCTGAATGGCTGGGCATGCGCAGTTAAAATTTGTCATGACGGAATGCTCGAAGACACAGATTCGCTTGGCGGGGCTCAAATTATAAGTGACCGCAAAACCGAGCTAAAACCACCCTATGTATGCATGAATGACCCAGGTTATCATAAAATTTTCAATTTTCAATGAAAATAACCCAAGTGAGGCACATTTCCATAAATTAGCAATACTGGTTATAACAATTTTGTAAAGGAATGAAAAATAAATATAATCAATGCATTAAGGAGAATGGGAATACCTAGCAGATGTTTTGCCATTTTTCAAATGGAGACAACTTTCGGAACTTCCTGTTCGCTTTTCTATAGACTCAGTCCCACTGAAAAGGGGGTCTACTCATTAAGGAAAGGATTTGCTCTTTCTTTCCTCTAAGAGTTGACCCCTTTCGACATGGGAGACAAACCCGCTTTTGAAGGAGTTGCCCTGAAGGTGTGTCCATTCCCCTTTATCCTTTCACCCCTTATATAGAGAATACGTTTGTAGAATCACGAGGCTTGCCGAGTGATTCTTCTACATGCGTTCTCGAAGCCGGGCCTGATAAACTTAATATCAAATGGCACGAATCTGGTATCCTATTTATCACTTAATCCCCTTGTACACTCCTAAAGTTTTGACATTTTTTCCAGGAGTCCAGTTCGTAGAAGTGCAATATCACGTTGACCTGATAAAGCTCACTTGTCCCGAGACAGCAAATCTTTATCATGTCAGTATGTTACAATGCAATTAATATAGGGGATAACTGATAAAATTCTGAAGAGGAATCTTCAATCTTTGAATGTGGACACGTCCATTCTCATTACGATAACTCACCCGTACGACATTGTACGACATTGTGCATTTTTCACATCTCCAAAATGGCTACTTTTCTGATGAAAATCCTTGATATTTTTGATAAAAATGTTCAAAACATAGGTTGAAGGTGCTCGTTAGAACCGCCTCAGTGAGGCGGTTCTAACGAGTACCCACAACCTATGGCTTGGAGCAGAAATAAGAAAAATAATGTATACCCCCTTAAACCCCAGTTTTCTCTATATAAAGTGGGGTTTAGGGGGTCTTCATTTCACAGAGTTGTACACGTGATGTTGACAGGGCTTGAGATGCCCTTCATCACAATGTCGGGTAAAATCTCACAGAATTGGAACCAACGTCTCCAAAATGACCTATAAAGTGTTGACGGGGACGTTAAACCTCAAGTCAAACAAAGAAACAAACACAAAAAACAAACAAACTTATTTGAAAATATTTGGTAGCTCTTTAGAGGCGGGCTCACTTAATTTGGTTGATTTCTTTCAAGGGAAAAGTGGCTGCATATGCCCAGCTGTCAGAGAATGTCGGGCTAACGTTGGGTCGTCACCGAACAGGACTGCACGGTGGATCGATCGTCTCAGAGTTTAGACTTTTTAGCACCCACAACCTATGCTTTAACTTAGAAATAAGAAAAATATCATAAATTTTCATCAGGAAAATTACCCCTTTTTTAGGTATGAAAGAATGCACTATAACTGCTGCAAGGCATAGGTTGTAGGTACTCGTTAGACCCGCCTCACTATGGCGGTTCAAACGAGCACACAAAACCTATGTATGCAGAATATAACAAATCTCCATCAGTATAATTTCCGTTTTTGGGGTATGAAAAAATGCACTATATCACACGAATGTGTTGTCTAAATGAAACGACCCTTAACTTTGACTTCACTAACAAGATCAATATTGACGCACAAAAGCGGCGTCCGACCAATGTCTTCTCTGTTTGCTTAAAGGGTTGGTGCTTTTTTGTTTGTTTGATTTGAGGTTTAGCGTCCCCGTCAACACTGTAAAGGTCATTTTGGAGACGTTGCTTCCAAATTTATGGGACTTTTACCCGACATTGAGATTAAATGACATCTCAAGCCCTGCCGCCCAATGAAACCAATAGGGTTTATAAGCACGGACGGGTCGACTCACACCGCTTTGCCTTGGCAGGCTTAGATCCTCTAAGCGGTTTACCAGTACTTGTGTGCGGGTCAGTTTCAGCTCTGCGTGGAAGCATCATGCAGCCCATCTATTTCTTCAAGTCCCGATGGGCGGGGGCCGAAAGGGTTGGTGCACTAAGTGTCAGCATCGGAAAAACTTTTTTACAGATTTTAACAACACTATTGCCTCGCCCTTGGCTCTGTCGTAGTTCAGACAAAGACAGTAAAATTCCTATATTAAGACCACCTTTGGGACTGTTCAAAAGTGGTCTTTAAGACAAAAGACCACTTTTGAACAGTTCCAAAGGTGGTCCCTGACCAAAAAAACATTGTGTGCAGAAATGCACGAAGAAAGAACAACTGCAACATCGTTAATAAGATTTTTAGATCAGAATTTGTTTCAATTTTAGGTGGTCTTACTAGCGGAATTTCACTGTAACTTGTTCAGACCGCATGGATGATTTTTAGCTTAACAGTGTAAAACCTTGACAAAAATGTCTAAAGCTTAAATAGACCATTGCAGATTTTCACACAGAATGTAAACCAGCGAGAAAGCAATGTTGTTTCTGGCGTCTCGTTACGTAAACACGCCTATACAAATACATTGTAAATTTTACCCAGGGAAAAACGACAATTTTCAAGAGAAAACTTTTGATATTTTTCTTATTTCTGCTCAAAATATAGATTGTGGGTACTCATTAGAACCGCCTCATCGAGGCGGTTCTAACGAGTACCCACAATCTATATTTTAGAGCAGAAATAAGAAATATAAGGTTTACCCCTGAAAACCCCAGTTTTACTATATTTAAGTGGGGTTCAAGGGGGGCAGAATTATATAGGCATGTTTTCGTGATGTGGCGTTTATTTAACGCGATGCACTCTTTCACGTCACGTTATGCTACATGCACATGTGCTTGCGATGGCGCTGAATGTCGTTTAACATACCACACTGTCTGCGTTTTTTTTATGAAATTAGCTCGCCCCTTTAAAAATGTCTAGGGCTCACAGATAATACTTTCTATTAAAGATATTAACCATGTAATGTAGCTCAGTCGGATGCGCGTCTGACTGGTGATCAGGAGGATGCCGGTTCGATACCTGCCGGGGTCGGCAATATTCTTACGTGGAGATTGATCATGAAATCTTTTCTACGGTCATTCTCGCCCTTCCGGTGATCCAAGAAGGGCAGTTGTCAGTTTCTGGCGAAAGAATGTACACTGTACTGGTAATAAGCCTACCCAGGAAAAGTGTGGATAGGTAAACTGACCGGCTCAAAATTACCTAAAATAGTGTTGACTCGGCCGTTAAACACAAACAAAAACCATGTAAAGACTATGTCAGCCCCGCCAAGCGAATTTGTGTCTTTGAGCATTCCGTCATGACAAATTTTAACTGCGCATGCCCAGCCATTCAGAGGGGCCAGGGATATGGCTTTCTGTCTGAAGGTTCCTCTTGATTCACTGCTTGTATGAGCGAGCAGCGAAGTGTCTGGCAAGACTGCGCGGATGCGCAGGCTCGCCTGAACCTTCGCTGCTCGCATAGGCGATAAGTACCAAAATCGCTTGACGGGGCCCATTTTTGCCTCTTGGAATCCCCAGTCAAAGCAGTTTACAATCACCATTCCGGGCTTTCCGTATCATACATATATGTGAAGGATTTGACATGATTAAATTTAACGGGTATCTGTTTTCAGTAAAAAGTTGAAAACAGGCATTCATTGTCAAATAACATCATTTGATCCGTTCAAAACAGATCAGTTTCCAAACATGTATTTGTACCTATTATGTCTCCGGGAAGCCTAGACATGGGGAACGTTGTTTAGTTTTGTTTTGTTTGATTTGAGGTTTAACGTCCCCGTCAACACTGTAAAGGTCATTTTGGAGACGTTGCTTCCAATTTTGTGGGACTTTTACCCGACATTGAGATGAAATGACATCTCAAACCCTGCCGCCCAATGAAACAAATAGGGTTCATAAACATGGACGGTCCGACTCGTGCGCATGGCTTTGCCTGGGCAGGCTTAGATCCTCTAAGCGGTTTACAAGTACTCGTGTGCGGGTCGGTTTCAGCTCTGCGTGGAAGCATCATGCAGCCCATCTATGTCTTCAAGCCCCGATGGGCGGGGGTCGTACATTGTAACAGTAAGTAGGCTTTACTGTACATATTTTCGGGCGGTGGCTGACAAACTTATTTTTTTTATAATCACGCCAACGTTTTGCTTGCATGCGAAGCATTTGTCGTGCTGACCAGTTTTTATGTAGATCAAGTTTATAACACGGCATTACACATCCGTGCGACATTGTGCATTTTTTCCCATCTCCAGAATTTTTTTTTTTTCCTAATGGAACTCCGTGATATTTTTTTTTTATATTTATACGGCAAACAAAGCAAAATTCGGCATAAACGTGTGACAAAAATTTTCAGGTTTTCATCAAGTGATACGGGGGGAACTTTTTTCACTTTCACCCGTTGTCTTTCATTTAACTTTAGCTCGCTTTGCCAATTTGAATCCAAAAAGATGTACCCGCAGCTAGGTTGCGGGTGCTTGTCAGAACCGCCTCATTGAGGCGGTTCTAACGAGTACCAACAACCTATGTCTTGGAGCAGAAATAAGAAAAGTAATGTATACCCCCATAAGCCCCAGTTTTCTCTATAGAAAGTGGGGTTTAGGGGTGTTTTTTTCACGGACTTGTTCACGTGATGGGTACTCGCAGTCTCACTATGAGGATACAGACGATAAGTCGGTTGCCCAAATCATCTTTCGAGATCTTCCAGATAGGAAGGTCTAGAACAAGAAGTATACATCACGTGAACAAGTCCGTGAAATGAATATCCCTCTAAACCCCACTTTATATAGAGAAAACTAAGGTCTGCAGGGGTATACATTATTTTGCTTATTTTTGCTACAAGACATAGGTTGTGGGTACTCGTTAGAATCGCCTCAATAAGGCGGTTCTAACGAGCACCCACAGCCTACGTTTGCAGTATATATAAGAAAAATATTGCAGATTTTCGTCAGAAAAATAGCCATTTTGGGATGTGAAAAAACGCACTATGTCGCATGGGTATGCTATCGTAATGAATATTATTTTTGGATGAGGTCCTATGAAGGTTACACCGGCCCCGATAGCTCAGTTGGTAGAGTGTCCGCTCCGGGGAACGGGTGGTCACGGGTTCGATCCCGGGCCGCGATATACCAAAGTCGTTAAGAATGGTACTAGCTGCTCCTCGCTTGGCACTCAGATTTACGGGGTAGAGCCAGGACTGGTCGACCCAGTGTCAGGATAATGTGACTGGGTATGGTATCATGTAATGTGTCTGGGACATGATACTACATTGAGGCAGCACTATAAAAGTGAGCATTGAACTCCCTGTCGCAACCAGACACCGTCGTGATATGTGACTGAAAAATTGTTGAAAGCGACGTTAAACCCGAATTCACACACGCACCTATGGGCCACCGCCCATAGGGGCTTGAAGAAATATATGGGCTGCATGAGGCTTCCACGTAGAGCTGAATCCGGCCCGCACACTAGTACTGGTAAACCCCTTAGAGGATCTAAGCCTGCCCAGGAACCGCGGTGCGAGGCGCACCGTCCATGCTAATAAACCCTATTGGTTTCATTGGGTGACAGGGCTTGAGATGTCATTTCATCTGAATGTCGGGTAAAAGTCCCACAAAATTGGAAGCAACGTCTCCAAAATGACCTTTACAGTGTTGACGGGGACGTTAAACCTCAAATCAACCAACCAACCAACGCACCTATGAAGGTCAATGCGTTTTGCTAAAGATAACAATAAACAAATACATCCTTAAAGACTGTGTAGCAAGGCTTTCCCTTCACCTTTACAACACAGTCACAATATTTTCTCTTTCACAAAGAACAACTTCATACACTCGGCAGTTAGAGACGAACAACCATTATTGACTACGATAATTTTATGACCCTAACTTGGTTATTCATGTAGGCATACTACATGGATGGGATAAATTTTGTTTGTTTGATTTGAGGTTTAACGTCCCCGTCAACATGGTAAAGGTAATTTCGGAGACGTTCCTTCCAATTTTGTGGGACTTTTACCCGACGTTGAGGTGAAATGACATCTCAAACCCTGTCGCCCACGGAAACCAATATGGTTTATAAGCATGGACGGTTATATAGAAATCCGTTAACATTAGATAGGCCATTTTGGAGACGTTGCTTCCGATTTATGGGACTTTTACCCGTCATTGAGATGAAATGACATCTCAAGCCCTGTCGCCAAATGAAACCAATAGGGTTTATATGCATCGACTGTCCGACTCGCACCACTTTGCCTGGGCAGGCTTAGGTCCTCCGTCTGTGGGGTTTACCAGTTCTCCTATCGTCGGATCAGCTCTGCGTGGAAGCATCATGCAGCCCATCTATTCTTCAAGCCCCTATGGGCGGGGGCGGACTTCTTGGATAGGAGGATAGGGTAATATAATGGTGCCTGTTTTAGATGGCTTATAACAACTAAGATTTAGAAACAGAGATCTTTACACGAGTCTTCATTGTATTTATTAAACGACTTGAGGAAAAGGTATCAAATGCGAGGCCCCGCAGAGCATTTTAAGCGTTATCCTATACCAGTAATACATTTAGTAATACATGAGCATGACTGCAAGATTCTGTTTATCATAAAGCTTTTTTGTCACAAAAAAACGTCAATAAAAGCGTCGTCGTTAAGGACGCCGGAAGTGTTAGGTTACGAGGCATATCTAACTAATTTGCATATTTAATCCGCTAGTGGATTTACAATTTAATACATGGTGTTGTTACATTGATAAATAACAAATGATTGCGTATAGTGTACTCTGTACATACTCATAAATGAATCTGACTTTGCATCAGACGTGTACATTCAAACATGCTGCTTTGTTTGTTTGTTTGATTTGAGGTTTAACGTCCCCGTCAGCACTGTAAATGTCATTTTGGAGACGTTGCTTCCAATTTTGTGGGACTTTTACCCGATATTGAGATGAAATGACATCTCAAGCCCTGTCGCCCAATGAAACCAATAGGGTTTATATGCATGGACGGGCCGACTCGCACCGCTTTGCCTGGGCAGGCTTAGATCATCTGAGCGGTTTACCACTAATCGTGTGCGGGTCGGTTTCAGCTCTGCGTGGAAGCATCATGCAGCCCATCTATTTCTTCAAGCCCCGGTGGTCGGGGGCGCAAAACATGCTGCAAAATACTAAAATGAATTCATTTCATCAAATAAATGTTTTGTAGGTCACATATACAAGGTATCATATATCTGAGTTTGGCCATTTTTGACACATACTGAACATACCCCTTTCAGATATTGATGTAAAACTCACAATTAATTAGGCGTGACACGCCAGTATTTGTAAATCGACGAGCGTATTCAACACGAAAACACGCCTTTCTGACTGTACTGGTTAACCGCTTACGTATAAGCTTGCCCAGGAAAAATATCCGCCCCCGCCCATAGGGGCTTGAAGAAATATATGGGCTGCATGATGCTTCCACGCAGAGCTGAATCCGGCCCGCACACTAGTACTGGTAAACCGCTTAGAGGATCTAAGCCTGTCCAGGAACCGCGGTGCGAGGTGGACCGTCCATGCTAATAAACTCTATTGGTTTCATTGGGCGGCAGGGCTTGAGATGTCATTTCATCTCAATGTCGGGTAAAAGTCCCAGAAAATTGGAAGCAACGTCTCCAAAATGACCTTTACAGTGTTGACGGGGACGTTAAACCTCAAATCAAACAAAACAAAACCAGGAAAAATATGGACAGGTAAACTGACCGGCTCAAAAATGACCTAAGCTAGTGGTGACTTGGCCGTTAAACTCCAAAACAAACAAACAAACGAAAACACGCTTATACTAATAAATTGTAAATCTTACCGCCGAAAAAAAATTTTTCTAAGATGAAAAATTGTAACATTATTCTTATTTCTACTCAGAATATAGATTGTGGGTACTCGTAAGAACCGCCTCATCGAGGCGGTTCTAACCAGTACCCACAATCTATGTTAGTTTGTTTGATTTGAGGTTTAACGTCCCCGTCAACACTGTAAAGGTCATTTTGGAGACGTTGCTTCCAATTTTGTGGAACTTTTACCCGACATTGAGATGAAATGACATCTCAAGCCCTGTCGCCCAATGAAACCAATAGGATTTATTAGCATGGACGGTCCGCCTGGCACCGCGGTTTCTGGACAGGCTTAGATCCTCTAAGCGGTTTACCAGTACTAGTGTGCAGGCCGGATTCAGCTCTACGTGGAAGCATCATGCAGCCCATATATTTCTTCAAGCCGCTATGGGCGGGGCCCGGACTGGGCCGTTTAACTCCAAAACAAACAAACAAACGAACGAAAACACGCCTATACAAAAACATTGTAAATTTTATCGCCGAAAAAAAAATTCTAAGATGAAAAATTGTAATATTATTCTTATTTCTGCTCAGAATATAGATTGTGGATACTCGTAAGAACCGCCTCATCGAGGCGGTTCTGCGAGTACCCACAATCTATGATAGAGCAGAAATAAGATTAAAAGGTTTACCCTTGTAAACCCAAGTTTTACATGTACTATATAGAAGTGGGGTTAAAGGGGGTAAACTAATATAAATATATATGGCATTACGAAAACACGCCTATACAAATACATTGTAAATTTTACCGCCGAAAATCGAAAATTTTAAGATGAAAAACTTTGCTATATTTCTTATATCTGCTCAAAATATAGATTGTGGGTACACGTTAGAACCGCCACATCGAGGCGGTTCTAACGAGTACCCACAATCTATATTTTAAACCAGAAATAAGGAAAATAAGGGTTACCCCTCTAAACCCCAGTTTTACTATATAAAAGTGGGGTTAAAAGGGATAAACTAATATAAATATATATGTGCTTTTGTGATGGGTTGAAAAAATTCTGTTGGTCATATAAGGGGTATGTTACAACGCATAATGAAGTAATGTAGTAATTTCTTCATTTTAAAATTTTTGCTTCATTATGCGTTGGCATAGTCGATGCGAAATGATATAAAATGTAGTTTTTACTTCATTATGCGTCGATACTAAGAGGTTTGCGCAAAATGAAAGAATTATTTCATTTTGCTGTGACAGGTGGCATACTTAATTTTACTTCATTATGCATCGACAGTTTGTTTGTTTGATTTGAGGTTTAACGTCACAAAGTTCGCTACTTTGTATGACCTTAGCTGTTGGTGGGACGGAAACTGAAACACACTCGCACTCCTTTTAAGATGCATAGATGAACAAACAATGGGCTATGGACCGGTCCAAGCCAAAATGGTCCCCCACCCCAACTATTGTGTGCACTACATGATTATGTGTTGAGCCTTAAAACACAAATGGGGGAAAAACATCAGACATGAGACCAAAATACCGCAAGGCGTTCAGTTTTAACTCTACTAACATAATCAAATACAGTAAAATTCCGCTATTAAGACCATCTAAAATTAAGACAAATGTTGTTTTTAAAGCATATTTTGAAGGTTAAAGTTACATTTTCTTTGTGATTGCGACATTCAGTGTGCTCTTATGGAAGACCATCTTTGGGACTGTTCAAATGTGGTCTTAAAGACCACTTTTGAACTGTCTCAAATGTGGTCTTTATATTGGAATTTACCTGTATTGCTTCCTAAGTCTTTGGTCTCCTTTCGTAGACAGCTATGTTCTTCCATCATTACTTCATTTTGCGTCGATATGGTGCATATCAACGCGAAATGAAATAATTTTTTACTTCATCTCGCGACGACTACGCCAACGCATAATGAAATATTCTAACACAGCGCGCATATATAGGCAATGGAAAATAACTGTGTTGTATTCTACAACAAATCACGGTATGGAAGAGCGTGACGAGTCACGTCATTAAAAATTACTAATTTATGACGTCACTAGTCGATTTCCTTGACGTTAGACGGTGTAACGTCATTTTCTCGCATCGAAAACGTTTGAAAAGAGTATTAATGCGTGTGTTTCAGTCGATAATTTTAGCGGGATTTCTTCTAACAAAATGGCGAAAAGTTGTGAGATTTTGAAGGAAACAACAGCATTATTGCCGATTTTCAGCCTGTTAGAATCGAAATAGATCAGCTCTAGTTTGTGATTTGTGGAGTAATAAATCACAGTTTGTCGGTCAGTTGTAAGTAGACAAATCACGCGCGCTACGCGCTCGTGATTTGATCTACTTTACAACTGACCTCCAAACTGTGATTTATTACTCAACAAATCACAGTTAGAGCTGATCTATTTCTTAAAAAAAAAATCAAAATGAAGAAATTACTACATTACTTCATTATGCGTTGAAACAGGGGTATTAGCCTAATTAGCTAGCGATTATACTTCATTGGTCATCGTAATACTAACATTACCCGTGCGACATAGTGCATTTTTGATATCTCCAAAATGGCTACTTTTCTGATGAAAATCCGTGATATTTTTCTTATAAATGCTCAAAACACAGGTTGTGGGTGCTCGTTAGAACCGCCTCATTGAGGCGGTTCTAACGAGTACCCACAACCTATGTCTTGGAGCAGTTATAAGAAAAATAATGAATACCCCTGTAAACCCCAGTTTTCTCTATATAAACTGGGGTTTAAAGGGGTGTTCATTTCACGGAGTTGTTCACGTGATGGAATAGCGCAGACCGGAGTCTCTTTTAAACAATTCGATAACACACCCGTGCGGCATTGTGTGTGTTTACCTTTTCACGTCTCCTGGCTACTCTGTGATATTTTTCTTAATCATGTCATGGGTGCTCGTAAGAACTGCCTCAGTGAGACAGTTCTTACTGGTACCCACAACCTATGACTTAGAGCAGAAATAAGAAAAATAATGTACACCCCCGTAAACCCCAGTTTCTCTATATAAATTGGGGTTAAGAGAGTGTTCCTTTCACGACTTTGTTCACGTGATGGATGTGCGCGCGGTTTTACGAAAGAGCATTAGGGCCACTTTAACTTTTATTTTTTTGACTCGTATCTCGAAATTTCGACTTAGTATCTCGAATTTTCGACTTATTATCTCGAAATTTCAACTTACTATCTCGAAATTTCGACTTAGTTACTCGAAATTTCGACTTAGTATCTCGAAATTTCGACTTAGTATCTCGAAATTTCGACATATTAACTCGAAATTTCGACTTAGTATCGCGAAATTTCGACTTAATAACTCGCAATTTTGACTTAATATCTCGATTTTTCGACTTATTATCTCGAAATTTCGACTTAATAACTCGAAATTTCGACTTAATATCTCGAAATTTCGACTTAGTATCTCGAAATTTCGTCTTAATAACTCGAAATTTCGACTAAATATCTCGAATTTTCGACTTATTATCTCGAAATTTCGACTTAATAACTCGAAATTTCGACTAACTATCTCGAAATTTCGACTTAGTATCTCGAAATTTCGACTTAATAACTCGAAATTTCGACTTATTAACTCGAAATTTCGACTTAATAACACGAAATTTCGACTAAATATCTCGAATTTTCGACTTATTATCTCGAAATTTCGACTTAATAACTCGAAATTTCGACTTACTATCTCGAAATTTCGACATACTTACTCGAAATTTCGACTTACTATAATTTCTAAATACTAGCTCGAAACTGACTCTGTGATCTGCGCTGTGCATTCAACTCTGAATAGGGATTAGCCATAACAGGAATCTTGTTATGGTCAACTCAGAGTTGAAAGAAGACCTCAGATGTCATAACCAACGTTCCACAACTTCATTTATCACGGTTTAATTATGGAGTTTGGATATTTTTGCATGTTTAACGCCAGAAGTCATGCCTCATTTTGAGAACGAATCATTTGCCACTGGACCTGTGTGCTAGACCCCGCCGTTATGGAATTGAGACATTGGCTTGGCTAGCTAGAAGCCCTGGAACATATTTGGGAGATTCTTGGGCGTCCTATACAGAACATTGAACACACCCACGCCCCCCACCCCTCCTCCCCCACCACCACACGCACGCGTGGCTAGAGCTGACCAGCCATCAATTGCGACGTCTGACCGATGGGATGAAACGAAGGGTCTAGGAATCTGCAGCTCTGTCAAAATGATACATCTTGAACACGCAACGTATGCTGATACCGCATTTTCTGTCCGGTTGTTGCTTTGTTAAGTTAGTCATGGTGTTCGTGTTGCATAGTTTACCATCTTTTGGGTCGATTTTTTTTTTCATTCGACCCAAAGTGACTACCTACAGAAGCTTCTCGCCTGCTATTGTCCACGTGACTATCGCTGACCATCTACACCATGAACGTACCTGTTATTTAATGAAGCTCTCTTCTGCGGCGTCTGATCAGGGTCTACACTGTTTGCAATGCTATGTTCCCCGGCCCAGTCTACATGGGGCACTGACGGCACAAGGAAAGACTATAGCGCTGCTATAAATAGCTCGACCTGGATTTTGAACATGGTCAGTGATAGTCACGAGGTCAATAGAAGGCGGGAAGCTTCTGTAGTTAGTAACTTTTAGTCAATTGATAATTAATCGACCCAAGTGCGGCGTCTGATCAGAATCTACACATTTTGCTTATAGTATAGGAATTTAAAGGATAAACGAAACATGTTCAAATCCACACTCGAAGACAATCGACCCAACAGTGCTGTCAGTGCTTTGATCTATACATGATTTTTACAGCACACGATGAGAAAGTTTGATACCGAAAAAAAAAACTGCCAAATATGACTTTTAGCCCGCTTTTATTTTACTGAAACGGAGTTGAATTTGTTTGTTTGATTTGAGGTTTAACGTCCCCGTCAACACTGTATAGGTCATTTTGAAGACGTTGCTTCCACTTTTGTGGGACTTTTACCCAACGTTGTGATGAAATGACTTCTCAAGCCCTGTCGCACTGTTTGTTTGATTTGAGGTTTAACGTCCCCGTCAACACTGTAAAGGTCATTTTGGTGACGTTGCTTCCAATTTTGTGGGACTTTTACCCGGCATTGAGATGAAATGACTTCTCAAGCCCTGTTGCCCAATGAAACCAATAGGGTTTATAAGCATGGACTCTTGCGGACCGCTTTGCCTGGGCAGGCTTAGATCCTCTAATCGGTTTACTAGTACTCGTGTGCGGGTCGGATTCAGCTTTGCGTGGAAGCATCATGCAGCCCATATATTTCTTCAAGCCCCGATGGGCAGGGACCGCCCTGTCGCCTTATGAAACCAATATGAAACCAATAGGGTTTATAAGCATGGACGGTCCGACTCGCACCGCTTTACCTCCTCTAAGCGATTTACCAGTACTCGTGTGCGGTCGGATTTCAGCTCTTCGTTGAGGCACTATGCAGCCTATCCAGTTATTCAAGCCCCGATGGTCGGTGGCCGTGAAACGGGATTGAATGCGCGATGTCCTGATAAGACAGAAAACCCTCTGACTCATACATGATACACATGTTTTGGGCCTCTAGTTTTATATTTCTTGAGAAATATTTGATAAAATTAACATTGGCCAATATAGAGAGAAAGAAGAATGAAAGAACATGTGACAAAATACACCGAGAAAGGTCATTTGCGTTTACACGATACAAGTAAGCCGATAATGACCATAGTCTCACAATGTTATTACATAATTTGCATAATCTGCTTGATGTAAACTTGTTTTTAAAGCTGGGGTATAATGAAACGGGGGTGTTTAACATTAACAGTGTGTATAGTACTTAATATCTCGTAAGTCGAAATTTCGAGATACTAAGTCGAAATTTCGAGTTATTAAGTCGAAATTTCGAGTTACTAAGTCGAAATTTCGAGTTATTAAGTCGAAATTTCGAGATACTAAGTCGAAATTTCGAGTTAATAAGTCGAAATTTCGAGTTATTATGTCGAAATTTCGAGATACTAAGTCGAAATTTTGAGTTATTATGTCGAAATTTCGAGATACTAAGTCAAAATTTCGAGTTACTAAGTCGAAATTTCGAGTAATTAAGTCGAAATTTCGAGATACTAAGGCGAAATTTCGAGATACTAAGTCGACATTTCGAGTTAATAAGTCGAAATTTCGAGTTATTATGTCGAAATTTCGAGATACTAAGTCGAAATTTTGAGTTACTATGTCTAAATGTCGAGATAATAAGTCGAAATTTCGAGTTAATAAGTCGAAATTTCGAGTTACTAAGTCGAAATTTCGAGTTACTAAGTCGAAATTTCGAGATACCTATCAAAAGAAAAAAGTACACCTGGCCCTAATGCTCTTTCGTACGGTTTAACCGCGCACAGTTTAACCTTATTGATAATTACAGTCAACCTTAGTGACCTAGTTATGTAAGCCGATGGGGGACATTTTGACTTGTGCCATTTGGACTTATGACCTTTGACATGACTTTTGACTTGTGGCTTTTGACAAACGACGGTGACGATTCCGGTGAAGTAATCGATTTTGTATTATATTGTTTATTATAGTTATTGTATTACGAGGAATTGTATAGTTCGTCAACAAATAGCTGGCAGTGACGTAGCTGACTATTTGAGCTAGTTTACCGTTAGCCCCATAAGCTTTGCATTGTTCAGAACAAAAACAAGTCGTGACGTCACTGTCAACTATTCCTCGACGGACAGTATATTAGCCTATTTTATGTTATTAACTCTGCTTTTGTGAATTTTATTACTTCTGACTTGCGACTAATGACTTTTGACTTGTGACGTATGACTTGCGACTTCTGGCTTATCACTTTCGACTAATGGCTTTTTGGTGCAAACCTGAAGCAATGGCGGATCGTGGACAACGACGGCGCGACGGCGACGATTCCGGCGAGGCTAGCTATTTTTCTGCTTCTGCATACTTTCTTTCTTCTTTTTTTTTCTTTTTTTTTTAAATATGTCATTAAGAAGACCTTGTTCTTCTTAACTCTGCTTTAAAATTTGTGAAATGTTTATACATTGATCACATTTTGACTTATGACGTTTGACTTTCGACATGTTTTTCGACTTACGACTTGCGACTTATGACTTGCCACTCATGACTTTTGAGTTGTGATTTGTGACATTAGACCATTTCTTGGCGCGAAGTAAAAGTAATGGTGGATAACACCAGTGGCGATAGTGGCTTAAAATCAGGATAAAGGTATGTTTCTGAGCTTTCCGAAGGGACACACAACATGTCGGCTGTATACTTGAGTATTGTCTCTTCGGAAAGCTCAGAAACGTACATGTTCCTTTATCCTGATTTTTGTTTATTTACTGCCGTCATTGGTATTATCCTCCACATGGCATAAAGTCGCTAGTCCCAATTCAAAAGTCAAAATTCGCAAGTCATAAGACGAAAGTCACAAGTCGAAAGTCACAAAAGCAGAGTTAATAATACATAAAACAGGGGTTTTCTTAATGGCAGGTTTCAAAGAATATACAGAAGGGGTAAAATCGCTTACCTCATGGGAATTATCGCGTCGTTGTCGCTGTACGCGATAGCTTCAGGTTTGCGCCAAAAATCCGTAAGTCGAAAAGTCATTTACTATGGCTCAGATTCAGTATTTTTTAATTTCTTCTCTTCTTAAACTGCTGGTTTGATTGAAATCAAATTACATGTAGAGACTTTATAGGAAGGGGGAACGAAAGTATATTTGTAAGGACTGGATCACATGACCAATATGACCACCATGCCCATATATGGTAAAAACCATTAAAATATTATCGACCAATGACCTTCAGACTTGGTATATAGCATGAGGGTTTTTGGTCCTATCAAGTTTGTTCAAATAAAGATTAATGTATCTTTACGTTAGAAAATAATAATAATAATAATAATAATAATAATAATAATAATAATAATAATAATAATAATAATAATGATAATAAGATCTTCATGATGGCCAATAAAGTGTTTTGGAAAGGAGCCATTTTTCCGGATAGGTAGGGGGACAGCAAACAGAAAATTTTTATGGTTTATGGTTGCCTAAGAAATCTTACAGTATTACTCATGAATAACACAATTTGTTCGTATTTCCAGACGGCTTTTTCCCAGTATTGCTAAGGCATCAGGGGACAGTTAATTGCAGCACTTTTTTGTCCGCGCCACACCAAGTTTTTGAATCGTTATCGACAACTCCTGGAGAAAGCGATAGCTTCTGTTTTGGTTTCAAAGTACTCCACACATACATGGACTCAAAACCGAATACCAAACAAACACTTCTCTGTTTGCATAGGCTGACAGCAGCATCATTTCACTTACCCCACCCACTATTTTTACATACAAAACGCATGATCCCACCTCACTTTGACAGATCCTGTGAATTTACTCCCAAAACACCAGTACTTGGCACCTGTTGAAATGTCATGTACAGTCAGTCACATGCAAAGAAATAGACAGAAAAGTATACCACAACCAGTAAACTTTTTCAGGAATCATCTTTGAAAAACAGCCACTTTTTAGTGCCAAAGCTACCTTCGTGAATTCAGATATGCCGCTGCACCTTGAACTTGCAAGCATCAAGACAGCTGGTGTGTTAGTTTCGTATTCCATTTCATAAAAATTACAGATACTCAGCAAATAAGCCCACATTGGCAAAAATATCCACATATCACAATTTCTATGAGCAACCATGCCATTATTGACCCTCCTACTATAATATTTTGAAAAACGTCCACCCTCAAATGCGAAACTGTCCCCTGATGCCTAAGCATGCGTCATACGCAGTCTCACTCATGAATTACACAGTTTGTTATTTGTTAACAGACGGCTGCTCCAAGTCTAACTCCTGAATAACACTACCTGTTCGTATTATGCATAGTGGTAGGGTGACAATCTGGCTCAAAAAAATGGGAACCCATACCCCCCCCCCCCCCCCCCGTATAACAAGACAAGTCATATACCAAAATGTTCGTCAGGATCCGTAGTATCTGAAACTGCCGGCATAAATTTGCATAAATGATGGCGAGCTGAGAAATCCAAGATGGCGTCCAAGATGGCCGCCCTAGCCGTAAATTCCAGTTTTTCGTAAAATATGAATACAAATACCACAAATCATCTTACAAACCTATTTTAATTTATTTTTCTGGTGTAGAAAGAAGATTTGTGCTAGAATATAGATCAATTTTTTAGGTTTGACTTGAAAACCGGTGAAAAAAATGATATTTTATTGTTTTTGTGTCTAGTTTCATAGGTGGTAAATGAAAGCAATTCTGATGTTTCAAAAATTAAACAGTTTTTACATATCGTTTTATTTTAACTAAGACACTATTCTAAAATACATTTAACACTATTCTAAAATACATTTATGGTTGGTTATGACTTTTTTACCATCAATTTAGCCCCAGGATTACCCCACCCACTCAGTTTACCAGTAAAATGCATTCACATAAATGCTCACACACAAGGAATTTGTAGGCGTGTGCTTCATTTTAGACAATTAAGTAGTAGTGGGCATTCACAATAATGCTTAGTTCTGTTTCCAATCGCCACGAAAACATGCCCATATGTTTTTGACACCCCTTGAAACTCACTTTTATATAGAAAAACTAGGGTTTTTAGAGGTGAACATTATTTTTTTCTAATTTACGCTTAAGGACATAGCTTGTGGGTGTTTGACAGCATCACCACGTTGAGAGGGTTCTAAGGAGTCCCCGCAATCTATGTTTTGAACAGAAATATCATTCATATTTATCTGGATTTTTTTTTGTCGGGGTGGGGGGGGGGGGATGAGGGTGTGGTAGTAAACTATTCCAATGGATTTGAATTATGTGTGTTTTCGTAATGTTATGTATTTAGCCATTTGAAACACCACCTCTTTATAATACTGTTTTCTGAATCCAAGCATAAACCTCTTAGTTAAACAGTTATATATCCAAACAAAAAGGTAGAATAGTGTAAAATAACTTCCTTTACATGTTTTTTGTCATTTTGTCAATGCAATTAGTTAGGGGTTTTGGCTTTGAACAGTGTTTAGAAAAAATGTGTTGTAAAACGATTGTGCTGTACTAATAGTCCATATGAGACTACAAGTACATGTGTTAAAATTGTCATAGTCCTCGGTATGAACATGAGCTAGTATTGTAAACAAGTTCTTACAAATGTTAGTTTTTGTTTGTTTGAATTGTGGTTTAACGTCCCTGTCGACACTATTATGGTCATTTTGGAGACGTTGCTTCCAGTTTTGTGGGACTTTTACCCGGCATTGAGATGAAATGACATCTCAAGCCCTACCGCCCAATGAAACAAGAAGGCTTATATGCATTGGATCTGACACACACCGCTTTGCCTGGGCACGCATTGTCCTTCTTAAAAGCAGTTTACCAGTACTCGTGTGTGATCAGATTCAGCTCTTCGTGGAAGCACCATGCAGCCCAATCTATTTCTCCATGCCCAAATGGGCGAGGGGCGACTTAGTTTGCTTGTTTGTATTGGGGTTTAACCGCCCAGTCAACACTATTTAGGTCATTTTTGAGCTTGTCAGTTTACTTATCCACACTTTTCCTGGGCAGGCTTATACGTACGTGATTAACCAGTACAGTGCACATTCTTTCGCCATAAACTGACAACTGCCCTTCTTGAATCAGCGGAAGCGAGATAATGTCCGTAGAAAAGATTTCATGATCAATCTCCACGAAAGAATGTTGCCGACCCCGGCAGATATCAAACCCGCTTCCTACTGATCACCATTTAGGCACTTACAAATGTAAGACATATTCAAACATGCTTTACTACTTGGAAGCTTGAGTACATGGTTGTACTTTCTATGAGCAAATGCAGTCATCACTACACTGACCAGGCTATTTACAACCATATCAGTTAATAGAGGGAGGCTGCTTGTGTCTGCGTTGAATAACCCAGTTTCAGGATCAACCATATGCCCTAGGTCTATAGGGCTAGGCAAATTAATCTATATTTTATAGCTCCCCATCAAATCAGTAGCTGATATGTACACCTGTACAAATGGAGCAAAAAAAACTATTAGTTGGTGGTATATGACTAGGTCTAACTCTGGGTTTTTGGAGCACCATTGTTGTCTAATGTGTTTGTCTGAACAGCAAACCTACAGAAAAATTGCTGCTGCCTTAACTGGCCCTGAGACATTTGACTCAATACCAAGATCTGAAATCTCTTGAAGCTTGAAGTCTGATTCAGGCATTCGTCTTACCTATACTATGTAAAGAAGAGCAGGTATCACATCCTGTAAGGTAATACAGACAGCATAATTGCCCTTTCATCTGGCTGTAGCTTCCTGAAAACAGTGTGAACTGGAATACCTGGTGCAGTCAGCATGAATACCCTTCCTGCCTGTCCTGAAGAATATGTTATCAACAATAAGCTGGCTAAAGTGAAGCAGAAGTAGAACGAAAGCATGGGTATATGGACTGACAAGAACAGCTGTGTTAACTCCCAGAGAACCTGCAAACTGCAGGTGCAAAATCATTCTACTATCGGCTTCTTCATAGTTGTAATCGAGTTAATGCTGAGCAGCAACAACCTCACTGGATACTTTCAGAGATTTGTTCTCAAAATAGAAGTAAAGCAATGATCAAGAATCGATACCATTAATTTACAACTCCCATCAATGACTCTAAAGAGAAAGAAACACAAACATGAAGTAACTAGAACTTAATGGAAACAACAACAGAGGAAAGCCAAAAGGACAGTTACTGTCCCACAAAATGGCAAACTGGCTATCCAGTTATATTATAGGAATCACCCACAATGAAGTTATGAACAAGCCCTTATAAGATGGTTTTTATCAAGACTCATTACTGCTAAGTATGCCATGCATAGTTGCAAGCTCTAACAAACACCATACCAATATACAGGCTTATAACAAGTCTATTATTTATTTCACAATGGCAGTTTAAATTTTATTGGACCGTTTTTCCTGACATTTGGACAATTTTGTTTGTTTGTTGTTTTATTTGAAGTTTAACGTCCCCATCAACACTGTGTAGGTCATTTTGGAGACGTTGCTTCCAATTTTGTGGGACTTTGACCCGATATTGAGATGAAATGACATCTCAAGCCCTGTCCCCCACTGAAACCAATACAGCTTATAAGTATGGACGGTCCGACTTGCACCGCTTTGCCTGGACAGGCTTAGATCCTCTAAGGGGTCGGTTTCAGCTCTGCGTGGAAGCATCATGCAGCCCATCTATTTCTTCAAGCCCTGATGGGCGGGGGCCGAAGACATTTGGACAATATAGCTACTGGAGATGAAGTTCCGCAAGAGATAGAGAAGTTTGATTAATTGCCATAAAATGGGTCAAAAGCCATTTGAGTCATTCATGCAGGAAAGGCGCATACCCATAGCTTGTTAGGCAATCCAAAGAACAATCTTATGAGCCTTTGCCTGGGTCAAAAATCCAGACTGTGTGTGTGTGTGTGTGTGTGTGTGGCCCGGGATCGAACCCGTGACCTCTCGTTCCCCGGAGAGGACACTCTACCAACTGAGCTATTGGGGCCGGTACCAGACTATGAGTGATATCAGGTCAATGGCACAGGTGTCTGGGGAAACCAGTTTGAGGAACTGACTGCCACCGGTGAAGAGATATATGCTTTCTATACATCAGTTCATTTATTCAAGGTCTTGTCTTTCAAAAATGCTCATGATCACGCGAGATTGTCTACAGATGAAGAATGTATGATGTCTACCAAAAAGTCGGATTTCCTTGAAAAACTAGAAAGACTTGCTGGTTGTATAGTATTTGACGGGATGTCTGTACTTTAAATGTTGCAGCATACATCATGTCTCAAACTGACAAATCAACAGATGGCTGCTATGTTTTGGTCTTACAGTCTTCTTACCATTATTTGGGTAGCCACCATTCACGAATGAGGCAAACAGTCTCAAATCACAGACCCAACAAAAGTGTGGAAAGAATGTTTCTTCACACGCGCCTGTGTCTACGAGGAAAAATATAGTAATTGGTGATTGATAGATACTTTCAAGCAGTAAAAGCATGAACTTTACACTAGATAACTTAACGAAAATTGCCATAAGCTTCTTAAGAAGAATGCTACTGTTGTTGGTGCAGGTTGACTTGAGAACAAGGCTCTGAAGTTTCTGCTGATGTTGTTCCTGTTCAGCATGAACTTTATTCCAACCGTGAAGAAGCTGATAGTAGAATGATTTGCAACTAGCCGTTGCAGGTTCTCTTGTTGTCAGTTCTGATACCGATGTTTTCTTTCTACTTGTGCATCACTTTAACCTGCTTTTTGCTGGTGACAGGCAGAAAAGGTATTCATGCTGACTGCAACAGGTATATTTCAGTTCACACTGTTTTCAGGAAGCTAGAGCCAGATGAAAGGGCAATGATGCTGTCTGAATTGTCTTATGGGTTGTGATACCTGCTCTTATTTACATAGTACAGGCAAGAAAAAGGCAATTCATGTTCTGCCTAAACCAGACTTCCAGCTTCATGAGATTTCAGATCTTGGGACTGAGTCAAATGTCTCAGGGCAAGTTAAAGCAGCAGCAATTTCTTTTTAGTGCACAGGTGTGCATATCAGCTACCGATTTGATGGGGAGCTATAAAATCTAAGATTAACTTGCCTAGCCCAGTAGACCTAGGGTATACAGAGTAAACCACTAAGAGATTCTAACCATGCCCAGGAAAAGTGGTGCGAGTTGGACCATCCTTGCATTTAAAACCTTTTGGTTTAAATGTGTGGCGGGGCTTGAGATGTCATTTCATCTCAATGTTGGGGAAAGTCCCACAAAAAATGGAAGCAATGTCTCCAAAATGCAAAATGACTGATACAGTGTTGACGGGGACGTTGTACCTCAAATCAAACAAAATATAACCTAATTGTATAGCATATCCTCTTTACAACACATTTTTGTAACATAGTTTTGGATATAATACTTTATAACCCCCAAAACCTAGCCAGTTACACAGCAAAAATGACAATAAAAGTCATTTTAGATAAATTTGATAAACACTATGTTGCTGTTTGTTTGGATGTAGCACTGCTTAATTAAGATGGTTAATGCTCATATCCCGAAAACAGTGTTATAAAGAGGTGGTGTTTCCTAATGGCTGATCATATAATATAGTATGAAAACATAACTAAGCATTAGTTTCAATGCCCTCTTCCACTTGTTGTGTAAAATGAAATCCTCGCCTGCAAATCCCTTGAGTGTGAGTATTATGTGGTGAACTGAGTGGGTGGGGTAATCCTGGGGCTAAATTTATGGTAAAAAAGTCATAACAAACCATGAATGTACTTGGGAATAGTGTTAAATGTATTTTAGAATAGTGTCTTAGTTAAAAAGAAACAATCGATAAATAAAAACTGTTTAACATTTTGAAACATCAAACATTGCCTTTATGTAACACCTATGAAACTAGACACAAAAAACATGAAATGTCTTTTATTTCACCGGTTTTCAAGTTAAACCTAAAATGCTGATCAATATTCAAGCACAAGTAGTCTTTCTATACCAGAAAAATAAATTAGAATAAGTTTGTAAGATGATTTGTGGCAATATTATGTGAATGAATTATACTGGTAAACTGAGTGGGTGGGGTAATCCTGGGGCTAAATTGATGGTGAAAAGTCAAAATCAACCATAAATGTACTTCAGAATAGTGTTAAATGTTTTTTAAAATAGTGTCTTAGTTAAAATAAAACAATAGATATTAAGAAACTGTTTAAATTTTGAAACATCAGAATTGCTTTCATGTACCACCTATGAAACTAGACACAAAAACAATAAAATATCATTTTTTTCACCGGCTTTCAAGTCAAACCTAAAACATTGATCTATATTCTAGCACAAATCTTCTTTCTACACCAGAAAAATAAATTAAAATAAGTTTTTAAGATGATTTGTGGTATTTATATTCATAGTTTACGAAAAACTGGAATTTACAGCTATGGCGGCCATCTTGGACGCCATCTTGGTTTTCTCAGCTCGCCATCATTTATGCAAATTTATGCCGGCAGTTTCAGATGCTGACGAACATTTTGGTATATGACATGTTTTGTTATACGGGGGGGGGGGGTATGGGTTACTACCAGAAATAGTGGACTTTTTGGCCCATTGTCACCCTACCATAGTGACCCTTTTCTGTGAGATTGGCAAACAGTGCAGTCCCAGAACGCGGCGTCTGATCTGGGTCTACGCTGTTTGCTTAAAGAACATTCATGTTTTTGTAAAATTTGCCGGGAACAAAAACAAACCTGACACGCCGGTAATTGGAAATAGACCACTCCAAACTTACTAGGTAGAATATTCCATTGTCATATAAGGGGAATGGACTATGTTTCATACGTCTTACTCTTGAATTACATGCTTTGTTCCTATTTATTCACAGACGGCTATTTTAAGAAACTGTAGCATTTCATACGGAACCCGAGAAGGAACATTCAATTTTATTTTTAATATGTTGTGCGAACAAGATACTAAGTTGTGCGCACAAGATAATATGTTGTGCGCACAAGGACAACATAATTTATCTTGTGCGGACAACATATTATCTTGTGCGCCGTGACAAGATAATATCTTGTTTGCACAACTTAATATCTTGTGCGCAAGATATTATTTTGTTCGCATAACATATAATCTTGTTTGCACAACAATGATCTTGGGACAATGTGCGATAATATCTTGTGCGCACAAGATATTATGTTATCCGCACACGATATTAAAGTGTGCGGACAAGATAATATCTTTTGCGCACGAGATATTAAGTTGTGCGAACAAGATAATATCTTGTGCGCACAAGATATTATCTTGTCCGCACAAGATCTATGTTGTGCGGACAAGATATTATCTTGTGCGGACAAGATAGCATCTTAATATCTTTAACTTAATATCTTATGCGCACAAGATAATATATTGTGCACACTAGATAATATGTTGTGCAAACAAGATAATATCTTGTCTGCGCAAAACTTATAGAAAAAATCATGTCCCTTCCCGGGTTCCGTATTTTCATCTTTGTTCGTATTTTTCAGACGATGTTTTAACATAATCGTGTTGGGGCTTTCGACATCAATTTTACTATCTACGTACATGCTCACCACCGGAAATTACGGTAAGGCCCAGTTAAGTTGTGTTTATTTTGGCAGACAGTGTGGCCTCTTTAGTGGTTCTTGAGGGGAACGGGTAGAACTCAGTTCTTTCAAAATTAGTTTTGCCTCCCTTATTGATAGGGAGATACTCTTAAAGGAAAGAATTTGCTCTTAGGTGTCTACTGGCGCCTACTCTTACGGAAAATAGTTGGCTCTGGCCTACTCTTGAAAGAAAGAGATTGCCCTAAGGGGTGTACTAGGGCCTACTGTTAATGGAAAGTGTTTGCTCCGTATGGGTCTACTACGGTCCACCCTTAAGGGGAATGTATACACCTTCAGGGGAGGCGACTCCTGCAATAGTATACTAAATTTTCTCTCCCATGTCATTAGGGGTCAACTCGTAAAGGAAAGAATTTGCTCCCGAGGAGCAAATTCTTTCCTTTAAGAGTTGACCCCTTTTTCATTAGACTGAGCCTACAGAAAAACGAACAGGAAGTCCCGAATGTTGTCTCCCTTTGAAAAATGTGCTAGGTGTTCCCATTCCCCTTAAAGGAAAGTGTTTGCTCTGCTCTTAGCTATAGGGTTCCGCTGGGGCCTACTCTAAGAAAAAAAAATCCTCTTTAGGGGTCTGCTGGGGGCCTACTCTCGCTCTGCTCTTAGGGATCTACACTAAAAGAAAAAAAGTTTACTCTTCGGGATGTGCTTGTGTCTACTCCTAAAGGAATGCGTTTGCGCTTGTGGTCTACTTGGGCTTATTATTGAAGAAAAAGCGTTTGCTCTTTAGAGGTACACTGGGAGGGGGGTACTCTTAAAGGAAAAACTTTGTTCCCTATATAGGGGACTTCTGGGGGCCTCTTTTCTTCCGTGTGACATAGCGCATTTTTCAAACCTCAAAAAAAGTAATTTTGCTGATGAAAATTTGTGATTTTTTCTTATTTATACTCCTAACATAGGTTTTGGGTGCTCGTTAGAACCGCCTCATTGAGGCAAGTATAACGAGTACCCACAACCTATGTCTCGGAGCAGAAATAAGGAAAATAATGTTTACCCCCGTAAACCCCAGTTTTCTGTATATAGTTTGGGGTTTTGTGGGGTCTTTATTTTACGAACGTGTTCACGTGATGATGATTTTGTTTCTTAGGGGCCTGCAGGGGTCAATTCTTAAAGGAAAGAATTTGTTCATTAGGGGGTCTGCTGCGGGCTACTCTGACAGGAAAGCGTTTACTCTGCTCTTAGAGGAATAAGTTTGCTCCTCATTGGTCTCCTAGGGCCTACTCTTTAAGGGCAGGTTTCCCAATAAAGGTCCTTTGGGGGTATACTCTTAAAGGAAAGGGATAACTCCTAAGGGGTCTACTGAAAAAGAAAGACTTTGCTCCTTTCTTTTTTCTTTTCTTTCTACTGATACTGCGTCGGTCACATTTGACCATTACCTCAGGTGTACATTACATACGGATGAAAGCCTACACAGTAATCATGTAATTACGGTAGGGATCAATATGGTTCTCCCTGCACAGGGACCTCCAGTTAACGCCCCGATCCGAAGGACAGTGTACTTTATGACATTCATCCCAGCAAATGATGCCAATGGAGCGTGTTCGGACACCGAAATTTGCCGGGGTCGAACCCGGGATCTCTAGCATCAGAGGCAAGTGCACTAACCCCTGAGCTATCACGCTCCATTTGTGGTTTTCAAAGCGGTTTTCTGTGGCCTATTCTTAACCACTGAGCTATCACGCTCCGCTTGTGGTGTCCTAAGTGGTTTTCTGTGGCCTATTCTTAACCACTGAGCTATCACACTACGCTTGTGGTGTCCTTAGTGGTTTTCTGTGGCCCATTCTTAACTACTGAGCTATCACACTCCGCTTGTGGTGTCCTAAGTGATTTTCTGTGGCCTATTCTTAACCACTGAGCTATCACGCTCCGCTTGTGGTGTCCTAAGTGATTTTCTGTGGCCTATTCTTAACCACTGAGCTATCACACTCCACTTGTGGTGTCCTAAGTGGTTTTCTGTGGCCTATTCTTAACCACTGAGCTATCACACTCCGCTTGTGGTGTCCTAAGTGGTTTTCTGTGGCCTATTCTTAACCACTGAGCTATCACGCTCGGCTTGTTGTGTCCTAAGTGGTTTTCTGTGGCCTATTCCTAACCACTGAGCTATCACGCTCCGCTTGTTTCTAAGTGGTTTTCTGTGGCCTATTCTTAACCACTTAGCTATCACGCTCCGCTTGTGGTTTTCTAAGTGGTTTTCTGTGGTATATTCTTAACCACTGAGCTATCACGCTCCGCTTGTGGTGTCCTAACTGGTGTTCTGTGGCCTATTCTTAAAGCAAACTGTTTGCTTCTCAGTAATCTATTATTGTTTTCCGTTTAAGGAAAGAGCTCGCTCCTTATGAGTCTACTAGGGTCTACGCTTAACACTTCGGGGTCTACTAAAAAAAAAAAGAGTTTTGCTCCTCGAGGCAGTTCTAACGAGTACCAAGAATCTATATTTTCGAGCAGAAATAAGAAAACTAAACCCCAGTAAACCCCAGCTTTACTATATAAAAGTGGGGTTCAATGGGGTCAAAATTATATAGACGTGTTTTCATGAGGGTTTTTTGTTATGCCCCCGACATTCGAAGAATGGTGGAAAGGGCATATAGCGTTGCCCCTGTCCGTCCGTCCGTTCGGTCGTGCGTCCGTGCGTCCGTCCGTCCGTCCGTCCGTCCGTCCAAAACTTAAACGCAGTCAATAACTTCCTTATTTCTTGATGGTTTTTAAAATTACTCGGCAGAAATGTTAACCATAATGAGACGACGTGTCACGTGCAAAACCCAGGTCCGTACCTCCAAGGTCAAGGTCATACTTAGACGTCAAAGGCCAAAAAAAGGGGTCCGAAACTTAAACGCAGTCAATAACTTTCTTATTTCTGGATGGATTTTGAAATTACTTTGCAGAAATGTTAACCATAATGAGACGACGTGTCACATGCAAAACCCAGGTCCGTACCTCCAAGGTCAAGGTCATACTTAGAGGTCAAAGGTCAAAAAAAGAGTCCGAAACTTAAACGCAGTCAATAACTTACTTATTTCTGGATGGATTTTGAAATTACTTTGCAGAAATATTAACCATCATGAGACGATGTGTCACGTGCAAACCCAGATCCGTACCTCCAAGGTCAAGGTCATACTTCTAGGTCAAAGGTAAAAAAATGGTCCTAAACTTAATCTTCAATAACTTACTTATTTTTGGATGGATTTTGAAATTACTTTGAAGAAATGTTAACCATCATTAGACAATGTGTCACGTGCAAACCCAGATCCGTACCTCCAAGGTAAAAAAATGGTCCAAAACTTAAACTTTCTATGGATGAATACGAACATAGACACATTTTCAGGCGGGGGCATCCGTGTCCTATGGACGCATTTCTAGTTTGTAAAATGAATTGGGGATTTACGTCCGCGTCAAGACTATTTAGGTCATTTTGGAGACGTTGCTTCCAAATTTTTTGGGACTTTTACCCGACATTGAGATAGAATAACATCCCAAGCCCAATCGTCGAAACAAACCGATAGGATTTATATGCAGGGACTCGCACCAATTTGCCTAGGCGGGCTACACTCTACATTTTACTCATAAAAATTAACTGCTATGAAAAGAATCTCAAGCAAGCCAATAATGATATATTCCAAGTCATCTTTAAAGTAACACGGAAATTAAATGTCATTTACGTTACTTGAAGGTCATATTGACTACTTAATATTAACGTCAAACCCATTTAGTACCAGAATCCCCTAAAGGGGTACCTTGGCAAACAGTGCAAGCCCAGATCAGACGCCGCAGAACGCGGCATCTGATCAGGGCCTCCACTGTTTGCTAAAAATTCAGTCATTTTCCAAATAAATTTTGAAGAAAACACAACCTGACACCCCTAAATTTTAATGGACTCCTGCTATATATAAGGAAAAAGATTCTATTTGGTACAAAAAGGGTTAATATCCGGATTTCTAACAAGTGCCAAAACGTCTCAGTCCAGCTACATGTAACTATTGTAAAACGAATTCGCCGATTCTTAACCAAACATTTTTTTAAGTTACAGAGGGTGCAGTAAGAACAAAAATTACCCGTGAGCTAAAATAGCATTCTTTATATCATTTTCAGATGAAATTGTGTAGTAGTTTTCCTATTTCTAGCTAGCATATAGATTGCGGGCCATAACGAAAACACGCCTATACAAATACATTGTAAAATTTTACCGCCAATAAATTAAAAATTTAAAGTTGAAAAATTGTGATATTTTTCTTATTTCTGCTCAAAATATAGATTGTGGGTACACTTTAGAACCGCCTCATCGAGGCGGGCCTCATCGAGGCGGTTCTAACGAGTACCCACAGTCTACATTTTAGGGCAGAAATAAGAAAAATACGATTTACCCTGTAAACACCAGTTTTACTGTATAAAAGTGGGGTTCAAGGGGTCAAAATTATATAGGCGTGTTTTCGTGATGGGTCGTTAGAACCGTCTAAGTGAGGCGATTCTGACCAATATGCAAGATTAAGAAAACGGAGATGTATTTTATAAACCCCACTTTTCTGAATATAAGGTGTGATTTACATGCGTGTCCATCACATGAACTTGTTAAACTGGTGACGTAGGTGAGAAAACGAATCAGTGTTGGTGTGTGAGTGTTTGAGTTTTACGTCCCACCAACAGCTAAGGTCATACGGAGACGGGACCTCGGTTTAAAGACTCATCCGAAAGTCTGGAGAAGCCCGGGATCGATCCTGCGACCCCTGGTTTACAAGGCGAGTAGCGTAACCACTACACCACGGAGGCTTCTAATCAGTGTTGGTATCAGTGTTGAGTCAGTGTTGAGACCGCGACAAGAAAGTCACTCATACGAGCTGGATTTTTCAATACGATAACGAGTACCCACAACCTACGAGGGATGTTCGAAACGAATCGCTTATTGTCCTCTAGCTCGATATGCAAGTGGGGCACGATCAAAACTAATACATGTATAGGGCTTTTCAATATCTACACAATGGTGTCTAAATGTACATGTTAGACTAAGGTAATAGTCAGGGATTTGAAATTCGTAGCACCCTTATTTAAGGAGTTTAATGCACCTTATTTTCTCACACTTAACTATGGTATGAATTTATTGAGAGGTCTCTCAGCATCTTAAAAATGGAGTTAGAAAATCAAAAAAGTGGGGAAAAAGACATAAAAAGGGGAGATAAATGTACCAACCTCTTTTCTCATTTGAACATCCAAACAATTCAAAACGACATTTCCTCTGAAACTACAAGGCCAATTGGAACCAAATTACATGTGAAGCCGTCATGGAGTGGAAGAACAAACATATATTCTGAATGTCTGGGTCACATGACCAAAATGTCCACCATGCCCATATATGGTAAAAACCTTTGAAATTGCCCGTTCTCCGGAACCAATAGACCGATGACCTTGAAACTTGATATACAATATTGGGGACCCGGTCCCTTTCAGATTTGTTCAAATGATGACATTTGGTTGACCTTGACCTTTCTTACGCCAAGGTCACATACGGTCACTTAGGGTTTTGTATGGCAAAGGCAGGATTTTCTGGTTCTGTTGCAGCTTATGACATCAGAGTTGATATTTGCAACCAGCTAAATGATCCTGGGGCAATAAGATTACATATTTCTATTTTTTTTCCAAAACTACTGTGCTAACTGATACCAAATTAAATATACTGCGTCAGTGTGGTCGAGAAATCAAAGTTTGTTCGAGGGATCTGTGTGATTGTCACACCAATATATGGACAAAAGTGATTTTGAATTCTGCATCTCAGGAAATACAAAACCTTGGTATGCAACATTTTGGACTTTAGACCTACTGAGATTGTTCAAAGCTGACCATAGTGTATGCGACGGCAACAAAAAACAATGATTGATTTAAAAATAATTTGGCAGCAATGGTCATGCAATTGGTCTCTACGAGACCATTATGGTCGATTAAAATAAATGGCCACCAAGGGTGGGATAATTTATGCCCACTTGAGCTCTGGTGAGCGTAGTTGCCATAGGCTCTTGTTTATAACTTTGTGTTCAGGTTAGTTATTAAAAGTGGCGTAAGCTTGATGACAAGCGTAAACCATATTTAATTGGCGTTGTCACGATACAGCAGCCACAGTTCTGTGCTTTACTGATTGCGCTTGTTTGGTTATCTTTTATTGCTTAGCTGCATTTTCCAGCCTTCACAAACCATTTATTCGATAACCAGTGGTAGTTTGGTATGAAGTTACGCTGACAGCAAAACCTCTGAAAGACAACAATGTTCAGTGAATTTAACAACGCGACCCTATTTCAGTCAGAATTTCGTCCAGTATTTCATAATTGAAGGAAAGACGTATTTTAATCAGTTTACGCCCCTGAACAATCCAGTCTCCTTTTGACTGAAGGTCTGGGAAATTTGTCTGCAAACAAAAAGGAAACATTATATAATATGGTAGAACGACGATTTTACATAAATGTTTTATAGGTTTGTTTTGGTTTTTACCATTAATTTGCTGCAGAAAAAGATGCTCTACTAAATTTAAATATCAGCATCTAATTCTCCAACTGCGGTTTTGATATACTTCAGCTTATTTGCTGATTGAGACTCTGGTTTTGGTTGATCTCTTGGCAAATATGCGCAAATTGTGGCTACCAAGTTACTTGAAGATGCAGAAAAGGTCAGTCGAGAGTCTATGTTGAACCCGATGTTCCCACCCTTCTTGACAAAAGTGTAAAAGAACCTTGATTTACATAGGAATCGTTACATTTATTATGCCAAACATTGTCCCTGTTCAAAATATCTGAGCTATAAGGTGTCAACCTTAAATAAGTTAACCTTTCATTCAGTTCCTTTCATAAGCATGAATGCATTTCCGCCAGAACGCCTGAAGGTAGGTGCATGATGCTCTGTCTCTGGTAGGGCTAACCGGAGCCTAACTATGGGGTTCCTTTGCTGCAGCATTCTAGCTATTCCATGCTGTTGAGTCCTCGTCGTTGTCTCATCCCCTTATTCGTTTGATTATATGTTCGCGGAGACGTTGCATTGATGAGCTAGAAATTCATCATGCAGACTGAACAAATAATGAGTTTTAACCAAGATAACCAATGATGAGGATTGAGGCCACCTTAAATCAATTAAAGTGTCCACCCCAAACCCCAACATCCGTAAACTTCTCACTGACCAATTCCAAGGTGTTTTGAATGGGAGATGCGAGGTATTTTGTATAGGTTCCAAAGCATTGCCTACACTCTGTTTGTCAAATCATGATAACTCCTGGTGGCTTGACAAAGAAGGCCCTTTTGGCAAATCTGTATGGGACAATTGGTCTGGTTGGGTGAGGCAAAGGTGACGTTTACCTTGCGTCAATAGGGCGTCCAACTGATATTGGCTTACAGCTGGACAAGACCTGCCGTTCTTGCAGCAGGTAATGGTAGAGGAGAGATACAGTTATTTCTTCTGTTTCTGCACTTATATTTATTTTCTTCTTTCTCTTGTGTCCCTAAGTTTCATCTGCTCTACTATCTCTTCTATCGCTTTTCTCTGGGAGAGGACAGAAAATGACCAACAAGGGTGGACGTGCCTTTAAACCCAAAAACAATCAATATATGGGACAAATATCAGTAAAAGGAACTAGTGAAAAAGTGGACGAAGAACAGGTTAATCAGTGCATCACGTGAACAAGTCTGTGAAATGAAGACCCCTAAACACCATAGTGCAGTTTATATTTTACTTTTGGTCCTTTGAGATCAGCGTGAATATTCTGAGAAATCAGAAATAAATTATTGGTTTAGACTCATATTCTAGACAGGTTTTTAATTATTTGGACCCCATTTTGATTTATATCAGTCTTTGAATCGACTGCCTATTCGAAAGTGGCAAAATTGCAGTATGTTTCCTCTGGCTTTCTTTGCCGGATCATTACAGGGTCACTGATGAGGCTTTATTAGCCGAAACTACGTAGTATGACCCATCTTCTTTCTTATGAATGTTTTCATTGCTCTTAAAGGAACTCATTTTTTGATTTTTATTTATATGGAGAAAACTGGGGTTTACGGGGTAAACATTATTTTTCTTATTTCTGGTCCAAGACATAGGTTGTGGGTACTCGTTAGAACCGCCTGATGCGGTAATAACGGGCTCCCTCAATCTATGTTTTGAACATTCATAACAAACATATCAAGGATTTTCATCAGAAAAGTAGCCATTTTGGAGATGTGAAAAATGCACTATGTCGCACGGGTGAGTTATTGTAATGTGTGGCAAGAGACACAGGATAATTAAGAGCTAATGGCGAATACAGGGAGAAGGTTATCGAAGGCAGATTGTCCAATGAAAAGGTAGAAAGTAAGTGGAGGCGACATCTTTAGATGTACGTTTACAGGATATACCACTACTCTGGGAAAAGGGAAGAAGGAAAAATGTTTAAGGGGTGGATTTACATTACATAAAAGCTCGGTTACTATTTATTTTTAATCGTGCGACTTACCAGAAAATAAGGCACCCAGTAAGATTTCAATACAGACCTTTTAGATGCCAGTAACATTTACGTGTTTAAAATATAATACTGTTGATGTTATTTTGGGAGCCTTCAGCACAAACTGGAAACTTTGGATAATGAATATTGCAATATACAATGTATTTATTAAATGTTGATAGATTCAAGTCACCAGTTTAGAGAACCACTTGATAGTTCATCGCTGACAAATATGCTTGGTGATGTATATTTACCTCACTAAATAAAAACCAGAAGGAAATGGTCACCAGCAATTTTTCAAAAATATATATGTTGGCCCATGTTATGATACATCTGTGACCAGCGAGTAAAATAATCTATTTTATGTATGTCTTAATATGGATTTTTATCACGATCTGTGACACAGCAGGAAAAACCAGCAAAAGGGTCCATAGGTATCTGAGTCCCTTGTTCATGTCCAGATTGACACAGTGTCATCGAGTTTCACATGCATGTGCAAAAATAACCGCCCTGCATACTGACGGAAAAGAAATTGTTTCAAAAAATACTAAAAATCCTTTAGCGCAAAAATAGTGTAAAATTTACCAAATTTCTGGGGGTATAATTTCAATGGTCAAAATTTATGGTAACACCGGATGTAGTTATGTCATATCATGAGTTTTGGTATCTTCGAGTATTGACAAATATGTTGGCTGATGCAATAAATCAACATTCAGTTGTAAGCGCAAGCTACACATAACTAAACTTAATCCAACTATTCCACTCGCATGGTGGTGGATGTAAAGTCATAGAATTTTCAACCCCTTTTCCCCACCAGATTTGCTAAATAATCACATGTCACACAGATTAGGCTTCTATCTCAATGAAAAAGGCACAAACAAAACGTGAGAATTTTGGATGCATTAAATTTTTCGAAATCTTGTCTCAAATCCCGGACTATAAGACATAAAGGGCTTGGTTCACGAAAGGCCAAAAATGGCCCTGTTTCAGAAATTGTTAAAATCTTTTGAGTTAACAGTATATGGCGTGGTATCTTAAAAAAAAACGGCAACAATAAGCTCCAAGCTTATGTAGTATGGTTGCTATAGCAACAAAAGAACATCAGGTGAAAACTTCATGTTTGATTAAATTTTATCCAATGTGTGGTCAGAAAACATACAAAGATAACACAAATATTTGCAATTACTAGGAAGATGCATTCCAGGTTCTGCAACAATTCATATGGAACAACATATCATTAAAATTTGTGTTGCCATGGTAACGAACGGGTTTACACATGTTCATTAAATACACATTATTACTACATAACTTGATCTGCCGCACTGTATCAATGTGTGGCTCTTTCTTCATGAAACATCACGAGATGCGATAATGAACGGCAGATCAAGTTGACACAGTTATAACGCGTTTATTATATACCTTTTTCTTCAAGTAAAAGTATTTTACGCTCACCAGAACCAAAGGCTCCTAGGACGCATAGAGGAGGATAGGTAATTGTCCGTCGTCGTCTGTTTTCCGTCAAAACTTTCTAACCACAATTCCTCTGAAGCCACTGAGCCGATCGGGTCCAAATTTCATCTGTAAAATCCTTGGACTGGGGGATTGAAAGGTTATGTTTTTTATGACATTTGGCTCATTAGTTTGGTTGCTATGGCAACTTAGAGTTAGAAAAATGAAAAACTGTATTAACTACCAATTCATTGCAGATACGGTGACAAAACTTTCATAGAAATGTTCCTTACGCCATGTTCTATTTGGCATATGATTTTAGGCTGCTGCTCCTTTTTATTGGCTGCCATGGAAACGGAAATAAATAAATAAGCATCTCCTCAGAAACCACAGAATGCTCTATACGCTTTATAACATAGGGCTCCTCAGCACCCATATGCTACATAAATCTGAGACTATAGAAATCTTAACCATATTAGTCATTACAGGTTTGGTTGTTGTTGTTGTATTTTTATCTGACCAGAGCTGAAGGCTGCTGGGGGAACTTATAGGATGGGCATTTGTCCATTATCATATGTCATCTGGTGCCAGCACATTCAAATAACATCTCTGAAGTCACTGGGTCAAATGGGTTCAAATTTCATCTGAAGCGTGTTTGGCTTGGGTCTGTCTCTGCTTGATAAAACAGATGACTTTCAGTGAGCAGTACTCACCTGAACTCTGGTGAGCATAGTGGCTCATCTGAGCTCTGGTGAGCATAGTGGCCCACGGGCCTCTTGTTGCAGGCATTTTTGACTTTATACTACATTAAGTAAGAAAGAAAGAAGGAAGAAATTAAAGAAAAATCATTAACTTAAAAAACGTTTCAATGCAATAATATATATCTTACTTCAATTACACAGAAAGCTAATAAACGTCGTTATCTGGCATTTCGGACATATTTTGCTGAAATACAACTGAGATGCTTGTATTTTCTTCCTTTACTGAACATACATTCGATTGTTAAATGTCATTGTAAAATCAGGGCTGTGCGCTTCTTCTTATGTTCTTTTTATGGCTGGAAACCCCTGTTGCAAATATTAGTTAGCAACAGCAACAAGCACCTAACCTTTGAGAGCATTCTTGCTGACTGTCAACATCTTTTCCACAAAGTCAGAGGTATTGCGAAACTCAATTAGCTCAATTTTACAATGATATAGTGAGCAATCTGGATGGGGCCATAAACCGTGCCACAAACAGACTGACATGATCACCATAGACTTCGTCAAGGCCTTCGACAATGTACCTCACGGAATATTGTTGTATAAATTGTTCAACTATCAGATAAGAGGATCTACGCATGGCTCTCCGGACGCTGGCAATAAGTTGTACTTCTGATTCAGTCCCGGTTTTATCTGGTGTCCCCCAAAGTTCAGTCCTTGGGCCGGTCCTTTTCTTGTGTAGCGTTAGCCGGGTCGTCCACGAAGTCAAGCAACACGGTCACCCATCCAGGTACTAACTGTGATACCCGTTGCTTAACTTCGTGAATAAGCCAACCGCTCTACCCGCGTCGCTAAAAGAGCCGGCTCCTACAGCAAGGCTGTAGAAGTGGTATTGATGCAATGACACCCAAAGCCCTGCTGCCCAATGAAACCAATGGGTTTATATGCATGAATGGTCCAACTAGAACCACCTTGCCTGTACTTATGTGCGGTCGTTTAAGCTCTGCGTTGAAGCACCCGATAGACGTGAGGATGATGACGACAATAGAAGTTTTCTTGCATTAGAATATTTAATAAAACATCTCAAAAGCATTGTTCTCATGCTGATAAGGCCGATGTTTTTTTTTTTTTTTTTTCATTTGAGAAACATAATACATTCACAAAACTCCCCCATTTAGTAGCATGGTTATAATTAAAAAATATATAAAATCTCGGACCCGTCAATACCGGTATTGATGGTTCCGAGATAAAATCAACTGTAGAAAATGAAAACAATGGTCCAAACATAAAAAGTGTTTTTCAAAGCATAACAGTAGTTTAAAAAAAAAATGAAAAAAAAAAAAAAAAAAAAAAAAAAAAAAATGTCGGGAGTGGGGATCGAACCGGGGGCCTTCTAGCTGCTAACCGAAGTATGTAACCATTTGGCCATTGTGACTGATGACGTCATCACCTAACACTAAAATAGATATTGATAAAGACGTGACGTAGCTGTCATAGTAAAGAATTAAAATCGTCTGTCACTGTACCCTTCATGAATGTCAAGGGTCTATAAACTCTAAAAAATATACATAGTAAATGGCTCTGTTGTCCGGCAAGCCTATTTTGAACTTGTAACATGCAGTCTCTTACCCGTAACCAATGACGCACAGCGACCTGCAGTAAGAGTAATGTCCCTTGTTTGGTTAACGGCTTGCCAAAATACCGTGATTTTTTAGCCAAGCAATAGCGTTAGAAATAAAACATCATAGGCAAAACCTTCTAATGGGTCTCGTTTTCTTTGCCTTGATCTTGATCCATTTTTTTCTCCTAAATTTTGGCTGGTTGGCAGTAAATACAGCTCGAGCCTCGTAAAAATTAGGAAGGGGGACAGGGTACATTTCCATCAATTTAACAATGAATGCACATCTTCGACACCTTGGAAATTTAATCAAATGTTTTTCTTGTAGTTTCGGAGCTTTCAACAAAAAATCTTTGTGTCGCGTGTATGTCTTCATATTTTTTTCTTGATTTCTTTATGATAAATATGGAGAAAATGTTCGATTTTGGTGTAGACGGTGTCTATTTTTACATAATTTTCATTCAGATATTGGCAGTTTTGATGATTATTTCCTACATTGTCGGAGACACAAGATGTCATAGTTTACAAAAATTAGAAAATCATTTTGTATTGAACAGGTTGCTCACATAGGAATTTACAGGGCAGTTAACTGGCATTTGTGAACCAAGCCCTTTGTCATTTGAATACATGCAGTCATTGACCACTGCAGTAAAAATGGTTGGTAGAAGCGTCGACTAAAAATATGTAATACGGGCTTACATCAAAGTTTGCTCAAAACTTGGTTGTTGCTTTTGCACCTTCTTGTGTGTCCTATGACACAGTTCGGCGGTTGAAAAAGAAATTTGAGTCTGGTGTAGAGTCCTTCAAAATGCACCGAAATCAGGTAAGCCAAAATCTGTATCTCGCCGAACTGTATCACAGGACACACAAGAATGTCCAAAAGCAGTAGAAATTTCAGTCATTAGCTTCTTCAAAGAACAACAAGTTTTGAGCAAGCTTTGATGTAAGCCCGTATTTCACTTTTAGTCGACGCTTCTATACCAACCATTTTTACTGCAGTGGTCAATGACTGCGTGTATTCAAATGCCAAATTTTATGTCTTACCTTAGTCTAACATGTACATTTATACACCATTGTGTAGATATTGAATAGCCCTATACAAGTATGTATTCGTTTTGATCGTGACCCTCGTGGATATCGAGCTAGAGGACAATAAGCAATTATTTTCGAACATCCCTAGTAAATAAATTCTTCAAGCATTTTAATCTCACATGTCGCATACGTTTGTTTCAGCAATGCAACCAGTGCGCTACACATCAGCAATGGAACCAGAGCGCTACACAGCATGCGCAGGACAACGTAATTCAACAATAGGCCTACTCAGTGACGACACATCGAACAGTATGAACCACTCAACAAAATCAGTTTCTGTCCTGTTCGTTAATAACGTATCAACTGATATGAAGGACTGGTCCTTCACTAAAAGAGTACGATGTCCGAGCTTGAATTATACAAATTTCTCTTGCCCTAGACAAAAAATTATCTTAAAATGTAACACTTCGGGTTCTGGTGCTGTTTCAAAGTTGTTATCTGCGGACAGAACTGATGATGTGTTTACTGTCCCATTCAACAGCAAATGTTTGTCAGATTTTATTAAAACTTCCTGCAGTGATGACAAACCTGTTCCAAATATCGTCCATTATGTTTGGTGCAAAGATCAGCCACTTGGATTTTTTCAGTTTTTGAGTTTCATGAGCGTTCTTCGGTTTATAAAGCCCTGTCTGTTTTTGATTCATGGCGATTATATACCTCATGGAAAGTACTGGAACTTTTTTGTCAGTATGTATCCTACAGTTATACATGTAAAAAGAGACTGTCCAAAAGAAATTGGTGGAAAGAAACTCGGTTTTTTCGAGCATGGAACTGATGTCATGAGAATAGAGGCGTTGATGGGTAAGTTCTGGATTCATAGCTCCAGGCAAGAGGGGTGTCCACATAATATTTTCTTATTTGATGGGCAAGTACTGATTTCATAGCCAAAGTTAAAAAAAGGGATTTCCCTATAGTATTTTAAACGCCCGTCGTATTATGTTATGCTCCCGGCTTCCGTCTGTCCGTCCGTCCGTCTGTCCGTCTGTCTGTCTGTTCGTCCGTCCGTACGTCCTTCCATCCGTCCGTCTGTAAACTTTACGTTTCCGGATAAATCCTCCTACAGTTTACATCCGATCAAGCTGAAACTACATACTAGTTAGACCATGATTTGGGGCAGTGTATATTGTTTCGAGGTTACGGTCCACCAAATATTAATAGAGTTATACCCCTTTGATTTTTTTGTAAACTTTTCGTTTCCGGATAACTCCTCCTACAGTAAAGATCCGATCAAGCTGAAACTTCAGACATAGTTAGACCATAATGTGGGGCAGCGCATATTTGTTTCGAAGTTAGGGTCCACCAAATAATAATAGAGTTATGCCCCTTTGATTTTTTTTTTGTAAACTTTTCGTTTCCGGATGACTCCTCCTACAGTTTACATCCGATCAAGCTGAAACTTCATACATAGTAAGACCATGATGTGGGACAGTGCATATTAATTCGAGGTTACGGTCCACCAAATATTAAGAGAGTTATAGTCGCGAGGCCAGTTTTTGTACGACGCTTACTTAAGGAGTTTAATCCAACTTGATTATCAAGGATAAAACATACATCATTTTAATGCTAAATGTGTAAACTTTTGAATGAGCTAAAAAATTTGATTGAACTTAATGCCCAAATGTGTTTAATTTACATTTAAACACCCCTATCCCCATAAGCTTCATTGCGGTGAATGTAGCGCAATCCTGCAAACAGGGGCATTTTACACATATAAATGCATATATTATGATGTTTATATTTTCTTGTAAGTGCTTCTGATCATCGAAGATGCTGATGAACGCATAACATACTAAATAAAACCGGTGTTAGGGACAATTTCGACACCAAGGAAGTATGCCTCAAAATGATAAGCATTTTCCGTGAAATCTATATAGCTGATTTTGGTATGTTTTGGTTTCATTGACAATAGTTATGCCAGAGTGCTATTATACTGTTTGAACTTGAATAAGGCGACCAATAATGTTTGTTCAATAAAATTAATATACTTAAGGAAGATAATATTCTACCATATACTAATATGAAAAACCTACTATAGTCTTAGACCTAGTATTGTGCGCTGCAACATTAGATCTAGCATATTCTGATGATTGCACAGACTAAAAGAAACTTAACATTCGATAGTTATATAGTCCGGTTCGAAAACCTGTCGGATTCAAGATCACGGCCCCAATTGTAAGGTACCGTGTGACTATTATTAAGTCCGGGATTGATCCGACAGTTTTTGTTGCCGAGCTAAAGCAGTGGTTTACCAGAGCCCTGTTAGCCAATTTCAGTATTATCTCGTTCAAAATATAAAGATAAGAACATGAAATTTGGGTCTCCCTCCCACGACGAGGACGTAGGGTTGGGTTTTGGGAGGCAACGAGGACAACAAAGACAAAGGACTTAACAAGGACAGAAAGGAATAATTGATTATAGTTTACATAACATAGAAGTATGTACAACAATTCATGCCTATATATAAATGAAGACAATATTTACAAAGGGAATTCATGTTTAGCCATTTACTAAATTAACCAAACTAAGTATTTACACATGTATTAGAAAAAAATATATCTACAATTTGATTAGGATACAACTTAAAGAAATTCTATGAAACATATGAAAATCTAAGTTTGTACTTTACACATATATATTTGGTTTAAAACAGAACATAAAACTGTACAGGTATAATACATACAGATTTACATTACATTTATATTTTTTTCTTCAAATAATGCTTATAGACATTTTAAATACGTGTGCATACATTTATTAATAGGTGCTGCAATTTTTTATCTAACATCCATTGCATATTGTAATGAAATAAGACATGTATTTTTATTTTGTATTTTTATTTTATTTTTTTTCATTATATAAAAATGAAATGTACAAATATGAAACACTGAACATACAGCTGTACATGAAATAGACCATCAATAATTGTTTATACAGGATGACAGGCTCATACAAAATGATAATTACTGGTCAATGGATGTACATGTATAAGACAATCTACACACATTCTATGACAACTAACTAATAATTACCCAAATGGATATAATTTAGGGAAAAAAATAGTTACTTGGGTTGTCAACTGAAACAAAACTCCAGATAATTTTTTATGATGAGTTTTGCTCAAGAATCTCTAGATGGTGCATATATATACAATTATATACAAAGATATAATTACAAAAATAATGTAAACATTACAAAACTTTACAGAAGATCCGTGGGATCAACAAAGAGTCTTGCTAAAACTGGTAAGCAAAGGCCGAACGGTAGATCAATGGCCAGTACTGGAGGACTGTCACTTTTCGGAATGACTGCATAAAAAGTCTATCAACATTTAATCACTCTGAATCTGAGTCTGAGTCTGAGTCTGACAGAACATCTTGTGACGGCGGCATCGCACTGTGCGGATTCTGACAACTCATGTCATGGCTGTATGCACAAGAATCTACACATGATAGACCTGCCTTTGCGCATGAACATTTGCCGGCATAGTGTGACTTTGCAAACTTGCATGTAACCATAACAAGAAGAGCTTTTGGAGCTGAGGCTTTAGTTGTCAAATGCAGGAACAACTTGCCATCATCAACGCCCCATACTGGGGCTGTATACTAATTCTATCTCCAAAGTGGCTCAGCAGTCTACGCTGAAGCAGGTCAGTCCGGTAGGAGGCAGGGGCGTCATCAGTCTGCTGAAGTAAGCCATTGTATTTGTCGAGCAAATATTTCAACACAAAGGCTCTTCCTTCTACGAACAGACCGGCTTGAATTCAATCAACTAATAATAAAAACGGATCTTTTGGCTGGTCACCAGTGCCTGAGGTTGTACATTTTTTACTGTTGTATAGGTATTTATGGTAACAACTCAAATGATACTGAGCCTTAGAAGTGGCGAGCTGAAGACCCGTTATACGGATTCGCATCATATCATCTTGCAATCGGTTCATAGCCTCCATTTATTCCGCCATTGGTTTCTCTTGAAACTCGTGAAGTTTTCTTTTATTCTTGAAGCGAAGCTTCTGGCAAATCAAGCAAACAGACAAATCTAAATTAGGACAGGAAGAACGCAAGACCCTTCCAGTGCTGTCACAAGTTGACTGCGAGATTGACTGCTCATCTGGGACTGTGTCCACAGACAATGGGACGAATTCTGGTTCCCCAGCCGAAAGACGAGCTCGTTTTGGCCCCTTGAAAATTCTGACAGGACTTGTGCATTCATCTTCACCGGTCGCCATAGTTGCTACAGCTGGCTAAAAGTGCTAAGAAGTAGACAACCCCCTATCGCAATATCCTTCCTAGAGACGTTACGATGTCGTCTCCTACAAAACACAAACAGGGATGATCAGAGGGAAAACAGGAAAGGGTAGATTCTTAAAAGACAGTCACTGAAGGAAAGGGCACACTTAAGTCTAATGTACAATACTTGACTAACGTAGAGCAATGAAGTCTCCGTAGAGTGCAAACAAAATAGAGAAGGAGGTAGAGATGGAAAGAAGGGACAGGATGTGTAGCATAGGACACCCTCAGTGAGAAAAGGGAGGAATAGAATGCCACAGAGGGCCGAAAGATGTAACCTTAGAGGTGTGATGTTTCTAATGGCACTGCTGGATATAGAAGAGTGAGGGAAGCATGCAGTTTCACAAGAGATGACCAAGCAGTCTATAGACAGGAGCTGAAAATGGAAGGTAAAGTTGAAAAATATGAAATTACCAGTCAGGTACCTGGTCAAATTTAGTTCAAAGGTACGATTTTGTAACGCCTCGTTGGGTTTCTTACCTGTATTGAATGGGATTTATGGGTCTCGGCTATGTATAGGTTAGTACGATATAAACCTATTGTAGTCAGTGAACAACGTTTATATCGTGCGTGATGATGTACGAACTCGTTTTTTTCTTCTTTACAACAAACTTTGGTATTAATTGTGTTTTTTTTTATTATTGGCGTCTTTTAAGGCTGTGTATACATACAAAGAGATTTTTTTTTCATTTTTGGTCTTACTACACAGGTTGAAATGGACCATTGTCATTTGTTGGATTGAAGGAGATACCGGAAGTTTTCCGTAAAACATGAATACATGATCATTAACCTTTCAAATACCGAAGAGAAAATTCGATATTTCCTTGTCCTCGTATACGTGGGAGAAAGACAATCCGCAAAGTGTCTATTTTAAAGGGACATAATTTAAGTGGTAGAAATTTGTGTCTTCACCGGTTTTTCTGATTGTTTGTTATCATATTTTGCTTAGAATTGTTCATTCGTTCCTTAATACATTGATAATTTGTTCTCATGAACAATGATTATGATGCAGTTGATTGGAGAAGTAAGCATTATAAAACTTTATATATGTGGGTGGGGGTACTAAATAGCCCAAAAAGGTACTTTGGGCATTTGTGCATGAAATTTTATTTACAGTGTTAAAAGATAACATAATAAGCTGTATATAAATGTATGTTTCGTCCTTGATAAAGAAGTTGGATTAAATTTTAAAATATTCACAGTTGGCCTCGCGACTATTATGCTCCTTTGACATTGTTGTAAACTTTTCGTTTTCGGATTTCTCCTCCTACAGTTTACATCTGCACAAGCTGAAACTTCATATATAGTTACATGTAGATAATGATGTAGGGCAGCGCATGATGTTCTTAGGTTACGGTCCACCAAATAATAATAGAGATATGCCCCTTTGAATATTTTGGTAATTTTTTGTTTTCGGATAGCTCCTCCTACAGTTTACATCCGATCAAGCTGAAACTGCATACATAGTAAGACCATGATGTGGGGCAGCGCATATTAATTCGAGGTTGCGGTCCACCAAATATTAAGAGAGTTATGCTTCTTTGACATTTTTGTAAACTATTCGTTTTCGGATTTCACCATCACCTACAGTTTACATCTGATCAAGCTGAAACTTCATACATAGTTAGACCATGATGTGGGGCAGCGCATATAGTTCTTAGGTTACGGTCCACCAAATAATAATAGAGATATGCCCCTTTGAATATTTTTGTAAAATGTTTGTTTTCAGATAGCTCCTCCTACAGTTTACATCCGATCAAGCTGAAACTCCATATATAGTTAGACCATGATGTGGGGCAGCGCATATTGTTTCGATGTTACGGTTGACCAAACAGCAATAGATTTATGCCCCTTTGAATTGTTTTGTAAACTTTTCGTTCCCGGATAACTCCTACATTTTACATTCGATTTAGCTGAAACTTCATACATAGTTAGACCATGATGTGGGGCAGCGCATATTGTTTCGATGTTACGGTTCACCAAATATCAATAGATTTATGCTCCTTTGAATTTTTTTGTAAACTTTTCGTTCCCGTATAACTCCTACATTTTACATCCGATCAACCTGAAACTTCATACATAGACCATGATGTGGGACAGCGCATATTATTTCGAGTTTACAGTACACCAAATAATAAAAGAGTTATGCCCCTTTGAATTTTTTTGTAAACTTTTCGTTTCCGGGTGACTCCTCCTACATTTTAAATCCAATTTACCTGAAAATTCATATAATTAGACCATGATGTGGGGCAGCGCATATTGTTTCGAGGTTATGGTTCAACAAATAATAATAGAGTTATGCCCCTTTAAATATTATGTAAACATTTTGTTTCCGGATAACTCCTCCTACATTTTAGATCCAATGATGTTGAAACTTTCATACAGTAAGACCATGATATGGACCAGTGCATATTATTTTGAGGTTACGTTCTGCCAAATATTGCCAGATGAATACCCCTTTTACAGATTGTTTTAAACCTTCCATTTCTGGATACATTTTACATCTGATGAAGCTGAAACTTTACATATAGTAAGACCATGATATGGAACGGTGTATATTATTTTGAGGTTAAAGTCCGCCAAATATTACCAGAGTTTTTCCCCTTTCACATAGTTTTCTAAACATATTTTGTTTCCGGATAATACCGCCTATATTTTACATCTGATGAAGCTGAAACTTTACGTAAAGTTAGACTATAATATGGAGCAGTGCATATTATTTCAAGGTTACAGTCCACCACTTATTGCCAGAGTTATGACTATAGTATTTTATTTGAGGTTATGGTCCACCAAATGTTACCGACCATAAAAAAAATGTTGGAGGCAGGTAGTTTGAGCCATTGAGGGTTATTAATAGTGCCAGGTAAGAATATATGGAGCACATATTGTTCCTTGCTTAAATTCCACAAACCCAAACTTATACAACAGTCAGTATATAAATGCTCCATCTTACTAATTGCCACGGGCGTATAATGCCCCGCTTGCAGAGCTCATGTTTCTTATTTCTACACAAAAACAAATGCTGTGAGTTTTCATGATACCACACTCATGCGGCATAGTGCATTTTTTCACACCTCCGAAATGGCTGCTATTCCGATGAAAATTTGAGATCTTTGTCTTATTTATACTCCGAAAATAGGTTGTGAGTGCTCGTTAGAACCGCCTCGTCGAGGCGGTTCTAACGAGTACCCGCAACCTATATCTAGAAGCAGAAATAAGAAAAAGTATGTATACCCTCGTAAACCCCAGTTTTATCTGTATAAAGTAGGGTTTAGAGGGTGTTCATTTCACGGACTTGTTCATGTGATGGGAGTACCCAAAGCATGTTTTCGTGCAGAATAGAGAAAAATATCTGAACGTTTCGGATGACAAAATGCATTATATGGAGCTATGCAATTTAATCAATATATGCACCTAACCTCCCGGGACACGGGGAAACAGTAATTACCCGGGTCACACGCCGCAGATATCTAATGAAACATACACGACATAAAATTAACGAGTGAAATGACATTGCTTGACTCTGCTTTGGGTATAACTGATTTCAAAATTGTATTCATTTTGGGGTGGTACGTCGGCGGTTTTACGGTCGAAATTTTGGGACCGTTTAAACGACGATTTACCTCCGATAAATTAGGCCCCCGCTCATCGGGGCTTGGAGAAACAGATTGGACTGCATGGTGCTTCCACACAGAGCTTAAACCGACCGCAAAGGAGCACTGGTAAACCGTTTACAAGGTCTAAGCCGAGTCGGACCGTCCCTGCATATAAACTATATTGGCTTGTTTGGGTAGTAGGGCTTGAGATGTCATTTCATCTCAATGTCGGGTAACGGTCCCACAAAATGGAAGCAGCGTCAAATTGACCTAAATAGTGTTGACGGGGACAAAAAACTTCAGTTCAAACAAACAAAACACCCCCCACCCCCCGCTAATTTCAATTTTCTATTTATTTGCATTCTAAAGCACTGAGTAATTTGAAGAGGTTGCATAGTTTTACAAAACGCAGTGAGACGTGACTTCACTTTTAATTTTGGACTAGTTCGAGTTTTAGGTAAGTCGCCTTCAGTTGGGATTTTACAATGGGAGATATAGTTTTACTGAGATTCGTTATGCATCATATTAACCACATGGCCACGACTTCTACATAATGACATTATAAAAAAAAAACGTATTTATAATTTTAAAATCCTGTGAAAAAAGAAATCCGAAACCTACTTCCTCTAAAACATCGAATAGTCTTGCCACGCTTGAACGTTGAACTATACACACCGGAAATAGAAACTATACACTCATTTTTAAATTGTCACTGGCCAAACATTTTAATGAAATTTGAATTCCAATTATATAAATTATCATCAGTGGCATGTCTGCTTTATCGAATAAAATTTTTATTAATGATAGCTACGATTTAACGGGTAAAGCCACAGGTTCAAAGCAAGGGTCCAAATCTTGCTGTTCAAGTTTCCATTGAGTCAAACATTTTGTGTCGCGAATGTGATTCCCATTTTTACCAGTTATTACTCATCATCTAACGTTGGGAATATTGTTTACAAAATGAAAATTTACACAATTGTTGAAAAGTTATCGATCTTTAAATATTGGACCAAACCAACGGAAATAGGCGAAAAGTATGGCATTTCTGATCGCGGCGTTTGTTTTAATCAAACGATTGAAGGCACTTTTGGGTCGAATTTAGGCTTGCAACGTTATTTTGAAAACTTCGCTGAAAAAAGCAGTTTTTGAGATTTCAATAAAATGTTTGTTTCTCGATAATTTTTAGATTTTATGTATTTTTTTATTCCTTGCTTTTAACTTATTACCTATACGGAAAAAAATGATGAGTCAAAATTCAATTACAAACAGATTTTGTGAAAAATTCACTTTTTTACATTTTCCCCCAAAACTTTTATTTTGAACACCAGCTTTTCTTTAAATCGTTACAGGATTCAGGTCAATAGTTAGTCAAATCCTTAATCATGTAGCACACTATGATGCCCCCACTCATAACCCCACCAAAACACCTCCCACTATAACCCAGATGCAGACACAACGCATAGCCAGCCCACCAGTACCAAATTATCCCATACTTAACCCTAACCCTAACCCTAGCCATACACCCAACCATAACCAAACGTATGTAACAACAGAAGAACTCATCGACATCCTCATTGAGGTGATGAAATTGGATAAATTGACCCTAGCCCTAAAAGACAAAGCGAAAGCAGTGGGAAATATCGTCAGAACCCACACCCACATAAACCCACACCTGGGTACAAACATAACAGACACCCGGCTAGACAAAAAACGCACTGCCATACAAATGCCACCAACAGGCGTATAGCAGAACTAAGAGCAGACAACCCAACTCCCATGGATACCTCAACACCCAACCCAACAAACCCGACCCCAAGCCCATAGACATTCCGACCCCCACCCACCCGACCCTATAAGGATATATAATGGCGGACTCCACTGCAAAACCACACCTCCACCAGCCACCCGACTTGACGTTCTGCAGTGGAACTCCCGTAGCGCTGTCAATTTACATCAACTTAGAGCCTTTCTAGATGAAAAAACAATATCCCCACACGCTATATGCCTACAAGAAATCTGGTTCAAAGATAATAAAAGAACCCCTACAATACCGACATTCAAACTTGCCGCCATCTCCAACAGACAGGAAAAAGGAGGAGGTGGCGTAGCCATTTATATGAAAGATAACATCCCATTCGAAAAGCTAGACCTAAATATCAATGACCCCACTTTTGAATCGTGCGCTGTCACCATCCATCTGAAAAAACTGTAAAGTAGCCTGGATAAACTGTTACGACCCGCCCAGCAACAAAAACGCAACAAAAGAACTAGATAGACTAGGAAGACTTTTCGACCATATCCCGCACCAAAGCTTCATACTTGTAGGTGACTTTAACGCCCATGACACGCTATGGAGCCCAAAGCAGAGCCCAAGGGGGAAGGCACTATCGGAGTTATTACTTGAACACGGGGCTACCATCCTCAATGATGGGGCGCCAACCATGGCAGAAACTGAATCTTCACCTGACATCACCATAGCCACCCCAAACCTCTCAGCCCGCTCAGAATGGTATACCCTTGACAATTCCTGTTGTAGTGACCATCTCCCCATTTTGTCCAAATATAATGCCAAATACAACACCACGGGAGCAGCCGTTTCCCAAAAATGGAACCTAAACAAGGCCGACTGGGATCTCTTTAATAATCTCTGCTCACAAAAATTAGAAATTAGTGACAACCAAAACATAGACGAAATTGCCAACCAGTTTACGTCCACCCTAAAAGAGATCTGTGACAGTACAATTCCAACGACCTCAGTTAAACATAAAAACTACTCCCGCCCTGGTGGAATCAAGATTGTAGGAAAGCCATAAATCAACGCGAGCAAGCGAGGAAGAAATACTTGAAAAATAGAACTTCTGAGCTTAAGAATAACTACAATAAAACTAAGGCACACGCTAGAACCACCCTACAAATAGCCCAAAAACAAGGATGGCAAGAAATAGTCAACAAACTTAACCATAAGACCATTAGTAAGAAAATGTTGTCTACTTTTAATAAATTTAGGGGTAAACCTACTGAAAAGATAAACTGTCTAAAAATTAACGGCCAGACCATAACTAATGATAGAGAGAAAGCAGACGCCCTTGCCAACCACTACCATAATATGTCGAAAACTTCCAACCAAGATTCTGCCTTCCAAACAATAAAAGAGACCGAGGAGAGAACCTTCAACCAATCTCTCCCTGACCTCTTCAACGATGACCGAAGAAGCAGTAACCTGAACTGCCACTTCACCCTATTTGAACTCCAGGAGCGGACAAAATTCATTATGAAATGCTGAAACAGCTCCCACCAGATAGCAAACAAAAACTCTTAGACCTCATAAACACTTCCTGGCGTAGAGGAGAAGTCCCCACACAATGGAAACTAGCCACAACGATCCCAATAAAAAACCACTCAAGGATAAGCTGGATCCACAATCATATCGACCCATCTCCCTCACCTCATGCACATGTAAAACTATGGAAACCATGATCGCCAAACGCCTCTCCCACTACCTAGAAGCTAATAATATCATCTCAGACAACCAATCAGGCTTCAGGCCTAACAGATCCACAACAGATCAACTTGTCCGACTGGAATCAGAAATAAACATGGCTTTCATGGAACACAAAATCCTAGTAGCCGTAGCCCTCGATCTTGAAAAGGCCTTTGACCTCATGTGGTCATACGGCACCATAACCAAACTAAAGGAATACGGAATAAGCGGAAACATGCTAAAGTGGATCCATAGCTTTCTCAAGGATAGAAAAATTCAAACCCGAGTTGGGGACAATACCTCAGAGGAACTAATCCTGGAAAACGGCTGCCCCCAAGGCTCAGTACTAAGTCCCATACTCTTTAACGTAGTTGTTAACACCCTTCACGAGGCCCTGAAACCACATAATAATATAGGTCTGTCACAGTTTGCCGATGATAGCGCGGTGTGGGGGAAACGCTCTACTCTAGAACTGGCGGTCAAAGACCTACAATCAGTTCAAAGAGAAATCGAAACCTGGGCACTAAGATGGGGATTTAGATCAAATCTAAAGACTAAAGCAATCATATTCAGCAAACGACGAAATCTGAAGACCACTCAAAACAAACTATACCTCTTTGGTAGGCAATTGGAATGGGCCCAGAACATCAAATTTCTGGGCATGATCCTCGACAAACATCTGACTTGGAGAGATCACATAAAAGATTCAAAGAAAGATGTGAAAAAGACCCGAACCTACTACGAGTAGTGTCAGGTACCACCTTTGGAGCTGATAAAAAGACACTCCTGATCCTATACAAAGCCCTTATTCTTAGTTAGCTAGACTATGGAGCCCAGGCCTACAACTCCGCGTCAGAGAATATCCTTAAAACTCTGAACATCATTCAAAACCACGCCCTCAGGATAGCAACAAGAGCATACCGATCTACCCCAATCAACGCACTAGAGGTAGAATGTGGACTTAAACCACTACATCTACGAAGGGAAGAACTCATACTAAAATACTGGGCTAGATCCTCCCCACTTGACAAATCCCTCCCAGTGAATGATCTATTAACAGATCACGGTTGCTATTCATGTAGGAGAGCCAAGAACTACAACCCATATTGTACGAAAGTCCGTGCCCTCCTGAAAGAGCACAGCATACCGATAAGATCCAGACACCCAAGTACAGATCCAAATGGGATCTCAAACACAACACACCCTCCTGTTACCTCCATCAGGTCATGGGGAGGAAAGAAGAAAATACAAATGAATACATGAAAAATAAAAGCCTCTCTTATGTTCGCACCAGCCATGACGGGAAACTCTAATCTACACAGATGGCAGTAAGAACCCCTCAACAGGAAAAACCGGCGCCGCATTCGTTGTCCCAGAGAGAAATCTTCACGTACCGATTAAAACAAACCAACACCTCTCAGTATTCACAACTGAACTGATTGCCATTCACTGGGCCATCACAGTTAAGACACCCAAAGCCACAGTACTCATGGACAACCTTAGCGCTATCCAGGCCCTACAGACAGGAAAATCCAAAACACGACCTGACCAAATTGACTCAATCCTGTCTAAACTAGATAAGGCAAAAAGAGAAGGGCAAGACATTGAAATCGACTGGATCCCATCCCACGTCGGCATCCCCGGTAATGAGGCGGCATTTTTTCACATCTCCAAAATGGCCATTTTTTTCTGATGAAAATCCGTAATATTTTTATACTAAATACCGCAAACAAAGGTTGTGGGTGCTCGTTAGAACCGCCTGATTGAGGCGGTTCTAACGAGTACCCACAACCTATGTCTTGGAGCAAAAATAAGAAAAAAATAATGCATACCCCCGTAAACCCCAATATTCTCTATATAAAGTGGGGTAAAAGGGGTGGTCTCCATTTTACGGACTTGTTCACGTGATACATTGAACTTTCTCAGTATAGTGTTATGAGCATTACGAAAAACACGCCTATCCAAATATAGAAGACTCTCGTTATCTCAAACTCTGATATCTCAAACAATGGCTAAAGTTAAACAAAATTTAATTTTGTGCAGTTATGTTAGACTTGCTTAATGTACCTTAGATTTCAACTCCTTCTATCTCACACTACTGTTATCTCAAACCAAATATTCCCTTCCCTTGGAGTTTGAGATAAAGAGAGTCGACTGTATATCGATAATTTTACCGCCAAAATTAAAATTTTCAGAGAAAAAAAATATGATTTAGTTATTTCTGCACAAAAAAAAATTGTGGGTACTGGGTGGAATCGCCTCGGCGAGTACACACAATGCATGTTTTTGAGCAGAAATATAAAAAAATAATGTACGAGGGTAGGCTGAAAAAATCTAGGCCTGACCAAGATCCAACGGTTTGTCCATGCTGAAAGTGCCTTATTTTTCAACATAGTCTCCCTTCCTGTCCACACACTTTCTCCAGCGATGCTGGAGTCCTTGGATCCCAGTGGTATAGAAGGTCTCATCTTGGTCCCTGAAAAACTCCTCCCCAGCAGCTATCACCTCCTCGTCTGACCGATATGGCTGCCGAGCCAAGTGCTTTTTCATGTTTGGAAACGGGAAATAATCTGATGGAGCTAGATCAGGTGAATACGGAGGGTGATCGACAAGAATGAAGCCACAGTCATGCACAGCAGCCATTGCGACAACCGATTTATGAGCAGGCGCATTGTCCTGATGGAACAAGACGCCTTTTGTCAATTTTCCGGGTTGTTTAGCCTTAATTGCTTTTCGCAATTGTTTTAACAGATCTGCATTATACTCCCCATTAATTGTTCTGCCCTTTTGAAGGTAATCTATGAATACTATACCCTTGGCATCCCAGAACACTGATGCCATCACCTTCCCTGCAGAGGAGACGACCTTTCCTTCTTTGGAGGGGGTGAGCCAGTGTGCTTCCATTGCATGGATTGTCTTTTGGTCTCTGGCTCAAAGTGATGAACCCAACACTCATCCTGAGTGACAAACCGGTCAAGAAAACCATCTTGGTCTGCTTCAAAAATAGCCAAGTTGGCTTGTGACAGGTTCAGTTTGGTCAGGCGTCAAAAGCCGTGGCACCCATCTGGCGGAAACCTTCGACATTCCTAATTCACTGTGTAGAATGTTCTCTACTCGTTCACGGGATATGTCAACAGTGATAGCTAACTGATTTACAGTTAAACGCCTGTCATCCATCACGGCCCTGTGCACTTGGCTGATGGTTTCCTTAGTTGTTGCCGTTGTGGGTCGTCCACACCGGTCATCATCTTCAAGGCTGTCCTTGCCCATCTTAAAAATTTGCTGCCCACCTTTTCACGGTTGCATACGAAGGAGCATCATCCCCTAATGTAGCAACCATATCGGCATGAATGTCCTTAGGAGCTAACCCCTTTTTATGGAGGTACTTGATGACACCACGATGCCAGATTTTGTCCATTTTCTCAAAAAACGTGCTAGTATCAATTTTCAAAGTCTAGAATTTCTACGTTATTGCAGGTAAACTTGAACTCATTTGAGTCAAATCAAGTAATAAAGCTTTGGATTTAATGAATACAAAATTTCATGGCTGTTCGATGCCTGCTTCTTGGTCAGGCTCAGAACTTTTCAGCCTACCCTCGTATACCCCTGTAAAACCCAGTTTTACTAAACAAAATTGGAGTTTAAGAGGGTCAAAATTATATAGGCGTCTTTTTATAATGATAAAGTCTGCCATTTATTTATTTTGTAGCTTACGGTGGCATTTACGTGGATTGGGATGAGATCATTCTTCGACCGGTTGAGACACTCAGGAAGTACAAATACACACAGGTATTAGTCTTAAGGGGAATGGGAACACCTTCAGGTGAGGCAACTCCTGCAAAAGTATTTTTGTCTCCCATGTCAATAGGGGTCAACTCTTAAAGGAAAGAATTTGCTCCTCACCTGTAAGAGTATAGTCCCCTTTCCCGTGGAACAGGGCTTATAGAAAAGCGGACAGGCAGTGCCAAAAGTTGTCTCCCTTGGAAAATGGCGGAAAAATCTGCCAGGTGTTCCCATTCACTTCAACTTAAATTGATAGGTACTCTTATGGGTCAGAAGCCTCCGTGGTGTAGTGGTTATCCTACTGGCCTTGGAAACAGGGGGTCGCAGGATCGATCCCGGGATTCTCCAGACTTTCGGATAAGTTTTTAAACCGAGGTTCCGTCTCTGTATGACCTTAGCTGTTCGTGAGACATAAAACTCAAACAAACACTCACTTAAGGGTAATGGGAACACCTTCAGGGACGGCAACACTTGCAAAAGTATTTTTGTCACTCATGTCAATAGGGGTCAACACTTAAAGGAGAGAATTTGCTCCTCACGATCAAATTCTTCCCTTTAAGGGTAGTCCCCTTTTTCAGTGGGACAGGTCTTATAGAAAAGCGGACGGGAAGTCCCGAAAGTTGTCTCCCTTGGAAAAATGGCGGAAAAATCTGCCAGATGTTCCCATTCCCCTTAACTTAAATAGATATGCACTGTTATGGTACTGTTATGGACCAGAAGCCTCCGTTGTGTAGTGGTTATCCTATACTCGCATTGTAAACCATGAGTCGCATTCTTCAAACTTTAGTATGGGTCTTTAAACCGAGGTCCCATCTCCGTATGACCTTACTGGGTAGCTGTTGGTGAGACGTAAAACTCAAACACTCGACTCAAACTGTTATGAGCCATTACGAAATCACGTCTATGTAAACTTTACCGCCGAAAAAACTAAAATTTTAAGATGAAAAATTGTGATATTTTTCTTCTTTCTGCTCATAATATAGATTGTGGGTACTTGATAGAACCGCCTCGTCGAGGCGGTTCTTACGAGTACCCACACTCTATATTTTAGAGCAGAAATACGAAAAACGAGGCGGTTCTTACGAGTACCCACACTCTATATTTTAGAGCAGATAAAAAAAGAAAAACAAGGCTTACCATATAAAAGTGGGGTTCAAGGGGATCAACAGTTCAACATTATATAGACGTATTTTCTGGATGATGTACAAAGTATTCCTTAAATTGTCATGAGTTCCTTTCTGGTCTTTTGGGATCATTGAGTTCATTTAGAATCATTTTGAAAATAGAGTTCTGCTTAAGCCGGTGCTAGGGGGCGTGGCCGGTGTAGCGCATTTCAGTACTGGTCATGAACAGACTCAATAAAACCGAGTGTGCTATTTTCGTTTATTGCACGACCCGCAGAAAAATTGACCGACTGAAGTCGGTTGATTTTCTAAGAGTGCCCTAAAATCACCGTGTCATTCTGTCAGTCTGTCCGTCCGTAACCCGTTTGTGAAAATTGGTGATAGTGACTTAACCGCTTGGAATATATAAACAATTTTTGGCATACTGATAGATATCAATAAGATCTAACCAATGAACTTGCGAAATATTACATTCCATTTAGTATAGCCTCACCGAGGCGAAAAATGTGAACATTTTCGAACTGCTTCTCCTCGGAAACCGTTGGGCCGATTGAAGTCAAATTTCATATGGAGCCTCTATGGGATGGGGGAAACCAAAATTTGCTCATGGGGTCCAGGTCACATGACCAAAATGGCCGCCAAGCCATATATGGTCTGTCTGTCTGTCCGTCCGTAACCCGTTCGGAAAATTGGTGATAGTGACTTAACCGCTTGGAATATTTAAACATTTTTTGGCATACTGATAGATATCAATGAGATCTAACCATTGAACTTGCGAAATATTACATTCCATTTAGTATAGCCTCGCCGAGGCGAAAAATGTGAAAATTTTCGAATTGCTTCTCCTCGGAAACCGTTGGGCCGATTGAAGTCAAATATATGGAGCCTCTATGGGATGGGAGAAACCAAAATTTGCTAATGGGGTCCAGGTCACATGACCAAAATGGCCGCCAAGCCATATATGGTAAAAACCCTTCAAAAATAGTCTTCTCCAGAACCACTGGGCAGATTTCCACGAAACATGATAAATAGCATCTGGGACGTAGGCCCATCATAAATTGCTAAAATGTTGACCCTGGGTTGACCTTGACCTTCTTTGTGCCTAGGTCAAACTTTGACACATATGCTTTTGTATTGGAAAAGTGGGAATGCATTTTATCCTGCAAACGATTCAGAATACAGTACTAAAGTATAATATATATTTTTGCTCGTTACGATAAGGCGCATTTATTGGGGGAACCGTTTTAGGTCCAGGTCACATGACCAAAATGGCCGACATACCCATATATGGTAACACTCATAAAGCTAAAAGCATCCGGCGGGTCGTGCACTTCAGCTGAAGCACTAGTTTGGTGTATTCTTTGCTTTCAAAGGATCTAACTATTCAGAACTTATTTATCTTCACTGCAGCTGGTGCTGTGCCGTGTGGTGGCCGTAAAAAGTCTCCCCGTACACCCACCATAGTGCAGATCATATTTTCTGGTTCTTTGGGATCATTGAGTTCATTTAGAATCATTTTGAAAATAGAGTTCTGCTAGGGGGCGTGGCCGGTGTAGCACATTTCAGTACTGGTCATGAACAGACTCATTAAAACCGAGTCTGCTATTTTCGTTTATTTGGTGTATTCTTTGCTTTCAAAGGATCTAACTATTCAGAACATTCACTGTAGCTACAGCCATTCGATGACTACCCCCAACCGCGGACACCGCCCTTTTACCCCCACTTCAGAAGCCCATTCCCCGGCTACAATCTCTATCCCACCCACCCCTAGCACAAACTAGCACAAACGTAGGACAACCCTACCCCGGAAATACCACCCCCACGCCCAGAAACAGGCAAACAAATTAATCGTATTTATGCTAGGATAGTTTTAAATTGATTACTGCTTCTTGACAGTCGAAAAAGGATATCTTAAAATAGTTTTCTATTAAACATGATCTTAAACATTAAATTCATATGCTTCATTTAATGTATACCGCAAATTATAGTAATAAACGAAGTCAAAATTGTGAACACTGACATTAAAAATATCCATACTCCTCATTTACATTTCTTTTGTGGTATTGAATAACAAAACAGCGTTTTCATTGTGCAAACAATTGCTATTTTAAGGGGCTATTTAAGGGGAATGGGTACACTTCAGGGACTGCAACTACCGCCGAAAAAAAACGAAAAATTTAAGATAAAAAAGGTGATAGTTTTCATATTGCTACTCAAAATATAGACCGTGGGTACTTATCAGAACCGCCTCAATGAGGCGGTTCTAACGAGTACCCACAGTCTATATTTTAGAGCAAAAATAAGAAAAATTAGATTTACCCCTGTAAACCCCAGTTTTACTAAATAAAATTGGGGTTCAAGGGGGTCAGAATTATAAAAGCGTGTTTGCGTGATGAGCTATACGAAGACGGGACTCGCTCGCTCGCTCACACTCACTCACTCATTCATTCATTCATTCCCTCCCTCCCTCCCTCCCTCCCTCCTCCTCACTCACTCACTCACTCACTCACTCATTCACCCTCACACCCACTCACTCTCTTGTCTCACCAATAAAGATGCATAACTGAGCTGTCGGAAAAAAAGTGCTTCCAAATTTTTTTTATATATATCGGGTATTTTTGCTTTAAATAATACAAATGACTGTGTTTTATGCAATACTTCGAACAATTATGATCACAGGCTATGTTTTGTGAGACGGATTTCCTAACTGGGTTTCGAACACCAGTTAGATTTTTTTTTAATTTCGCGACCTTAGAACTTGACATATGATCGAAGAGCGAAAATCGAAAAGAGTACACATTGTATATACTCAAAACCAAAGTCACCGACTTCGTATGGCCAGAGCTGTTGATTGGACGTACAGAACTCACTCACTCACTCACTCAAAACTTGTCTTACGATCGGAAAGCGAAAAGCGAAAAACCAAAAGCGAATACCACTCGAACATCTCTTTGCTAATGAATGTGAAAATATATTAACATTGCAGGGTTACGAAACAGATTGGTTGATGGGATCACAGTTTGTGATGTCAGAAAGAAATGCAACGTTCCTACATCACTGGTACAAGAGTTATTTCACGGAGTACAACGGCAAAGACTGGAATTATAATGCCCTTACATTCCCAGGAAAACTTGCGAAAAAGTTACCTGACCTAATACATGTAGAAGGGTATAATTTCACACGACCAGACTGGTCAAGAAGAGATCTGATATATTTACATAATTATAACTGGTCAAATAATTATGCTATCCACCTGTTTATCCGGTATTACAAGAACAAAACGGATGAAAACATCATACGCAAGCTAAACACCACGATAGGAGCGGTATCAAGACATGTTCTGCTAGGCAACAAGGAGCTTTGCATGGAATAGACGACATGCCGGTTTGTTCCGAACTGACGACGGTTCCGAGACAGTTCTCCCACAAGACAATTCACTGATACTCAATCCGACACTCATTGTGGAGACAGTTCACCGACACAAACATGTGACGGTGAACTGTCTCCAAATGTTTCGGTGAACCCTCTCCAAAAGGCGTGTTGGGGAACTGTTGTTTCGGCGATCTCTTGTCCCTCTAACGATGTAGCTAGTTAACTTACCGTTAAAAAACTGCTGGGTAGTTAACTAAAGCATATACACTAATATGTTTGCTGAAACAAATGTGAACAGGTTTTTGCGAATTTCAAAGCTACTCACTTTTTTTTTTGTTGTTTAAAAATATACCTGAGTATCAGATAATACATTTCCTGGAACAGAAAACATTTTGACAACTATCAAGCTCATTAACCCATTTTGTACCGGAAACCCCAAAACGGGTAGTTGGCAAACAGAGCAGGCCCAGATCAGACGCCACAGAACGCGGCGTCTGCGTCTGATCAGGGCCTACACTGTTTGCAAAACGTTCAGCTATTTTCCTTATCGATTTTGAAGAAAACACAACCTGACACCCCACAATTTTAAAATGGACCCCTGCTATGTTTAAGGAGGACGATTCCATTTGGTACTAAAAGGGTTAATCTAACGAAACTTTAGACAACTGGGCCAATAATGAATTGTTGTGCACACAGTCGAACTTCAATGGCTCGAATACGTATGCTACAATGGTAGTTTGTTTGAAACAGACATATTTCGAGTCACTGAGTGCCGATTTAAGCACCCTAAAGCAGCTTATAAGGACAACCTGGAAATAAAGGCATGCTGTGTGTACTCATTAGAATCGCCTCATTGAGGCGATTCTAATGAGTACACACATCATACAAGGCTACGACGCAGTAAGAAAGTCCTCCCTTAATTATCCCAAATATATTGAAACAGTAAATTTCCTAACTTAAGACCACGTTTGGGACTGTTCAAAAGTGGTCTTTAAGACCACTTTTGAACAGTCCCAAAGGTAGTCTTGTTCTACAGGACACCGGCCGTAGATTGTTTTGTTTGATTTGGGGTTTAACGCCCCCGTCAACACTGTAAAGGTCATTTTGGAGACGTTGCTTCCAATTTTGTGGGACTTTTACCCGACATTGAGATGAAATGACATCTCAAGCCCTGCCGCCCAATGAAACCAATAGGGTTTATAAGCATGGACGGGCCGACTCGTACCGCTTTGCCTGAGCAGGCTTAGATCCTCTAAGCGGTTTACCAGTATTCGTGTGCGGGTCGGTTTCAGCTCTGCGTGGAAGCATCATGCAGCCCATCTATTTCTTCAAGCCCCGATGGGCGGGGACGTCACCGGGCGTAGAAAACATAAAGAAAGAAAATCTGAAACTTTAAGCAAGAATTAGTCTTAATTTTAGCTGGTCTTAATAGCGGAAGTTTACTGTATCTTCCGTTATGTCGGCCCCCACCCATCGGGGCTTGAAGAAATAGATGGGGACGTTAAACCTCAAATCAAACAAACAAAGGGCCGCCTTTGATCTGCTATAGACGGCAATAAAACTATTATGAACACACCGTTGGTCCTACTGTTACAAGAATAAATGCCTTAAACTATTCCCAAATATAATTAAAACAGTAAACTGCCTAAATTAAGACCACCTTTTGGGACTGTTCAAAAGTGGTCTTTGAGACCACTTTTGAACAGTTCCAAAGGTAGTATTGTTCTAGAGGACACCGGCCGCAGAAAACACAAAGAAAGAAAATCTGAAATTTTAAGCAAGAATTAGTCTTAATTTTAGCTGGTCCTAATAGCGGAAGTTTACTGTCTTCCGTTATGTCGGCCCCCGCCCATCGGGGCTTGAAGAAAAAGATGGGCTGCATGATGCTTCCACGCAGAGCTGAAACCGACCCGCACACGAGTACTGGTAAACCGCTTAGAGGATCTAAGCCTGCCCAGGCAAAGCATTGCGAGTCCCGGCTTATACACCCTATTGGTTTCAATGTCGGGTAAAAGTCCCACAAAATTGGAAGCAACGTCTCCAAAATGACCTATACAGTGTTGATGGGGACGCAAAACCTCAAATCAAACAAACAAAGGACCGCCTTTGATCTGCTATAGACTGCAATAAATCTATTATGAACACACCGTGTGTCCTACTGTTACAAGAATAAATGCCTTTAACTATCCCAAATATTATTAATACAGTAAACTGCCTAAATTAAGACCACCTTTTGGGACTGTTCAAAAGTGGTCTTTGAGACCACTTTTGAACAGTTCCAAAGGTAGTCTTGTTCTAGAAGACACCGGCCGCAGAAAACACAAAGAAAGAAAATCTGAAATTTTAAGCAAGAATTAGTCTTAATTTTAGCTGGTCCTAATAGGGGAAATTTACTTTATATTCCGTTATGTCGGCCCCCGCCCATCGGGGCTTGAAGAAATAGATGGGCTGCATGATGCTTCCACGCAGAGCTGAAACCGACCCGCACACGAGTACTGGTAAACAGGTTAGAGGATCTAAGCCTGCCAAAGCGGTGCGAGTCGGCCCGTCCATGCTTATAAACCCTATTGGTTTCATTGGGCAGCAGGGCTTGAGATGTCATTTCATCTCATTGCCGGGTAAAAGTCCCACAAAATTGGAAGCAGCGTCTCCAAAATGACCTATACGGTGTTGACGGGGACGTTTAACCTCAAATCAAACAAACAAACGTGAAATGGCCTAAGAACTCTAGAAAGACATCGTAACAGCCGTGGTCTACGAGTCAACAGTGTTCGAGCTATCGACGTTTCAGTCCATCATGTTAATAAGTCGGTGAAATGAGTACCCCTCTAAACTCCACTTTATATAGAGAAAAATTGGATTTACATGGGTATACATTATTGTTCTTATTTCTGCTTCAAGACACAGGTTGTCGGTACTCGTTAGAACCGCCTCAATGAGGCGGTTCTAACGAGCACCCACAACCTATGTTTGGAGTATAGATAAGAAAAATATCACACATTTTCATCACAAAATAAGCCATTTTGATAAACAAAAGAGTGCACTATCTCAAACGGGTGGGTTATCATTATGTTGCTAATCAACAAAGAGATCAGCAGTTAACAAACCATGCTTTTATTATTTGAGCCAGCGCACGACAAAACCCACAATAAGACATCTGCTTCCAGCGAAGACTCAGATCAGCCTGCGCATCTACATAGTCTAACCAGCGTCTTCTCTTGCTGCATGAAGGAGCATTGGGCCCTCAGCTATCCTTAGAGCGTCAAAGGAAGACTCTGAGCAGACTGCGCGGATGCGCAGGCTGATCTGAGTCTTCGTTGGGCGCACATATCTTATTGTAGGGTTTGTCATGCGCTGGCTCATCTTTGCTTGTAACTCTGGGGTTTTGACTCAGGGAATTTTTGTTCAGAAGATGCTTGTTCGCGCAGGTTTAGTGGTTTGCGTCACTAATATTATAACAAATACTCATGTAAACCCAACTTTAACATAGAGTGAGTGTTTGAGATTTACGTCCCACCAACAGCTAAGGTATTACTGAGACGGGACCTCGGTTTAAAGACTCATCCGAAAGTCTGGAGAAGCCCGGCATCGATCCTGCGATCCCTGGTTTTCAAGGCGAGTAGCGTAACCACTGCACCACGGAGGCTTCTATCTTTAACATAGAGAAAAGTGGTGTAACAAGTATATGTAGTGTTTTCTTTAAGTCAAAACAGTGCGTACTCGTTAGAACAGCCTCGCTGAGGCGGCTCTAAAGAACATCCACAATCCATGCTAAAATGGTACGTCACAATTTTTCATTAGAAAATGTTGTTACCTTCACGAAAACACGCCTATATAATTTTGATCCCCTTGAACCCCAATTTTATATAGTAAAACTGGGGTTTACAGGGGGTTAACCTTATTTTTCTTATTTCTGCTCGAAAATATAGATTGTGGGTACTCGTTAGAACCGCATCGATGCGGCGGTTCTAACGAGTACTTACAGTCTATATTTAGAGCAGAAATTAGACATATATCACAATATTACATGTTAAAATTTTCATTTTTTTCGGCGATAAAGGTTGCAATGTATTTGTATAGGCGTGTTTTCGTAATGAAAGCTATTAAAGGCAGCATCACATCATGCGGGCATGTTATCCTAAGGAATAATGCATCTGCACACCAGTTATCGCGGTATAACGAACACGACTGAGTACAACGAACGCAGAGCCGCCTCCGTAGCACAGTTGGATGCGCGTCTGACTGGTGATCAGGAGACTGACTGGTGATCAGGAGGACGCAGGTTCCATACCTGCCGGGGTCGGCAACATTCTTTCGTGGAGACTGATCATGAAATCTTTTCTACGGTCATTCTCTCCCTTCCGCTGATTCAAGAAGGGCAGTTGTCAGTTTCTGGCAAAAGAATGTAAACTGAACTGGTTAACCACTTATGTATAAGCTTGCCCAGGAAAGTGTGGAAAGGTAAACTGACCGGCTCAAAAATGACCTAAAATAGTGTTGACTGGGCCGTTTAACTCCAATACAAACAAACAAACAAACAAACAAACAAACAACGAACGCAGTTGATATTTTGGTGGCGGGAAAAAGAGCGAGTATAAGTTTAATTATATTTGGATCGAAATATTACGAGGTCTGTGTTCCTGTCACCATGAAAACACGCCTGTTTTATTTTGACTCCCTTGAACCCCACTGTATAGAGGATCTTGCATGAGTGCTCATGTATTATTGAATTTATTAAACGAGTTGAGGAAAAGGGATAAAATGAGAGGCTTCGCCGAGCATTTTATCCCTTTTCCTCAACGAGTGAAATATATTCAATAATACATGAGCACGAATTGCATTTATTAAACGAGTTGAGGAAAAATGATAAAATACGAGGCTTTGCCGAGCATTTTATCCCTTTCCGCAACGAGTTAAATAAATTCGATAATACATGAGCACGAATGCAAGATTCTATTTATCATATGGCATTTAAAAAGTCTTTTATTCACAATTGTTTCACAAAAATGTCAATATTCCGTCATTAGTAAACGCGACGTCGTTTAGGACGTCGTGCATGTAACGTTATGGGACGTATCTAGATAATTTATCCACTATTGTATTATCGAAAATATTACATGGCGTTATTACACTCTCAGACGCGACGTCATATGATAAATATTGTAAACCTGGGGTTTACAGGGGTATACCTTATATTTCTTATTTCTGTTATAAAATATTGATTGTGGGTACTCGTAGGAACCACCTCATCGAGGCGGTTCTAACGAGTACCCACAATACATATTCTAAAATATGTAGTGTGGGTACTCGTAAGCAGTTCTAACGAGTACCCATAATCTATCTTTTCAGCCGAAATAAGAAATACATCGCAATTTTTTTATCTAAAATTTCGTTTTTGTTTTATTTTAGCATAGAGAACATTATCGAATGCATTTTGAAAATTAATGTACAGATATTTCATATACTATATTTATCACAGTTGAATATTTATTGCTTATTATATACATTGGCTGTCTATGTATAATGCAGAAATTAACTCAAGGCGCACAAATTCCAATCTGTTTGTTACTTATCGGAATCAGTTTCAATTTCTACTTGCACATATTTACATGTAAAAAGAAGACGTATTTTGTTTTTATTATTTTTTTTTCAATTTTACAAACTAAACAAATAAGAAAATGTCAATTGCTTACTCGAATTGCAATGTATTATTTTATACAGCCATTTACATGTACAAAGATATCATCATCATCATCATCATCATCATCATCATCATCATCATCATCATCATCATCATCATCATCATCGGAATATTTATTAACGTGCAGGTACAGGGGCGACATCTACATAAGTGGGCCCCTTCCAGGTAGCTGCCTGATCTCACACCAGATTTCGATGTATGTCTATCATAAGGGTAGTTAGCTGAGAGCTTCCACTCACTGTGACTCCTTTCAGGTCATTTTGGGCCACCTGTATGTCAAAGGCTGTCTTGACTGCACCACTGGAGCGTTCCACATGTCCACACCAGTGCAGCTTTCTGAGGTCCAGGTCCTCAATGCCAAGCCGCGGAAGTAGCTCGCTGGACCTGACGGTGACAGTGACTTGCAGCTTGCTATTGCGGATCTCTCTGATCATTGTCCTGTCATTGGAGGTTTGGTTTTGTCAATGGCCAAGTCTCGCTTGCATGGAACATTGCGCTCCGCACACAAGAGCTGTACACACGGCCACATGTCTTAAATGAGAGATAGCAGGGAAGACAGAACTGGTAGCAGCTCATTGAACTTCTTCCAGGCTGTTTTCGCACGTGATGTGGTCAAAAGATTATAGCCACAATGGCTCCTAGGTATCAAAAAGAAGCTACCACCTCCTTTATGATACCACTAGAAATTCTTGACATAGAATGCACATGTGAAATATGAAAACCATATCGCTTACCAATCGAAAGTTATGTTATTTTTTTAAAAAAGTATGTCATACGTCAAGGACAAAGTCACGAGGTCAAAAGTCTTGTGACAAGGAATGCACATGTGAAATATGAAAAGTAGAAGTAAAACAATTATCAGGAATCGATATAATTAACTTACTCCACCCATCAAAGACACCAAAGGGAAAGAAATACAAACATTAAGCGACCAGACCATAATGGAAACCTAAACAAAGGAAGGCCATAAGGACAGTTACTTTCCCACAAAATGGCCATATGGCCATCCAAAATTAAGACACAAGTGATACACACAGTAAGTAACAAACAACAACATAAATAAATCGCCACAGAAGAACCGCCTTGGAACGGTCAGTGGAAAGATTTCTTGGAAAAATAAGAGCATTAAATGTATGTACGGGGAGACCTTTTATATGAAAGCCATATAAGTTACAATTCAAATGTTATGCCCAATGTTAAAGTTGTTGCGAACAGACAGACAGACCAAAAACTCTAAGCCCCCGAATATTTGATTCAGAAAGATTCGAAGGCATAAAAATGTTTTCAAGTCTCTATGTCTGGCATTTCAACTGTTTATTTAATAGAATTAGAATGAAATACAGTAAAATTCATGTATTAAGACCACCTTTGGGAGTGTTCAAAAGTGGTCTTAAGACCACTTTTGAACACTCCCAAAGGTGGTCCCTGACCAGAGGACATTATGTGCAGAAAGCACGAAGATAGAATAAATGCACCCTTCTTAATAAACTTTTAAAAGCAGAATTAGTCTTAATTTTAGGTGGTCTTAATAGCGAAATTTCACTGCAGCAAAAAAAATTGTTCATGTGCTATAAGTAAGTACACTGTGAATTATCTATGGCTTAAAATGACGTCAGAGATACATTGGCCAATAGCTCGCTTACGTCCGGGGTGCAGTTCTGTCACCTGCCAGGATCATGTAAGGCGGGTATAATGCTTTATGAAAATGTAACAAATACTGTTATACCGAAAGTAAAACAAGGATGAAAAGTTTCCGTAGGGCCACCATTGTATGACGCATTTATCAGAGAGTGGTGATAAACTATACTACTCAAAGATTGATAGGGATCACAGTTTTAATGCAAAATAATTGTTGGATGAATTAATCAGCTGAATCCAAATTTGATACATAATGATAGAACACGTATCCTTCACAAAACCTAGTGATTAATTTTGTCAGCTGGTACTGCATTCAAGCGTGACAACAGCAACCGTCTTGGCACCCCCAAAATTTGCCGTAACACGAAGGGATTTGGACAACTGATTTTTCACAAATTTCCAAATTTGTTTAGACAAACGTGCCTTATAACGCGTATGGCGTCCGAGTCTGTATCCGGTTTTGTTTAATCAGCTTTCATTCAGCAACCAATGCATCTTTGAGCTCCTGTAAAGTCCTCGGATGCACAGGTCGGGGTGACACAGCACGCTGAAGCATGTCCTGCGCATGCTCAATCGGATTTAAGTCCGGTGACCGAGTAGGCCAGTCCATACGAATGATTGTCTCGCGTTCCAGATAGGAATCAGTGACGGGCATTATCGTCCATCAGAATAAAGTCCGGGCCGATAGCATCTGCAGATGGTCTCACAAACTCATCAAGAATATCATTACAGTACCTCACTGCCATTAACGTTCCGTTTTCAACGACGTACAAGTCAGTGTTACCGTTCACGCTTATCCCAGCCCAAACCATGACTAACCCCTTTCCATAGCGATCGTGCTCTGCCACATCCAAGTCATCGAATCGCTCTTTAGACATTCGCCACACTAATTGACGTTTATAAGTGAAGTTTAGACAGAATCTGGACTCCTCAGTAAACAGTACTGGCGTCAAGTCACGAACCGTCCACCTGGCGTTAGTTCTGGCAAAGTCCAACCGGTCTAGCACGTGCTGTCTCGTCAACGGAACACGTACAGCAGGCCTCATGGCATTAAGTCCGAACTGGTGGATTCCGTTTCTGACAGTTTGTGCAGACATTCGCACTCCAGTTCCGTTCCGAAGCTCGTTATGCAAACGCGTAGCGTTCAGGAACCGTTGACGTCGAGACTGAATCAACAAGAAACGGCCCCTACGTTGAGTTGTAGCCCTTTCTCGACCCCTCCGTGTCTGTGTGAAGACTGTCCATGGGTAAGATGCCGACTCCACATTCGGGAAACCACGCTCTGAGACACATTCAGAATCCCAGCAACACGACGTTGAGAGACGCCAGATTCCAACATTCCGACGCCACGATTCATTTCTTCGGGGCTCAGACGGTTTCTTAATTGTCCTCTAGGCATTTTAGTTAAGAAATAGATCCGCTCTAACTGTGATTTGTTGTGTAATAAATCACAGTTTGGAGGTCAGTTGTTAAGTAGACAAATCACAAGCGCGTAGCGCGCGTGATTTGTCTACTTACAACTGACCGGCAAACTGTGATTTATTACCCAACACATCACTGGCTAGAGCTGATCTATTCCGATTCTAACACGCTGAAAATCGGCAATAATGTTGTTGTTTCCTTCAAAATCTCACAACTTTTCGCCATTGTTAGAAGAAATCCCGCTAAAATTATCGACTGAAACACATGCATTTACATCCTTTTCTAACGTTCTCGATGCGAGAAAATGACGTTACACCGACTAACGTCAAGTAAATCGACTAGTGACGTCATAAATTTGCAGTTTTTAATGACGTCACACGTCACGCTCTTCCGAGCTGTGATTTGTTGCAGAATAAAACACAGTTATTTTGCATTGCCTATATAGGCGCGCTGTGTTAGAATGTTTCACAAACTCAAATGAAGTCCATTTTACGCTTGGTAAAGGAACACTGACAAGTTTGATTGGTCTGTTGGAAAGCAGTGCTACGCAAGATTTTTGGGGTGCATGAATACATTTGCGAAGTGTGAGAAGTGTGCACTTTTATGAGTACTGAACTGCACATGAGTTTCTGTTACAGATATTTACCAATATACCCAGTACAAATTCTGTCAAGAAATCTTAAATTTTCAGTGCAAAATTTGGTATATAAAAAGTGATCCCTATCAAACTTTGAGTAGTATATAAGCTATGCACAATCTACCTGAAGGGAAGATTGCCGCCCGCAACACTAACCATGCGTTGTCTGAATACACTAAACACGGACCAGTAGCTACAACAAACATGGATACACTAAACAGGTACAATAAACACGGATTTGGAAACCCCAAATTATGGCGTTCTGTCGTAGCGCGAATTAGCAAAGAAGACCGGTACATATATGTTCTTCCACACGTAAATGTATGTGCTTGAACAATAATAGTAATTATGACGTTAGATGTTTTCTTGTGAATGAGAGCCCGAGCATATAAGTTTACATCTTGCAGACATTTACGTGTGATTTACAGGATAACGTACCCATGTACGTACATGTAAACTGACAAAAATACTTTATTTTGGACTATTAAAATAGGTTTGATATCCCAATTTTAATATAGGGATCAACCATGGTTTTTCATGCATTAACATTCGCCGGGTTCCGAGGAAGCTGTTTGAACATGAGGCCGCCATTCCGAATGTTCAAATATCTTCCGAGGGATCCGGCAACTGTTATTGCAATTAAATAACTATGGATGATCCTTGTTCTTGCATAACTTAGATTCCGACAGCAAGTTTTGACGAAAACGCTCAAAAGCTCCATATAAACTGCATATAAACTCTTCAAATGCGACCAGCGAACCAACATGGCGGCCAGTTCAGAATGTTGTTTACAATAACGTAGATACGCAGTCACCATCTGACGTCATCATAGAACCCTAAACCGCTACGTTCGGGGCGATACGTAACATACACAAAACAAGGCCAATCTTGTGATATCAAAAGCTCAAAATCCATTTTCAAACAGCACGCGAATGTCATGATTTGAACATGTTTTTTACTGTTTGAGCACGGCTTTTGGTCCATTTGACAATGGCTTCAAACAGCCATGCGCATAGCTATTTATGCAAGAACAAACCTTATATACTTTAAACAGTAACGAGCAAATATCAGAGTGACAGTGAAATGCGTGTGTTGTACAGGTACATTAGGCAGCGAGCTCTACCAGCTGTAAAGAGACACCACGATGTATGACCAAACATACTTATGCGCTCGACGAGTATTCGCAAGAAGTTGCAAAAATAACGTGTCAGTAAAACTTGTGACTGAAGGTATCATTTCTTTCAGCAATCCATCTAATTGACGCAAAAACGTTTTTATTTTATGCTCTGCAGTGAAATCAACGCATATCTGAAACAACTAAAAGTGATATTTTACACTGTGAAAATATAAATGATATTTTCACAGTGTGAAAAATAACATGACCATGTTATTTTCATAGAAGCAGTCCGGACTACTCGCCAAAATGATTCTGTAAAATACCTTGAAAAAGCATTATTTGAACTGCAAAAATGCTGTTTTAACAACGGCGGTCTGTTTATGGTTTTCAACTGACAGTTGTGACGTCATAAACATAAAAATTGTGACGTAAGATCCGACTGATCAATTACAGTAAGTGTCCTAAAATATTATCAAATAAAAAGAAAATTTACTTTTTTTCGATACATATCAAATATATTTCATCTCGTGTGTTGAAAATTCTGATATTTTCAACACACTCGATGAAAAATGTTTGGTTTTCACCTCAAAAAAAGTAAATTTCCTCTATATACACGCATTTTACATGTGTTTACATGTAGCTGAGTCAACTTACGTTTAAGTGAACGACCCGCAAAATCACAATGACACGAGTATACCCAACCACCCATTCTCCCCATCGGTGATAGGTTCTTAAAGCATAGCACTGTATATAACCACGACGTTACGACTGAATGTTAGTAGAAACAAAGTAAAATAGCGATGCCTCCATTCACAGTGCACATGTGACCATGAAAATGGGTTTAAAAAGCTCCCTGACATTCGTTATAGTGTTTTATTGTTGTCTACGCCTCTGGGCTTAGACATTATAGAGATAGGGCTTAACACGGAAATACAGCCATTAGTTACATGTACCCACAATGCAAGGTGACCTTTATATTTAAAGCAACAACAAGTATAATCTTTCACAAAAAGAAAAAAGCGGCCTATAACAAGCATAAGCTTTCACGCAAAGCAGAGCTCTGGTACAGGATTGCTATCACATTTACATGCATATATTTACTGCCATACTTGCACATGCTAAAACAAAGTATACATGTACAAACTCTCGACCGCGGCGGACCACTGCCTATTCTATAAATTCCCCCAGGAGACGCTAAAAACTTGCCTCGCCGTTAGCAAAAGTATTCGGTTAATCTTTAATAAGTTTTCTTTAAACTGTAGGGAAGTTGTCTACTTAACTTCTCCAACAGGTTCAAGTTTCCGTTTGGTAAGCTGTAACAAGCATACTGACGTTGCACATGTGCCTTTTTAAAGATAAAAAAATGTATTTTTGACAAAATTACAGCATTTGCAACTTTGAAATTTCTGACATTTTACTTCAGTCGGCAGGAACCAGCGGAGTAGGCGGAAATTAGAATATTGCCAAAGACAGTTAATTGTATAATACACATTTCTGGGATCTAGACATTCGCATTAAATGTGCTACGCGTAGACCTAGCTTTTTGTAAAAGCTACACTTCTTTCATTCGAGGCTTAATGTTCCCATCAACACTATTTAGGTCATTTTGGAGACGTTGTTTCTATTATTGTGGGACTTTTACCCGCCATTGGGAGAAGCCTCCGTGGTGTTGTGGTTACGCTACTCGCCTTGTAAACCAGAGATTGCAGGATCGATGCCGGGCTTCTCCAGTTTTTCGGATGAGTCTGAACCGAGGTCCCGTCTCCGTATGACCTTAGCTGTTGGTGGGACGTAAAACTCAAACGCTCCCTCACCCGCCATTGAGATGAAATGACATCAAAATTCCTGCCGCCCAATGAAACCATTAGGGTTTATATGCATGGACGGTCCGACTCGCACCACTTTGCCTGGGCAAGCTCAGACCTTCTAAGCGGTTCACCATTACTCATGTGCGATCGGTTTCAGCTCTGCGTAGAAGAATCTTGCAGCCCAGTCTATTTCTCAAAGCTCCGATGGGTGAATCTATATTTTTGTCCTTTGTTATCATTGATTTCATTGTGCAGTTTAAAATATTTGAGGGGCGTTGAGGCCTAATTGGTGGAAATTGGCTCGCCTGGCACAGAAAATATTTTACAATCCATACTTTTCAGTTCTACGGTGTATCCTTTGCATACAGATAACAGTAGTATAGGGTGCCACAATGGGGACCAAACCCTATAATTTGGTCCCCATAATGGCACCGCTTTATCTAAGCTTGACTTGGCTAGGTTGGGTCTTGGGTGATTTTTTTTTTTTTTTTTTTTTTTTTTTTTTGGTTTGGGTTTTACGGCCCTTTCAAGATTATTTCACTCATATCGAGCCGATCGTTAATCATAGGTGGGCGAAAACCGGAGTACCCGGAGAAAAACCACCTGACCTTCCGTTGCAGAACTTGGCGTCTCACACGTGACCCGAGCGAGGCTCGAACCCACGGCGGTGAGAGACCTAATGACTAAGAGTCAGCGCTCTTATCCATTAGGCCACGGAGGCCCGTTAGGGTCTTGGGTGATCAGCAGTGTTTTGGCTGTGTGGCTTCAGAGATGGTCTTAGTCTTTGTGTGGATTGACTTACTCCCTATTAATTTTCAGTTTCTGAAATTTATAGGGACCAGGCCTGAATTGACTTAGTCCCTATACATTTCCAGTTTCTGAAATTTATAGGTACCAAGCCTGAAATGACCTAGTCCCTATAAATTTGTTTTTCGGCGAAATTATAGGGACCAAGCTTGAAAATGACTCTGGTGTGAAAAAAATGTAAGGCACGAACAGGATTCGAACCTATGACCTCCTGCTTATGAGGCAAGCACTCTGACCACTGAGCTAAAGTGCCTGTATATACTCTGCTTAATATTACGGTCTCTTAAATTCCACATATCCACATCGCAAATATGTAACATCCACATCTCCACATTGAAATTGTGTAGCCTCCACACTGAATTTGTGTAACCTCCACAATGAAATTGTGTAACATCCACATTGAAATTGTGTAACATCCACATCTCCACATTGAAATTGTGGAGGTGATGTGGAACAAATGTGGATGTAATGTGGAGATGTAATGTGAATGTGGATCCCCAATGTGGAGATCCCACAGTCACACATCTACTCATTCGTCAATTTTGCAACCACCCCTTTCTGGCTTCTAAGATTCATCTTATAATGCTCAATGTGGAGCAATTTTGATGTGATGTGGAGAATGTGGATCAAGAATGTGGAGATCTACACGTCCACCACATCTACACATTTGACAATTTAGCTTAGAAAACCTATTCGTATTACTTGACCGGCGGCGGGTACGACTAATCAGATACTGAGGCTATCTAGTAGCAAGTTTCTATTAGAAAAAAAATCTTGTATCTCAAGACTTTATTTTCTTCACCAATAGAAACTTGACTGTCAAGCGTCAAGTCTTTTGGCAAATATATTGAGGCTTTATAGTAGCAACTTCTTAGTGGAAAGACAATAAATTTTGTATTTCAAAATCTATGTTTTGTTTCATGTGTTTCATTTGTTTTGGGCAGGAATAAGATAAAAATATCACATTTTTTTTCATCTAAAAATGTTCATATTTTTGACGGTAAAATTTACAATGTGTTTGCAGAGGAGTGTTTTCGTATTGGAAAAAAATCACAACCGAATAACTTGATATGACACCTTTTCTTGTTTATACATGAACGTGCATCACGTGAACAAGTCCGTGAAATAAACACCCCCTTACACCCCACTTTATATAGAGAAAACTGGGGTTTACGGGGGTATACATTATTTTTCTTATTTCTGCTCCTAGACATAGGTTGTGGTTACTCGTTAGAACCGCCTCAATGAGGCGGTTCTAACGAGCACCCACAACCTATGTTTGCGGTAAAAATAAGAAAAATATCGCATATTTTCGTCAGAAAAGTAGCCATTTTGGAGATGTGAAAATTGCACTACGTCACACGGATGTGTTATCGTAATGTATGCCTAGGGGTCAAAATGGGCCTTTGGCAAGCAGTGTAGGCCGAGATCAGACCCCACAGAACGCGGCGTCTGATCTTGGTATACTCTCTTTCGTGGAGATTGATCATGAAATCTTTTATACGGTCATTCTCTCCCTTCCGCTGATTCAAGAAGGGCAGTTGTCAGTTTCTGGCGAAAGAATAAGCACTGTACTGGTTAACCGCTAACGTATAAGCCTGCCCAGGAAAAGTGTGAATAGGTTAACTGACTGACTGGAAATGACCTAAAATGTGTTGAGTATAGGCCTGCACCGAAAAAGTGTGGATAGGTAAACTGACCGGCTCAAATATGTAAAAAAAATAATGGTTAATATCATATAATAAATAGAGTCTTGCATTCGTGCTCATGTATAATTCAGGCCCTTGCCCATCGGGGCTTGAAGAAATAGATGGGCTGCATGATGCTTCCACGCAGACCTGAAACCGGCTCGCACACGAGTACTGGTAAACCGCTTAGAAGTTTTAAGCCTGCCCAGGCAAAGCGGTGTGAATCAGGCCGTCCATGCTTATAAACCCTATTGGTTTCATTGGGCGGTAGGGCTTGAGATGTCATTTCAATGTCAGGTAAAAGTCCCGCAAAATTGGGAGCGACATCAAGAGTTGACGTGTTGTTAAACCCCAAAACAGAAATAATAGTGCTATTAAAACAGTCGAGAGTAGGACGGTCCCTACATTTAAACCCTTTTGGTTTGTTTGGGAGATAGGGCTTGAGAAGTCATTTCATCTCAGTGTCGAGTAAAAGTCCCACAAAGTTGGAAGAACAAGTCTCCAAAATGATGTAAATAGTGTTGATGTGGACGATAAACCTCAATTCAATTCCAATTCAAGAGAGAGAGAGAGAGAGAGAGAGAGAGAGAGAGAGAGAGAGGAGAGAGAGAGAGAGAGAGAGAGAGAGAGAGAGAGAGAGAGAGAGAGAGAGAGAGAGAGAGAGAGAGAGAGAGAGAGAGAGAGAGAGAGCACTGTATTACGAAAACACATTCAAATACATTGTAACCTTTATCGCCGAAAAACTGAAAATTTTAAGGTGAAAAATTGTGAAACTTATTTCTGCTCAAAATATAGATTTTAGGTACAAGTTAGAACAGCCTCCGCGAGGCGGTTTTTAACGAGTACCCACAATCTATATTTTAGAGCAAAATTAGGAAAAAAGGTTTACCCCTGCAAACGCCAGATTTACCATATAAATGTAGGGTTCAAGGGGGTCAAATTTATATAGGCGTGTTTTCGTGATGAAACTTCAATGTCCAGAACATATTTTGGATCATGAAATTTTATTCGAGATATGGGCGGTTCGAGGCCTATTGGTTACATTGGGCAGCAGGGCTTGAGATGACATTTCATCTCAGTGTCGGATAAAAGTCCCACAAAATTGGCAGCAACGTCCCCATTGTTGACGGGGATGTTTTTAACTCATTCAAACAAGCAATATCGCTTTACAGTAAATATTAACCCTTACCTTGCTGAATATTCATCTAAGCCACATCCATTTCTGTTTATCAACCAATCAAATTACTTGATGTAATTTATTGCTGCAAATTCATAAACTGAATGCCAAACAGTGTAGATCCTGATCAGATGGCTTCTTCAAAGATAGGGATTGTCGTGAACAGCAAGATAAGGGTTAACTGACTATCCTGTATTTAGGTCAACCAATATTAACCGGAGGTCAAAAATCAGATTTCATGTTTTGTTTTACATGTAATTGCGTCAATGAATTAAATTGTCATTTGTCAGGTAACTTCGTATCGGCTACGTTACAGGTCCTCGGTCAGCTGTATTGGCCTATTGGCCAAGTTACAGGTCCTCGCTCAGTTGCCTTCGGCATCGGGCTAATACAGCAGACCTCCGACCTGTAACTGCGGGTCAATACGGAATTACTTGATTAATAACATTATAATAATAAAAACCTCCTTTATCTATATGACATATATGGATATCCGGAGCTTTGGAAAGAGTATTCTAGGGACTAAAGAGTTGAGTCTGAGTTATCCCTGGTGAAAGAGTCATCCGAGATCGAATCATTGAAGTTTTGTCTGTAAATAGGCTGCCACTAACGAAAATGCGTCTTCGTACAGGTGCGCATAGTGTTTTTTTTTATTTGATCTGAGGTTTAACATCCCCGTCAACACTGTTAATGTCATTTTGGAGACGTTGCTTCCAATTTTGTGGGCCTTTTACCCGACATTGAGATGAAATGACATCTCCAAGCCCTGCCGCCCAATGAAACGAGTCTGCGCATAGTGAATAATCATATAAGCCTTTGTATCCGCACAGTATGATCAGAGTCCTCGCTGTGCTTCGTATGGAAAGCCAAACCTTAAAAAAACTTCTTAATGCGGAGAGAGAATGTGGGTTTTTTCAGGCTGAATTACGTTTCTTAGAGCGCACATTTTGTTTCAGCTGCAACATTCTATTCTTGGCACTGCTGTCAAATGTTTCTTTTCTGTGTAAAGATCAAAAGATCTGAATAGCAATCAAGTTTCTTTTATCTGATATATTTTGACAATCCAAAGGTTGACTGTACTAGTTCGAGAGCAAACCCACTTGTCAGTATGACCACCGATTGGTGAATGTACTACTAACTGCACAAACAATATTGTACCATGGTGTTAATTGTTGACCTTTACACCAAGCACTGTGCTGTTTTGAGGTCAAAGCTGCAAAAAGTCATTCATGATTAACTCGTCTTCACAGTGCTTTGAGACAAATGCAGTACATTCTTGTCATCAAAGGCACAGAGGGATATTGACATTTCTGTAAAACAAAAACAAAAAAAAAAGGTTAAATATCATATGATAAATAGAATCTTGCATTCGTGCCCATGTATTATTGAATTTATTAAACTCGTTGAGGAAACGAGTTGTAGAAAAGGGATAAAATGCGAGGCGTTGCCGAATTCAATAATACATAAACACCCATGTAAGATCCTCTATTGCTCTCTATGAAAACTAGTCAACACTTTCATTCATTTTACTCTTTCTCTCCTGTCTCTCTTATCTCTCTCCTGTCTCTTTTCTCCATTTCTCTGGGAGTTGACACAACGCGACCCACAAGAGTGGACGTGTTGTTAAACCCCAAAACAGAAATAACTAGAGCGAGCAGTCGATGGCAAGCCATCGCAAATCCAAGCGCTTTTTCCACATTGCAGGCATTGCCTTTTGACCCCTTGAGATGGCCCATTTGTGCAAAGCCAACTATAACATCCCTCTCGCATGCCCTCACCATGTAAGGAAGTCATGTAGCAAATATGGTTGCGTTCCAGCCAGTGGTTAAGGAGGAAATCGCGTCCCGGACGGACGGACGGACAGACGGACGGAGGTGTTCACAATATCCCCCACGCGTTCTTTAAAAGCGTGGGGATAATAAAAAACATCAATAAATGTAGTCACTAGAGCGATGACAAAGTTTGTTTTATATAAAATAGCCACAGTGACCTTGACCATGAGGTCATGACCTTGAAAGTCAACTCACTCGAGATATTGTCATTAGGAACATTTGTGTGAAGTTATATTGAAATCAATCAAGAAATGTAGGCGCTAGAGCGATGACAAAGTTTTTCAAAAAATAGGCACAGTGACCTTGACCTTGAATGTCGAACTCGCTCAAGATATTATCATAAGGAACATTTGTGTGAAGTTATATTGAAATCGGACAAGAAATGTAGGGGCTAGAGGGATGACAATGTTTTTTTTTAAAAAAAAGGCACAGTGACCTTGACCTTGAAAGTCGAACTCGCTCAAGATATTGCCATAAGGAACATTTGTGTGAAATTATATTGAAATTGGTCAAGAAATATAGGCGCTAGAGCGAATACAAATTTTTTCTAAAAATAGCCACAGTGACCTTGACCTTGAAAGTCAAACACGCTCAAGATATTTTCATAAGGAACATTTGTTTGAAGTTATATTGAAATAGGACAAGAAATGTAGGCGCTAGAGTTATAACAAAGTTTTTCTAAATACAGCCACAATGACCTTGACCTTGAAAGTCAAACACACTCGAGTATAGTCAAAAGGAACATTTGTGTGAAGTTATATTGAAATAGGACAAGAAATGTAGGCGCTAGAGCGATTACAAAGTTTTTCTAAAAATAGCCACTGTGACCTTGACCTTGTAGCCATGACCTTGAAAGTCAAACTTGCTCGAGATATTTTCATAAGGAACATTTGTGTGAAGTTATATTGAAATCGGTGGACAAATATAGGCGCTAGAGCGATGACAAAGTTTTTCTAAAAGTAGCCACAGTGACCTTGACCTTAAGGCAATGACCTTAAAAGTTGAACTCGCTCGAGATAGTGTCATAAGGAACATTTGTGTGAAGTTATATTGAAATCGGTGAAGAAATGTAGGCGCTATGGCGATAGTGTGACTTTTAAAGTGTAGCGTGACCTTTTGACCCCTTGAGATGGCCCCTTTGGGCGGAGCCAACTACAACGTCCCTCTCGCGCGGCCTCAACATGTAAGGAAGTCATGTAGCAAATATGGTTGCATTCCGGCCAGTTGTTAAGGAGGAGATAGCGTGACGGACGGACGGACGGACGGACAGAGGCGTTCACAATATCCCCGAACGCTTTTTAGCTCACCTGGGCCGAAGGCTCCAGGGGAGCTTATAGTATAGTGGGTCGTCCGTCGTCCGTCCGTCGTCCGACCACACTTTTGAGCAGCTATATCTCTGTATCCTGCAGGCTGATCTCAATCATTTCTCATCGGTAGCATGCCTCTGGTGGGGCATTGATGACATAAACTTTTTTTCGAAATCGCTCTAAAACTTTGGTTCCTATGGTTACCACAAGGTCCCATAGACTTACTATGGGAAAATGCTTGTCATCACCGTAGCGCCTTCAGTTTTGATCGGATCTTTCTGAAACTTATATGTAAGGTGACTGGGGATAAAAACTCGGATGAGTTCGAAAACCGGCCAAGTCGGCCCAATTATCATAGTTACGTCCCTTTGATTGCTGAAAATACCAATTTTCGACCTTGTCATCACCGTAGCCCCTTCAGTTTTGATCGGATCTTTTTGAAACTTAAATGTAATGTGGCTGGGGATAAAACCTCGGATGAGTTCGAAAACTGGCCAAGTCCGCCGATTTATCATAGAGTAACGTCCCTTTGATTGCAGAAAATGCCGATTTTCGACCTTGTCATCACCGTAGCCCCTTCAGTTTTGATCGGATCTTTCTGAAACTTATATGTAAGGTGGCTGGGGATAAAATCTCGGATGAGTTCGAAAACTGACCAAGTCGGCCTATTTATCGTAGAGTACCGTCCCTTTGATTGCTGAAAATGCTGATTTTTGACCTTGTCATCACTGTAGCCCTTTCAGTTTTGATCGAATCTTTCTGAAACTTATATGTAAAATGGCTGAGGATAAAATCTCGGATGAGTTCGAAAACCAGCAAAGTTGGTCCATTTATCACAGAGTAACGTCCCTTTGATTGCTGAAAATGCCGATTTTTGACCTTGTCATCACCGTAGCCCTTTCAGTTTTGATCGGATCTTTCTAAAACTTATATGCAAGGTGGCTGGGGATAAAACCTCGGATGAGTTCGCATACCAGCAAAGGTGGCCTATTTATCATAGAGTAAGGTCCCTTTGATTGCTGAAAATGTTGATTTTTGACCTTGTCATCACTGTAGCCCCTTCAGTTTTGATCGGATCTTTCTGAAACTTATATGTAAGGTGGCTGGGGATAAAACCTCAGATGAATTCGAAAACCGGCCAAGTTGCCCCATTTACTATATAGTTATGTCCCTTTGATGACTGAAAATGTCGATTTTTTACCTTGTCATCACCGTAGCCCCTGCAGTTTTGATCTAATCTTTCTGAAACCTATATGTAAAGTGAATGGAGATAAAACCTAGGATGAGTGGAATACCGGCCAAGTTGGCCCATTTATCATAGAGTTACGTCCCTTTGATTGCTGAAAATGCCGATTTTTGACCTTGTCATAACGGTAGCCCCTTCGGTTTTGATCGGATCTTTCTGAAACTTATATGTAAGGTGGCTGGTGATAAAATATTGGATGAGTTCGAAAACAGGCCAAGTCAGCCAATTCGTAGAGTTATGTCCCTTTGATGGCTGAAAATGTTGATTTTTGACCTGACATTACCGTAGCCCCTTCAGTTTGATCAGATTTTTCTGAAACTTATATGTAAGGTGGCTGGGGATGAAACCTCGGATGAGTTCGAAAACTGGCCAGGTTGGCTCATTTATTTTAGAGTAACATCCCTTTGATTGCTAAAAATGCCAAATTTTGACCTTGTCATCACCGTAGCCCCTTCAGTATTGATTGGATTTTTCTGAAACTTATATGTGAGGTGGCTGGGAATAAAATCTTGGATTAGTTTGAATACTGGCCAAGTCTGATCGGATCTTTCTGAAACTTACATGTAAGGTGGCTGGGAATAAAACCTCAGGTGAGTTCGAATACCGGCCAAGTCGGCACATTTATCATAGAGTGACGTGCCTTTGATTGCTGAAAATGCCTATTTTTGACATTGTCATCACTGCTGCCCCTTTAGTTTTGAACGGATCTTGATGAAACTTACAAACAAGGAAGTCAGGCAGAAAGCTTGGAGGAGTTTGAATAGATCGGATCTTCTTAGCAAATCAGGAATAAAAGCTTGAATGAGTTTGAAAACCGGTGAGGTCAGCCTGTTTATCATAGAGTTACATTCTACTTGATTTTCAGAAAATGCTTACCCTGTCATCACCATGTCCTCCTATAAAGCTTTCAGTAAAGGTTGGCACTTCCTTAAACTTTGAATCTGTTTGCTCAGGTGAGCGATACAGGACCAAGCTAGCTTGGTCCTCTTGTTTTTATAAGCGTGGGGATAATAATGTTATCAAAACAGTCGAGAGTCGGACCGTCCCTACAATTAAACCCTTTTAGTTTGTTTGGGTGGTAGGGCTTGAGATGTCATTTCATCTCAGTGTCGAGTAAAAGGGAAGAAAAAGTCTCCAAACTGATGTAATTAGTGTTGACAGGGGACGGTAAACCTCAATTAAAAATATTAGAGATACGGGAGATGTAGGGGCGGTTCGAGGCATTTATGGATAACCATAGCACTCGGTCAGAAGGCAAAAGTGGAATGAATTTGGGTTTTCTTTCCGATCATCTTAAGAATAAAGGTACAGAAAAATTCATATATTAAGACCACCCGTGGGACTGTTCAAAAGTGGTCTTACAGACCACTTTTGAACTGTCCCAAAGGTGGTCCCTGACCAGAGGACATTGAGAACAGAAAACAAACAGCAGCCTTCAAAATAAACTTTTTAAAGCAGAATTAGTCTTAATTTTAGGTGGTCTTAATAGTTGATTTTCACTGTACTTTCGTGTGTACTAGTACACACAACATACCGCTTTATGTGGCCCCTGCCCATCGGGGCTTTTAGAAAAAAGATAAGGTTGCATGCTGTTTCACGCAGAGCTAAAACTGACGGCATATGAGTACTGGTAAATCGCTTCGAAAGGCTGAGCCTGTCCAGGCAAAGGGAAGTTTGATCAGTAGTCAGGTGGACATAAGAAACACAAAGCTACTATGCTTAGTAACTGTGTCAACTGACATACAATCGACCAAAAATATGGCGGGTGTGTTTGTTCCCTGTAAAAGGTGCTAAAATCTATCGTTTATTATATATTCGTGCCAACGATTTAGCATATTGCATTTTCAGAAAACATTCTTACATCTGGTTGAAAGATGCATCAAAAGTTTTTGTTCGGATTACCTATCACAAGTAAGTGTTACGTTTGCTTTCTGTGAAAATATTTTTATATGAAAAGGTGTTATACTCGCCAAGGAAGGTATGTTTTGAATCCCCCTGCACATCATGAAAATACTCCTATATAATATTGGACCCTGAAATCCCACTTTTATGTATAAAACTGTGCTTTACAGGGATATATATTAATTTTCTTGTTTCCGCTCAAAAATATCGATTGTGGGTACTCGTTAGAACCGCCTCGATGTTGTAACATGTACCCATAATCTACATTTTGAGCAAAATAAGAAAGATATCAGAATTTCTTGTCGGAAAATGTTCTTTTTCTTGATGGTAAAATTTTCAATATATTTGAATAGGCATTTAAAAAAAAGTAAAATGGGGTAGCAAAATTAGCATCTCTGCTAGACTTGCATTACAGTGCTTGTATGCCTCATGAAATTCTAGTTGTACAAAGTAGCCGGTTTTGCGAAAATGCCTATATTTCTTTTGTAACGTTACTCTGGTGGATTATGGATACTTTTCTGATCCGGACCCATATGTGCAAATTTACCTTAGATGAAACTAACACTTTAGCAAAACCCTTTTTATACAAACGTTAGGTTTACATAAAAGGTTTTTGCTAAATACGAGTAGTTACATGTAGGTTTACATTAAAAGGGTTTGGTTCATCGAATTAGTACATGTAATTGTGGCCACGTACTGACCGTTCCGAAGGCGGCTCTTCTGTTGTGGTTTATTATAATAATTGTAATTGTGCGTCTATGTATTGCTAATATCCTTTTATTAAGGATAATCGTTTGGACATTTTGTGAGACAGCAACTATCCGCTTGGCTTTCCGCTTGTGACTTTTTTCCATTATGTGAAGTCCTTTGGTGTTTCTTTCCCTTTTGGTGTCTTGGATGGGAGGTGTGACGTGATTGTATCGATTCCTAAGCATTGCCTTAACTTCTATGTTTCGAAATATCCATGGATGGTGGTGAAAGAACGCCTATATAATTCTGATCCCTTCAAACCCCACAACTGGGGTGTTTGGGGCCTGTCCCACGGTCAAGAGTTTGGCTACGAGTTTTCCCCGGGTTAACATAGCATCTCGTTGTGATGTCGCCATATGTCGGTGGTTGTCGTACGCATCTCGCCTCAAATCGGAATAACTAGTAGCTTGTCGGGAAGAGCAAACGGGACAACTCGTAGTCAAAGTGGGTGGAGCTTAACTCGTACTGATCTCGTGACTAACTCGTGTCGTGTAAATTTCGTAGTAGTTTCGAAGGAAGTCTGCTGTTAGCCACTACGATACATCACGTATTACTACGAGTTAGTCCAAGTGGCTGCGACAAAGTACGATATATATGCCGAGATATCAGGAGTTGGCTATTTGCCATAAACCCTAAATGTCGGAATGTCCAATCACACACTATGTACGTTTAGAACATACAGTGTTACCATTGTTCTAGAAAGGGTTTTCCTTTGGAAGCAAGGAATACACCACAAAACTGGAAAATATGGAGTGTACATATTTTCTGGGCAAGACTATCTAGTTTCGGTCAATTTGGCCTCATCAGTGACCCTCAGAGTGAGTGAGTGTTACGCCTCACCAACAACCAAGATCATACGGAGACGGGACCTCGGTTTAAAGACTCATCCGAAAGTCTCGAGAATCCCGGGATCGATCCTGCGGCGCCTGGTTTACAAGGCGCGTAGCATAACCACTACACCACGGAGGCCTCTAGTGACCCTCAGATATTTTCAAAATTCCACAATGGAATCAATGATCCCAAAGGACAAGAAAATATAAACTACACTATGCTGTAGGACAGGGAGATTTTTTATGGCCGCCACACATTCCCTAGTGACGTCCGTTTAATATTACATGTATATAGAGAAGCGTGGAGTTTGCAGGGGTATAAACAAATTTTATTCTTGTTCTACGAGACAGACTCTGGATACGCCGCTAGAACTGCCCGTATTGAACATCCCACTACACCCCACAAGGGTAAACGCCATTTTTTTTTTATTTCTCCTCAAGGCGGCGATTCAAACGAGTACCCACAACCTATGTTTTGAGCAGAAATGTGAAAAAATATCAGAAGTTTTATCTAAAAAGAATCACTTTCTTTAGTGGTAAAATTTTCAATACATTTGTATAGGCGTGTCTTCGTAATGGGATAGTATTATTTCACATAGGCGTGTTTTCTTTAATAAAAGTTTGCTGAAAAATTATATTCAAACTTCAATGGCCCGAACACGTTTGGAATCATGGGGATTTGTTCGAGACAGGAATAGTTCGAGCCACCGAGGGCTACTGATAGCAGCAGGTTGGAAGGCGTACGTATAATACTGATATTTTCCTATTTTCTTTAAAATAAGATACAGTCAACTCTCTTTATACCGACATTCGTAATAACGCCAAAACTCGTTATAACGGCACTTTCAATGGAATGACTACTTTGCTAAAGGCTTAGCCTCGGTTCCGAGCGACGTGGGCTTCCATCGGGCTCGAAATGCACAAATCAAGTCCACAGTCATTAAAGATTCTTGTGATCTAATTCTCAAAGAAACAAATGTTATAGATATTTGTTAGAATCGCCTCATCGAGGCGATTCTTATAAATTTCTATAACATTTGTTTCTTTGAGTAATGATGGGGAAAAGACCTTTTATTACCCTTCATACTCCTAACTGGGATACTTTATAACGTCAACTTCTTTAAACGGCACAATACGAGAACCAATACTGTCTTCATATATATCGACTAGCCCAATGGAGGCGATTCCAATGAATTTACACAACATAAATTGCCGGGTACCATAACGCAAACAAAATTATAGATTGTGAGAACACGTTAGGACCGCCTCATCGAGGCGGTTCTTACTATACCCACAATTTATATGAGGCTGTTCTAACGTGTTCCCACAATCTATGTTTAGAGCAGAAATAAGAAAAAAAGTTTACCTCCATAAGCCCCACTTTTACCGTATATAAAGGTGAGGTTCGGAGGGGTCAGAATTATATAAACCTGTTTTCGTGATGTCCCATATACATCGATATCTTCAAATATGAGTTTTTCTTGGGGGGACTCAAAATGAGTTCGAAATAGCCGCGGTAAACGAGACATTGGTGCTCGAGCCATCACTGTACTCGTTGGCAACTAAAAGTGCAAGCAGCGGCATAGAGACGAATTTCGCGCTTTTTTATATATTTATTTTTTTTTTAGTGGAGGCTTTTCGGTCCCGTCAACACGATGCATCACGAGAACAAATCCGTGATATAACGACACCCCCATAAAAAAATCCACACGTTAGATAGATAAAACTGGGGTTTACAGTGAGGCAGTTCTAACGAGTACCTAAAGCCTATTTTTGCAGTACAAATAAGAAAAATATTATGGATTTTCATCAGAAAAGTAGCCATTTTGGAGATGTCAAAATTTGCATTATGTCGCACGATGTAAAATATGTTCTATAAAAGTGTTATCCTTTGGAAGCAAAGAATACACCACAGAACCGGAAAATATGAAGTGTTCATGTTTTCTGGGCCAGACTAGCTTGACTAGGCACGCAGCAGGCTGCCAGAAATTACTCAAACGTTCTGTCGGTTTCAGCTCTGCGCGGAAGCCCACTTGCAGCCCAATCAATTTCCAAGACCCGGTAAGTCAATTTTGAGAATTTGCCATCAGGAAAACACTCCTATACAATGATGACCTCCTTGAACCCCACTTTCATATAGTAAAACTGGGATTTGCATGAGTCAACCTTATTTTTCGTTTTTTTCTGCTCTAAAATATAGATTGTGGCTACTCGTTGGATCCGCCTCGACGAGGCGCACAATCAATAGTTTGAGCCAAAATAAGAAAAATATAACAGTTTTTCATCATAAAATTTTCCTTTTTTCAGGCGATAAAATTTACAATGTATTTGTATGGGCGTGTTTTCGTAATGTTGTCGGCTTTACGTCCCCGTCAACACGATGTAAGTCAATTTGGGGAATTTGCTTCCGATTTTTGTTGGACTTTTAATTTACCCAACACTGAGATAAAATGACATCTCAGGTTATACCGCCGAAAGAAACTCCTATGGTTTATGGAACGGCGGATCAATTCGCACCACTTTGACTAGGCAGGCAGCAGGCTGCCAAAAATTACTCAAACGTTCTGTCGGTTTCAGCTCTGCGCGGAAGTCCACTTGCAGCCCAATCAATTTCCAAGACCCGGTGAGCGGGGCGAGGGGAGGGTTATACAACTTCATAACCTGTTTATGTTTTATAATTCTTAAAATGTGGGCTTGCGATGATGGCTGCCTATCCAATACGTCTCCCGATCTCTACCAGTTCTTAACCAATGTATTTTGTCTTCTACAGCATGAAAATGAATATGATTGTGGCTGCAGTGCTGGCAGCTGTGTGCGTGAGTCTGGTACAAGCTGCATGTACAACAGAACCAGGGTTCACAGAGATCAGCTGTAAGTCGCCGCGATCTATCTCACCACATTCACATTCAGCATATCATTAAGGGGAATGGGAACACCTTCAGGGGAGGCAACTCCTGCAAAAGTATTTTGTCTCCCATGTCAATAGGGGTCAACTCTTAAAGGAAAGAATTTGCTCCTGAGGAGCAAATTCTTTCCTTTAAGAGTAGACCCATTTTTCAGAGGGACAGTGCTTATAGAAAAGCGTACAGGAATTCCCGAAAGTTGTCTCCCTTTGAAAAATGGCGGACAAATCTGCCAGGTGATCCCATACCCCTTAACTCACTTCTACCCCATACTCAATCTGTATATGTATCTTGTTGGTACGTCGTCGACATCAATGCTGGCTTTTACATGACGAGAAATGGGTAGTTTGCGGGTTGTTGGTTTTTGTTTTATGGCCCTTTCAAGATTATTTCACTCGTGGGCAAAAACCGGAGTACCCGAAATGAAACCACCTGAACTTCCGTTGCAGAACTTGGCGCCTCACATGTGACCCGAGCTTGGCTCGAACTACAGCGTTCGGAGACCTACTGATTAAGAGTCAGTGCTCTTATCCACTTGGCCGCAGAGGTCCAATGTAGTTTTGAGGCACTGAAATATATTTTTGGCCAATTGCCCAAAAGATAATAATACAGCAGTACGCTATGTTGTTGTTGTCCACGTGAATATCATTGACCAATCACTGATCGGATAAAGTTAAATCGCGCGCATATTATCCCTTTTTGTATCCCAAACGGGTAATTGGCAAACAGTGCAGGTCCAGACCAGACTAGGGCATACACTGGTTGCAAACAGTATCGCCATCTTCCAAAATTAATTTTGAAGAAAACACAGCCTGACAACCCTACATTTTTAAATGAATTTGTGCTATATATAAGGTGGTACATAAGTGAGTGAGTGTTTGAGGTTTACGTCTCACCAACAGTTAAGGTCATACGGAGACGGGACCTCGATTTAAAGACTCATCCGAAAGTCTGGAGAAGCCCGGGATCGATCCTGCGACCCCTGATTTGTTTTAATTGAGGTTTAACGTCCCCGTCAACACTGTATAGTCATTTTGGAGACGTCGCTTCCAATTGTGGGACTTTTACCCGACATTGAGATAAAATGACATCTCAAGCCCTGTCACCCAATGAAACCAATAGGGTTTATAAGCATGGGCGGTCCGACTCGCACCGCTTCGCCTACGATCCCTGCATAACACCACGGAGGCTTCTTTTGGTACAGTATGGTTAGATCTATCACCATAAATATGATATAAAAGCATCATAGATAGATTAAGCATATGTTTCAAAATATTGAATGCACATTCTTGGATGGCATAAACATTCCATAGCCCTACGATAATCATTAGGTCTTACACACAGTCATGTACAGTAGAATTTTGATGGCTCGATCACCGATGGCTCGTTTACCATGGCTGAGTCGAAGTCGTTTTTGAGTCCCTAGGGAATTCTTCTACATAAGAAGAAGTATGGGACAATTACGGTGCTTTTCGACTTTTATCTTGCAAATGTATGCTGTGTGTACTCATTAGAATCGCCTCTATGACCATCAATTTTATTTAACAAAACCGAAAAGATGTCCCAAAATTAATTTCGTTATGCCTCCTGGCAGTTACCCTCAGTGGGTCGAACAACCCCTGTCTCGAACAGATTTTCGTGGTCCCAAAGGTGTTAGCCATTGAATTTCGTCTGTATAGTTATAGCAGATTTCTTTGGTATATCCGTATCTATCTTGTGTAGCTAACCGGTCAAAATGGCTAATACCGGTCTACTCGAATTTTCGAAAATTAATTTATGAATCTGAAATGCGAATAGACCAGTATCAGTGGTTTTGACCTTTGGGCCACCGTACGTATGGCATAAAATGTGTATGCTCAACAACACTAATATTTTCAACATCGTTTTACTACAAATATTGACCGTGTGTACCGCAGTTATAACCACTAAATGAGGCGGTTCTAACGAGCACCCACAGTCCATGCTTTGAAGAAGAATAAGGAACGTAATGCAGGGTAAGGACCTCCGGTGATAAGAAAGGTGATAGGGCGTCTCGAAATAATCATCGCTTGCAAAACAAAGCCGGATATGATCATATTACTTTACCCATATAACCAAGTCTAGTGTCCCCTAAAAGGACCGGCCTTGGTAGCTCAGTCGGATGCGCGTCTGAGGTCGGCATTACCAAAACATGCCTATACAAACACATTGTAAATTTTACAGCCGAAACAAGGAAATTTTTAAGTTGAAAATTTGTGCTATTTCTCTTACATGTATTTACGCTCAAAATATAGATTGTGGGTGCATGTTAGAACCGCCTCATCGAGACGGTTCTAATGAGTAGCCACAATCTATATTTTAGAGTAGAAATAAAAACAAAATAAGGTTTACCCCTGTAAATCCCAGTCTTGAACCCTTTCTGGAACATATTTAACGTCACTACAGCTGGTGTCTGGGAATGTGTGGCGTCCCTGTCCTACATCATAGTGTAGTTTATATTTTCTTGTCCTTTGGGGGCATTGGTTCCATTGTGGAATTTTAAAATATCTGAGGGTCACTGATTAGGCCTAATTGGCCGAAACTAGCTAGTATGGCCCAGAAAATATGTGCACTCCATATTTTCCAATTCTGTGGTGTATTCCTTGCTTCCAAAGGACAACCCTTTCCAGAACATATTTGCTGTATAAAAGTGGTTTTCAGGGAGGTCAGAATTATATAGGCATGTTTTCATGATGGCAACATTCTTTCGCGGAGACTGATCATGAAATCCTTTCAATTTTCATTCTGTCTATTCTGCTGTTTCGAGAAGGGCTGTTGTGTTATACGGCTCTCTGCTCGATATGATCTCAACAATACATGTAGTTCCAGTATGGCGAAACCCTGCTAGTCTTAACAAAAGCGGAGAGAGAATAAACAATAAGCACTGTTCAGGCCTTTTAGCAAGTCCGTTCGGTTTATTAGGCCCGGTTTTGTTTTGTTCTTTCGACAACTCTAATAGACTGTGTACACTGTCCGAATATTCTTGAAACAAGGTATACCAGTCAGCTTTGCAGCCGATTTCCTGTTTAGGTCCAGTTAACATCCGGGAAAATACTTTGCAGAATTTCAAATCGGAGCAAAGTCAGCTGAAAGTATGTATTTTTCTTGATCAGATTCCCTACCGTAGAGCTCACTTCGTTCGCTGTGATCTCTATGAAGTGGGCGTGTCTTTGTGCCATATACGGGTTAAACCGACGTTCTATTTCAGCATACGGTAGAAGAATTCATTTCTGTAAATATGAGGGTGTAGATGTGTTATACGGCTCTCTGATCAAGACAAGAGATTGTCGATTGTGTCGCTGTACAAGAAGAGGCTTGGCATGTTGTGGGTTTGTAGACTTTATATTAGAAACTGTTCACGAGTAGGTGCAAGTTACATGTACCAGGTGCGACCAGCGAAGACTCACTGGGGCGTTTCTAACGAGTACAGGCTACAAGGTTATAAAAACATTTTACACGCTCAACTAAGCTAGGCATGGACTTTTTGTAATGATCATAACTAATAAAATACAAGCTAATCGACATTTTTACCCTCAGTTCAACACATAATATCTATTATCCTGCTCATAAATTTTAAAATGCCAACAAATGTTGGCATTTCAAAATTTATGAGCAGGATAAATTGACTGTTCAAGTAAGATCAGCACGAAAAAACGTGTAATAACCTTGGTGCATGTACCAGCAATCTATATCTCAGAGCAAAAACTAGGAAAATAATGCATACCCTTGTAAATCCCACTTTTCTCGATGTTAAGTGGGGTTTGCAAGCGAATTCATTACGCATTCATGTTAATCTGAGGATCAACATGGGGAATTAATTAAATTGAGACAGCGGAAATAATGGTTACTATGGTTCACAATGTACTGAAGTGTGTTTGTTTGTTTGTTTGATTTGATGTTTAACGTCCCCGTCAACACTGTATAGGTCATTTTGGAGACCCTGCTTCCAATTTTGTGGGACTTTTACCCGACATTGAGATGAAATAACATCTCGAGCCCTGTGGCCCCATGAAACCAATAGGGTTTATAAGCATGGACGGTCCGACTCGCACCGCTTTGCCTGGACAGGCTTAGATCCTCTAAGCGGTTTACCAGTACTCGTGTGCGGTCGGATTCAGCTCTGCGTGGAAGCATAATGCAACCCATCTATTTCTTCAAGCCCCGATAGGCGGGGGCCAAATGAAGTTTGTAATTTTGATAAAATACAAGAAGGGTAATTTCAAAAGCTATAGCTATAGCAACATAGTGCTGAAAACCTGTTGAACAGCCATTGTATATTCTCGCCGGAACATGCAGCAGTACAAACAAACATACAACTGTATCGAGGCAGCAACGCAACAATGCAATTCCAACTTCTTCAGTGGCGCCACAATCGTAATGAACACAGAGCGCCATCTAGGAGTGGCTTTCATTCTAGGCTCTCTCATTACTTGGTCATTCTCTTATTCATTCAACCACATCAGACTCTGGTTCTTAATCCTGGTTCTGTCGAGCGGATAAGGTCAGAAGACAGCATAGCTCACCTATGGGGACATTAATTGGATGGGGACAAGTTATTAAACATTCTATTTCGCAGTTTTTGACCAAAAATGACATTGGAGCCAGCGCATGAAAAAACCTACAATAAGACATGTGCGCCCAACGAAGACTCAGATCAGCTTGCGCATCCGCGCAGTCTGATCAGAGTCTTCGTTATGCGCTCCAAGGATAGCTAAGGGTCCAATGCTCATTCATGCAGCAGGAGAAGACACTGGTTAGACTATATATCTATGCACAGGCTGATCTGATTCATCGATTGGCGCACATGTCTTATTGTAGGTTTTATCATGTTCTGGCTCGTTTCTTTTGTAAAAGAGCTCAACAAACAGCAGCAATTAAAAGAGAACCAGAAAGAGAACCACAAAGAACCACTGAACATTAAATCTTGCAGATCATGCTTGTTGAAACATACAGCAGTCACAATACATTTATTTTGTATAAGCTTACGGGAATGGAAACGCTCATCACATGAATAAGTCAATGAAATGAACACCCCTAAATCCCATTTTATATAGAGAAAAACTGGGGTTTACGGGGTTATATCTAATTTTTCTTATTTCTGCTCCAATACATAGGTTGTGGGTACTCGTTAGAACCGCCTGAATGAGGCGGTTCTATCGAGCATCCACAACATATGTTTGCAGTATAAATAAGAAATTTTCAGAAAAGTAGCCATTTTGGAGATGTGAAAAAATGCACTATGAGTATGTCGCAGGGGTGTGTTACCCTAATGTACATGTAACAAATGTTCGGTCTTTTGCCTGGGATTAAACTATTGTAACTTTCCATGTCGATAACGCACCTGGTGCAAAAATGGCGTCTTTCAGAACAGCAAAACTACAATTTTTCAGATTAAAATTGTGATATATTTCATTCAATTTAAGATAGAAAATTGTTATATTTTCCTTATTTCTGCTCAAAATATAGATTTTCGGTACACGTTAGAACCGCCTCATCGAGGCAGTTCTAACGAGTACCCACATGAGGCGGCTCCAACGTGTACCAGCAATCTATATTTTAGAGCAGAAATAAGAAAAATAAGGTTTACCTCTGCAAACCCAAGTTTTACAATATAAAAGTGGTCAAAATTATATAGGCGTGTTTTCGTATCGCACATGGTGCTAAAATGGCGTCTTTCCGAACTCCAAAAATACCTATTTTTAGATAAAATTGTGATTTCTTTTGTCTATTCTAAACATAGATTGCGGTTGCTTGTGTAAAAACCTCAATGGGGCGGTTCTGACGAGTAGAGGGTCCTCTGACGAGTAGATTCACCGTCTATCATCGACACCGGAAATAGAATCCCGGTGAATCGATACAAAGCGAAAGTAGGCATGGAGCACGGTGAGCGTCGCCTTTATTCCTGATCTGTTTTCTGCAAGTGCACGGTAAACTGATTTCCTTGAAATAACAGAGGGATTTCTGCAACATTTTATGCGTTTTTCGAAGCTGTATGTTTCGATTTAAAGTCAAGAACACAAGTTTATCGATGCTTGGCACTGAGTGAAGACCAGCATTTTCGAAAATCGGTTTCAGATTTTATAATTTCTTGATTTATTTCCGCTTAAACTTTCTTTTACCTGTTTCCGTTAATAATGGGTAGTAAATGAAAACTTTCTCTGGTCATGGTTTTATCCTGCACTAAGCGTATTTATTAAAAACTCAAAATCCATGTGTACGGCGTTTAGTTGTTTACAACAGATAGCTGTACGGAATATAGTCAAAAACGTGTACGGCGAATAGTAATGGTTACTCCTTTATTCAGAATCGGAAATGTTACTGGTGACACGTCAAATGACATTCATACACCAGGACCTGTGATGGGAAATTAGTCCCTAGCTCTCATTAAAGAGGTAAACTTAGATACACAATTCTCAGCATCTTCATTTGCTTAAATAATCGAATTAGGAAGGGCATTCCAATCTCTAATAGTTCGGGGGAAGTATGATTCTTGATAAATGTCGGTTTTTGCAGTAAGGGTCTAACACTCCAATGAATGATGATTTCTTCAGTGCCTAGCTTCGGGAACAATGTCATCTGTTGGAATGCTGGCAGCACCTCTTAGACCTTTGTATAGAAGTTTGAGCCTACTGTTTTCTCTTTTTCTTGAGAACCTCCCATCTTAGTTTTCCAAATAGTCCAGTTTCAAAGCAGTATTTGCTTGTTACAAACCTAGCAGCTCCAATCTGAACGTTTTCAATTGCTTCATTAAGGACCACTCCGCTGGGGTCCCAGATACAACTACCATATTCCAAGATTGGGCGAACAAGAACTTTATACCGGCCCCGATAGCTCAGTTGGTAGAGTGTCCGCTCCGGGGAACGGGAGGTCACGGGTTCGGTCCCGGGCCGCGACATACCAAAGTCGTTAAAAATGGTACTAGCTGCTCCTCGCTTGGCACTCAGATTTACGGGGTAGAGCTAGGACAGGTCGAACCAGTGTCAGGATAATGTGACTGGGTATGGTATCATGTAATGTGTCTGGGACATGATACTTCAGTGTGGCAGCACTATAAAAGTGAGCATTGAGCTCCCTGTCGCAACAAGACACCGTCGTGATATGACTGAAAAATTGTTGAAAGCGACGTTAAACCCGAATTCACACACACACACACACACACACACACACACACACACACACACACACACACACACACACACACACACACACACACACACACACAAGAACTTTATAAGCTACCTCTTTTACATCATGAGGACACTGATGAAGATTTCGTCTCAGGAAATCAAGCGTTCTGTTTGCCTTAGTAACCATGTTGCTTATATGTGTATTCAATCTCAAATTGTGTGTGAGTGTCACACCAAGGTATTTAATGGAATCCACGTTTTCGAGGACTGTTCCCTCTGAGGTGTAAGAAGCCTCAATTTTATTTATTCTCTTCCTAGTTATATGCATAATATTGCATTTAACGGGGTGAAATCCCATGTCCGATTTTCGGGCCCAACATCCTGATCTATCTATATCATTCTGAAGTTTCAGTGAATCATCTGGATCTCTTATTTCCTGGTAGCAAACACACTCGTCTGCGAACAGTCTTATTGCTAGGTCAGTGTCAGTTGAAACATCATTGATGTACAGGGAGAATAACAGTGGACCAAGAACAGTCCCTTGTGGGACTCCAGACAAAACTTGTGGCAACTTTGAAGATTCACCATTAACAACAAAGCGGTTTTCTGTAGCAAAGAAAGGAATCTATCCATATGAGAGTATTTCCCCCAATAAGATAACCAAATAACTTAAATTTAAGTTGTTCATGTGGTGTGGTGTCAAAAGCTTTCTCGAAGTCCAGAATAAATATGTCTACCTGTCCCCCTTTGTCCAAGATTTTTGCCCAGTCACTAATAGTTGTTCTCAGCTGAGTTTCACAATTATGCCTTTTCCTTAATGCATGTGGATTGTGGCCACGTAAAATCGATTTAAGCCCCCTAGTGGAAATCTTTCCACTGACCGTTCCAAGGCGGCTCTTCTGTGGCGATTTATTTATGTTGTTGTTTGTTACTTACTGTGTGTATCACTTGTGTCTTTTTTATTTTGGATGGCCATATGGCCATTTTGTGGGAAAGTAACTGTCCTTATGACCTTCCTTTGTTTAGGTTTCCATTATGGTCTGGTCGCATAATGTTTGTGTTTCTTTCCCTTTGGTGTCTTTGGTGGGTGGAGTAAGTTAATTGCATCGATTCCTGGTCTTTGTTTTACTTCTACGTTACTTATCTTTCTGACAAAAGTTTATGTTCATCCAAGTGGGCCATGATGTTTGAGCAGACTATATGTTCAAGCAATTTACACACAGAACACAAGTCAGAGACATAGGGTGATAATTATGATTAAGAGCCCTATCTCCTTTTTTAGAAGAGTGGGCAAATGTTCGCTAAGTGCCATTCTTTGGGGATTTCACCTGTATCAAGAGACTGTTAAAACAGGTGGACAAAAACTGGATCTAACTCTTTTGCTAGCTCCTTCAGGAATCTAGGATGTAGCTCATCAGGTCCTAAAGTTTTAGTGGGGTTTAAGCCTTTAAGTAACTTGATCACTCCTGCCGATGACAGTCACACAACAATAGTATCCATAAATGGGGCCGATCTTCTTGTCAATGGAACCTCAGTGAACTCAGTTTTATTAAACGCATCATTGAATTGACCAACTAGTTCCCCTGCCCTTTCAGAGTCTGATTCAGCAACCCCGCTCCCTCTTCTTTTATTAAAGGGTGGGATACCTTGTCTGTCTCTCTTCTGACTATTGATATATCTGTAGAAAAATATAGGTGGAGGCAATGATCAGGAATCGATAAATCAACCCACAGCTCCCATCAGAGACACCTATGGGAAAGAACCACAAACATGAAACAACAAACCCCAACGGAAACACCAACAGCGGAAAGCCAAAAGGACAGCAACCCACTCCCCCATCCCACAAAACGGCCAACACGCCATCCACAATAAAATAATATAAGCGACACAAACACCCAAAGACAAGCCATTACAAAAATAAACCGCGACAGATGAACCTCTTTGATTTGCATTTACATCGCCTACTGAGTTATTCACGAACAAATGATGCTGATTTTTTATATATATATCAGTCTTGATCTCACGTCTCAAGTTTTCAAATTTTGTCCGGAGTTTGCCACTTTCCGTCTTTTTTGCCTGGGCATGAATCTTATTTCATCGCGAAAGAGGAATAGCAGCATTTATTTTATTCTTTATTGCTAAACGCCAATTATGGACAACTTCATTCTCCCCCACATTTAAGGGTATATATGCTTTCCCCGACCAACGGATCATGGAGAAATCTATCTATCTATCTATCTATCTATCTATCTATCTATCTATCTATCTATCTATCTATCTATCTATCTATCTATCTATCTATCTATCTATCTATCTATCTATCTATCTATCTATCTATCTATCTATCTATCTATCTATCTATCTATTGCGATTGGCCGGCCTCGGGAGCTCAGTCGGATGTGCGTCTGACTGGTGATCAGGAGGACGTGGATTCGATACGTGCCGGGGTCGGCAACGCTCTGTCGTGGAGATTGATCATGAAATCTTTTCTACGGTCATTCTCTTCCTCATTGTCACCCTTTGGCTGATTCAAGAAGAGTAACCGCTTACATATAATATGTTCTAGATAGGGTTATCCTTTGGAAGCAAAGAATACACCACAGAACTGGAAACTATGGAGTGTACACGTTTTCTGGTCCAGACTAGCTAGTTTCGGCCAATTAGGCCTCATCAGTGACCCTCAAATATTCTCAAACTTCAACAATGGAATCAAGGAAAGAATAAGCCTGCATAGTAAAAGTGTGGATAGGTAAACTGTTCGGAAAAATGACCTAAATAGTGTTGACTGGGCTGTTGAACTGCGATCGGACACATTTGACCATTGCTCTCAGGTGTACATTATACATACTCCAGAGCTGCAGGATGAAAGCCTGCACAGTAATTATGCACCTTTACCATGTCATCCCCAATGAGGAACTCATCTGGCACCTCTGTTTACACCTTTGATTTGGCTTGCAACCTTCCGAGATTGAAAAACTTCCCACCAAAACGATACCTAATCGGTAAACCATTGTCGCCCTCCTGGAAAACATCTTTGTGCATACTGAACAGTGTTGGGGCTATCACACAACCTTGCTGGACTCCATTTGTCACAGGAATTGGATCTGAGTGATAACATTACATGATTAGTTTTAAAAATGGTTTATTAGTGATCGTATATAGTTAACTAATAAACTATTGTTTAAGCTCTTCGTTTAATTACGCAACGATCTCTATTACTTGCATAGGGTAGGATTCTCCCTGCACAGGGGTAGAGGGCTCCAGTTAACGTCTTGATCCTATAGACGGTGCATTTTGGGGCATTTATCCCGGCAAATGATACCAGTGTAGCATTGAAAAGCTTCCCATCAAAATGATACTTAATCGGTATACCATTGTCACCCTCTTGGAAAACATCTTTGTGCATGGAAGCGAACATCATGCTGAACAGTGTTGGGGCTATCACACAACCTTGTTGGACTCCATTTGTCACAAGAATTGGATCTGAGTGATTACATTACATGATTAGTTTAAACAATGGTTTATTAGTGATCGTATATAGTTAAGTAGTTTAGGTCGTGGTACCAAAGCGTTAATCCAAAATCATTAATCCATAGACAAAATGGCAAATATCAATGTTCAAATCAACAGACATGGACTCCAGAAGAGTGTAATCAGGCACTAATAAACTATTGTTTAAACTCATCATGTAATTACGCAAAGATCTCTAACTTGCATAGGGGAGGATTCTCCATGCACGGGGATAGAGGGCTCCAGTTAACGTCTCGATCCGATAGACGGTGCATTTTGGAGCATTTATCCCGGCAAATGATACAAGTGTAGCATGTTTGGAACCCGTAATTTTATTACCGCTGCAACTAATCGAACCGCAGAACCTGGAGAAAGTGGGACTGGCCATGCATCTTTATTCTGTTGTATTCATAGGGCGAAAACTTTTTAGATGTCATTTCATCTCAAAATGTTGACATTTTTAGTCTCGTAATGTAATGTAATCATTCGTAAGTCATGGCCGAAAGTTACCGTAAGGATTTTAAGTGCATAACCGCCATCTATCCCTTACGAGCCTTCCACACGTGTATATTTTAACCGGTGTGATTTCATAATGCGCACTTCTTTTCAACCCACAATAACGCCTCTGTGGCAAAATACGGACTTAAATCTATACATAGGCATCAGTTCCTAACTAACATTACTATATTGTGATGGGTTCTTGCTATGACGAGAGAATGGGTGAAAATTGTTGAAGTGTGTTTATAAAATTCCGATGACACTGGATAAAGATGTTGTGACAGGCAGGTGAATCTATTGAAGTAGCCCCAGTTCTTACCGGCCATTGTTTACATTTCGAAGCAGCATGTTCGACCAAATATAACACCCGACTTTGACAGGACATACATGCAGAGCAGTACAGTCCTCGTGGATGTGAGAGAAGCATCGGAAGGCCGGTCGGTATACTTTTGAAATGTTATCAGCTGTAAACATGGAACTATTGACCGTACACTTTCGTTTACGCTAATTTGCAACACGCCGTACACCACACTACTATTCGCCGTACAACAGGTAATTTACGTTTAGGCAGACATTTGTGTTGAAAGTACAATTTGAGGCGAGTTTCTTTTGTAAATTATTTTTTCCATCATTTTTCTTCCTGATTAAGTGAAAAAACTTCAGTTGAAAGGCATAAACATTAAACAAAACAACAACGAACTTGCCAAATCCATTTTGTTTACGGTACCAGCTGTCGAATATTCGGTCTGTAATTGTGCGTTTTATAAGAAAGCATTTCTCATGGCAGCAGCAAATTATGTCCTATACTGATATTTGATAACAGTAATCTTAACCTTAAGCTTACAAGCAGTAAAATAATCCATTTTGAAGAGGCACCCCTTCTCCTGCAGCTATTACTTTCGATTCACCGGGATTCTATTTCCGGTGTAGATGATAGACGGTGTGGAGATTGTGGGTCCTCTTGAGAATCGCCTCAATGAGGTTGTCCTAACAAGTATCCATAATCTATGTTTTTGAGCATTAATTAGGGAAATCGTGTTTACCCTTGTTTTTCTCAGTCGATACAGGACTGTTCATTTCATGAACTTGTAACGTGATGCTCTTTGCATTCTCATACTGGAACACTTTCCTTAAAATCTGAGCAGATCCCGATTGAAAAGAGAAACAAAATATATTTGATGGACTTTCCTCCCCTGGTTTTTGTTTTTGAGGTTTTACGTCCCTGTCAACACTATCAAAGTAATTTTGGAGACTTTGCTTTCGATTTTGTGGGACTTGTACTCGACATTGAGATGAAATGACATCTCAAGTCCAACCGCCTAAAGAAACCACTTTGTCTGGGCAGACTGACACGTTCTAAGCGGTTTACCAGTTGGCTTCAGCTCTGCCCGGAAGCACCGTGCAGCCCAATCTATTTCTCCAAGCCCCAGTGGGCGGGGGCAAGCATTCCCTCGTGTTTCTATTCCCGATAAGCTTCTGTATAACTTTGACTTTGTTGGTTGCCGCCAACATACTGGTCCGTCTAAGGTCAGTGTTTTTCCCCAGGTACCCTGAGCATCACGTGAGCAAGTCCGTGAAATGAAGACGACTCCACTAAACCCTACTTTATATTGAGAAAAAATGGGGTTTACGGGGGTATACATTATTTTTCTTATTTCTGTTCCAAGACATATGTTCTGGGTACTCGTTAGAACCGCCTCACTGAGGCGGTTCTAGAGAGTACCCACAACCTATGTTTTGAGCATTTTTAAGAAAAATGTCAAGGGTTTTCATCAGACAAGTAGCCATTTTGGAGATGTGAAAAATACACTATGTCGCACGGGTGAATCTCCGCCACTTAATGTCCATAACACATGAACATTTTTTGCCATTCAAGATGTGTTTAAAGTCCATCGAGAGCTTTGTGACTGAAAAACAAATTGCAGTAAAATTCCTATATTGAGACGACCTTTGGGAGTGTTCAAAAGTGGTCTTCAAGACCACTTTTGAACAGTCCCAAAGGTCGTTCTGACATTGTATGCAGAAAACGAAAAGAAAGGATAACTGTTTGTTTGTTTGATTTGAGGTTTAACGTCCCCGTCAACACTGTATAGGTGATTTTGCTTCCAATTTTGTGGGACTTTTACCCGACACTGAGATGAAATGACATCTCAAGCCCTGCCGCCCAATGGAACCAATAGGGTTTATATGCATAGACAGTCTAACTTGAACCACGTTTCCTGGGCATGTTGAGAACCTCTAAGCGGTTTACCAGTACGCATGTTCGGTTGGTTTCAGCTCTGCGTGGAGGCATCATGCAGCGCATCTATTTCTTCAAGCCCCAATGGGTGGGGGCGGAAAGAATAACTGAAACCTGCTAAATAATCTTTTTAAAGCAGAATTAGTGTTAATTTTAGGTGGTCTTAATGGCGGAATTTCACCCTGTACAGTGAAACTGTGCTAGTAAGGCCAGCTGAAACTAAAACGATTTTTTTTTCTAAAAATAACATAATACTAGTCAAACTTTAATAACTCGAATACATTTGGGACCATGAACATTTGTTCGAGCTAGGGGTAGTTAGGACTATTGAGGGTGATTCATATTGCCACACCATGGGGCGTTCCGGGGTTCACTTTAAGATATCTTTGCAAGCTTCTATAAAAATGGAATGTTGTGTGTACTCATTAGAATCGCCTCATTGAGGCGATTCTAATGAGTACACACAACATACATTTTCAAGATAAAATCTTGCCTCCGCCCATCGGGGCTTGGAGTAATAGATTGGGCTGCATGATGCTTCCACGTAGAACTGAAAGCGACCCGCTCACGAGTACTGGTAAACCGCTTAGAGGATCTAAGCCTGCCTGCCCAGGCAAAGCGGTGCGAGCCGGACCATCCATGCCTATAAACCCTATTGGTTTCATTGGGACACAGAGCTTGAGATGTCATTTCATCTCAATGTCGGGTAAAAGTCCCACAAAAATGGAAGCAACGTCTCCAAAATGACTTAGTGTTGACGGGGACATAAAGCCCCAAATCAAACAAACAAAAATCAAGATAAAAATCAGATAAAATACATATAGTATCCTAAATATATGGATAACTTGAGCTTTGGGAAATATTCACAAGGAACTCATCAACTCGTAGTTCAAATTAGCCATGGTAAACGAACTAGCCGATTTAGAGTTATCATAGTTTTCACTGTATTCATAGAGGATCTTACATGAGTGTTCATGTATTATTGAATTTATTATTAAAACGAGTTGAGGAAAAGGGATAAAATGCGAGGCTTTGCCGAGCATTTTATCCCTTTTCCTCAACGAGTTTAATAAATTCAATAATACATGAGCACGAATGCAAGATTCTATTTATCATATGTCATTTAAAACGCATTTTATTCACGATTGTTTACAAAAATGTCAATATTCCGCCATTGGTAAACGCGACATCGTTAAGGACGTCGTACGTACGACGGGACGTATCTAGCTAATTTGCATATTTAATCTACTAGTGGATTATCGAAAATAATACATGGCGTTATACCACTCTCAGGCGCGACGTTATATGATAAAAAAGGTTAACACACAGTATCCTCCAGTATGTTTCGGACTGTGCAAAAGTGGCCTAAACGACCACTTTTGGTCATGTGTTTGTTTGTGTTGGAGTTTAATGGCACAGTCAACACTGTTTAGGTCATTTTTGAGCCGGTCAGTTTACCTATCCACACTTTTTCCTATGCGGGCTTATACGTAAGCGATTAACCCGTACAGTGCACATTCTTTCGCCAGAACCTGACAACTGCCCTTCTTGAATCAGCGGAAGGCAGAGAATGACCGTAGAAAAGATTTCAGGATCAATCTTCACAGGAATGCTGCCGACCTCGGCAGGTATCGAACTCGCGTTCTCCTGATCACTAGTCAGACGCGCATCCGACTGAGCTACCGAGGCCGGCCCACTTTTGGTCAGTCCCAAAGATGGACCGCATAGCGTAATTTTCCTGTAGTTTGACTAAACAATTCTATTATATTGCAGTTTTGGTTCATCTTTTCTTGGACTGATGAGGGTAGACCCCAGCTCACCATGTAAACCTGTGGCTAACGGTTGTATGGTCTTGTGGGTGAAGAAGTCAGATGAGAATAAACGTTGTCCAAAAGGACTTTTAAATCAATAGAAGTTCAAACAAAAGTATTCTTGTTTTGCAAAAATAATATGTCTTGCTGATGCTTAACAGAACATTTTGCTTACACATGCTGGAATCACGGGAGCTTGGCGTATTAAAATTTAAAGGGTTTGTCCCTACGTTTCTATATAATAGAAACGAAGTGACGGACACTGTTTCAGAGGTCCGATGATTTTCATGCACAAATCTCAACATCTACATATTGCTCCGTCGAAATGCAACGTTAACACATTTATAATTAATGTGCAATATAATTTCCGCCGCATCTAATAGTACTTCGCTACTCTTGAATCCACGACAATTCCTCTGTTTCTTAAAAATTTGCCCTTCGCAGAGTTGCTGGTTACGTCGCCATGTTTGTTTACTCGGAGTTAGTCCATGCGCGTTGTCTGATTGGTCTAAAAACAACCCAAGAAAATCGTCACGTGCTTGGTGTCCAATCAAAACGCAATAAAAATTCAATGCGATTCTCCACACGAAAACAACATGGCGGCGTAACCGGCAACTGTGCGATGGGTTTTTTTTTAAGAAACACTCTTTACGGTGAATTATATGACAAAGCAGTTCTATAAGAGGCGGCGGAAGGTTGACGATTCGTTTATTAACGTAAGCAATAATGCATTTCAACGGAGCAATATGTAGATGTTGACATTTTCGCATGAAAATCAACGGATCCCTGAAACAGTGTCCGTCCTTCGTTTCTATTAAATAGAAACGTAGAGAGGAACCCTTTAATTGTAATACGTCAAGCTCCTGTGGCTGGAATAACTAAAACAAAATATCAAGCGCATCATGAGAAATACATGTTTTTCCAGTTGTGAACAACGAAGGCCCTGATTAGCCTACACATCTTTGCAGTGCCTTGACCCTTATCCTGCTATTCGCGACAAACCCTACTTTTGCAAACAGTGTAGATCCAGATAAGATGGCTTCTGAAGAAGCCATCTGATCAGGATCTACACTGTTTGACATTCAGTTTGTGAATTTGTAGGAATAAATTACATCAAGTCAGCGGATTGGTTCAAAATCAGAAATTGGTGTGGCTAACTTAATTATTCAGCAGGGTAAGGGTTAAGTTTTGCTGGACATTTGTTTCTGTATCTAATCGTTCAAGACTTTTCATGATAGTATATTCCTATTCTCGATCATTATGTACATTTCGGGCGATTTAATTGGTTGAAATAAAGGTTTTATGCTTCAATAAATTCATTGAGCAAGAACTTCAGAGCTGTTTCACACAGCGACAGGTAGTAATATAACGTGACCTCAAAGAGCACGTTTAGAATCTGCGGGCTGCTTCATTGTTTGTGAAGTGGCGTCCACAACGTTCGATTTAAAGATGAGAAACTATGGAAAACGTACATGTTAGAAGACAAATTAACTGAATTTAAAGACTTTGCTTTTTTATTATTATTTCGCTTGGGTTTCAAAGATAGCCGCTTCTAAGTGAATATTATTGCCCCCTGGCCATTGGTAAGTTCATTCTGACGTTTTCGAAATAATTCCTAAAATTTTCCATTTTGATGACACTTTTACCATTTCGATGACAATTTTGGAATTAAAAGGAAGCCAATTATCATTTTTGTGGATTTTATCGGTGTGCAAACTCCGTCGAATCACTCACCAACTAAGTATAAATGCTCAGTTTGTGGGTGATTCGCCGGAGATTAGCCACAAAAATGAAATTCATTCCTATTCCATGCACTAAGCAGGCCGGTCTGTGTCTGAAAGGGAATACATTTTTCCGCTATTTTTCAAAGGGAGACAACTTTAGGAACTTCCTGTACGCCTTTCTTTAAGCCTTGTCCCACGGGAAAAGGGGTTGACTCTTAAAGGAAAGAATTTGCTCCTCATGGGAGACAAAAACACTTTTGCAGGAGTTGATTACCCTGAAGGTGTATTCTTTCCTGTTACTTGGTCGTCACAAACCCCGCAGACAGACTTTGGTTTAGACTTAGAACTTCGCATGCCAAAGAAAGGCTTCTACATTAATAAGCGGTTAACAAGCACCTTGCGCATTCCCTTGCAAGAAACTGACAACTGTCCTTCTTGATTCTTGACTAGTGGGAAAGGATGAACGAAGAATATATTTCATGATCAAACTCCAAGAACGAATTTTGCCGACCAGAAGTATCGCACCCGCGACTAATACACACGCCCATCCCACTGAGCTACCGAGATCGGCCCCATTCTAAAAACGGGAACTAGAAACATCAAAGTCGTGACCAGGCCCCACCTAGCATGTTTGAAGGCTGTGGTTGGGGAGTGTGCATTTGTGGGAAATGGGAAAAGTTTAGGCATACGAGGGTAGGCTGAACAATTCTGAGCCTGACCAAGATCCAATGGTTTGTCCATGCTGAAAGTGCCTTATTTTTCAATATAGTCTCCCTTCCTGTCCACACACTTCCTCCAGCGATGCTGGAGTCCTTGGATCCCAGTGGTACAGGAGGTCTCATCTTGGTCCCTGAAAAACTCCTCCACAGCAGCTATCATCTCGTCCGACCGATAATGCTGCCCAACCAAGTGCTTTTTCATGTTTGGAAACAGGAAATAATCTGATGGAGCTAGATCAGGTGAATACATAGGGTGATCGACAAGTGTGAAGCCACAGTCATGCACAGCAGCGATTGCGACAACCGATTTATGAGCAGGCGCATTGTCCTGGTGGAACAAGACCCCTTTTGTCAATTTTCCGGGTCGTTTAGCCTTAATTGCTTTTCGCAGTTGTTTTAGCAGATCTGCATAATAGTACCCATTAATTGTTCTGCCCTTTTGAAGGTAATCTATGAATATTATACCCTTGGCATCCCAGAACACTGATGCCACCACCTTCCCTGCAGAGGAGACGACCTTTGCCTTCTTTGGAGGGGATGAGCCAGGATTCTTCCATTGCATGGATTGTCTTTTGGTCTCTGGCTCAAAGTGATGAACCCAACACTCATCCTGAGTGACAAAACGGTCAAGAAAACCATCTTGGTCTGCTTCAAAAATAGCCAAGTTGGCTTGTGACAGGTTCAGTCTGGTCAACTTTTGGTCAGGCGTCAAAAGCCGTGGCACCCATCTGGCGGAAACCTTTGACATTCCTAATTCACTGTGTAGAATGTTCTCTACTCGTTCACGGGAGATGCCAACAGTGTTAGCTAACTGATTCACAGTTAAACGCCTGTCATCCATCACGGCCCTGTGCACTTGACTGATGGTTTCCTCAGTTGTTGCCGTTGTGGGTCGTCCACACCGGTCATTATCTTCAAGGCTTTCCTTGCCCATCTTAAAATTTGCTGCCCACCTTTTCACGGTTGCATACGAAGGAGCATCATCCCCTAATGTAACAACCATATCGGCATGAATGTCCTTACGAGCTAACCCCTTTTTATGGAGGTACTTGATGACACCACGATGCCAGATTTTGTCCATTTTCTCAAAAACGTGCTAGTATCAATTTTCAGTCTAGAATATCTACGTTTTTGCAGGTAAACTTGAACTCATTTGAGTCAAATCAAGTAATAAAGGTTTGGATTTAATGAATACAAAATTTCATGGCTGTTCGATGCCTGCTTCTTGGTCAGGCTCAGAACTTTTCAGCCTACCCTCGTACAATGGGGTTGCCCTGCCAGTAGTCTCAGTCGGTACTCTGACCGTTTCTTGATAGTTATTTTAAACATTAATTGCATGGTTTTAGAACTATGTTCGATGTTAAAGTTTTATAAGTCGTTAAAGGGGCATAGGCCAAAATTTGTTAAAGCTAGAGTTGTTGCCCCTTGCTTCACGTGTGTGTATTGTCACTTTCATTAACTACAGCAAGTTTTATTGAAAACTCTGTTACGGTTTTGAAATTATGGCGAAAAAAGACAAAACAATACTGAAATTTTGAATTTTTCAAAGGGCCATAACTAACAGTATTGTAGCTAGAGTATGTCACTGTCAATAACTATTATAGCAAGTTTCATTGGAATATCTGTAACGGTTTGGTAATTATGATGGAAAAAAAAAGAAGAAGAATAAGGGACATGCTGAAATTTTGAATTTTTCAAAGGGCCGTAACTCTAACATTATTGTAGTTAGAGTTACCTAACTTACCACAAAAGTGTGTATTATTGTTGACCTTACGTTTAAAGTTTGAAGTTGATGCGTTTTGAGTTATTAAAAGAAACATGAAAAGAATGTGGACGGATAGACGAACGGACGGACAGGGTGATTACTATAGGGGACCCCAAAAATTTTGCGAGGTCCTAATTACTTTTCTAATTTCCTGGCATTAGTCCCTCCTGAAATGGCTAGCTTTAGGCAAAGAACTGGAGCACATTCTTTCATTCAGTAGTAGACTGTATTATAATAAAGACCATACAATTTTCGAAAGTGTTGCTTCTTATCATATGGTAACAATTTATAATGTTTTCTCACACCTGAACCGACAAAGGTAGAAAGAAAATGAGCATTTACCCCAGAGAGATAACACTCGTATGTGTGTCGAGGATTTTTTGTGGCCCTGGAAATGACTTTTTGCGGTCTGGTTTGGTTTAACGGGCCTTTCAAAATTGTTTCACTTATTTTAAAGCCACCTTACATTCCATTACAGAACTTGGCGCCTCCCATGTGGCATTAGCGCGAAGCGAACTACAGCGGTGAGAGACCTAATGATTAAGAGAGGCCCGTGGAAATGGCATTTACTTGATGAAAAAGTTGACATTTACTTTAACACTTTCCCGCTCTGATACGTCTTTTAACAATTAATCCACAGCTCCCAGTACTTTCCTTTGATGTTGGCAGTACTAATAAATTTCGAGAAATGTATTGTTATCATGTACTGATATCATGTACTGATATCATGTACAGTTTTGAATGGACCAATCAGCTGAGCTACAATTAAAATGGAATGGGGCTTCTAGCTCTGCATGACAAAATTAACATTGTGGGTATTCCTTAAAGTAGCCTCGCCGAGGTTATTTGAATGAGTACCCACATTTAAAATAGCTTCTACTTAATGGCAAACAGTGCAGACCCTGATCAGACTGCTCCTTCTTATCTTAAAATGGGAAGGGGCTTCTTTTTTTTTGGGGGGGGGGGGGGGGGTTGGTTTTTACGGCCCTTTCAAGATTATTTCACTCATATCGAGCCGATCGTTAATCAGAGGTGGGCGAAAACCGGAGTACCCGGAGAAAAACCACCTGACCTTCCGTTGCAGAACTTGGCGTCTCACATGTGACCCGAGCGATGGGAAGGGGCTTCTAGCTCTGCATGACAAAATTAACATTGTGGGTATTCATTCAAATAGGCTCGCCAAGGTTATTTGAATAAGTACCCACATTTGAAATAGTTTTTACTTAATGGCAAACAGTGCAGACCCTGATCAGACTGCTCCTTCTGATCTTGAAATAGGAAGGGGCTTCTTGCTTTGCATGACAAAATTAACATTGTGGGTATTCATTAAAATTGCCTCGCCGAAGTTATTTGAATGAGTACCCACATTTAAAATAGCTTTTGCCGAATCAGTGCAGACCCTAATCAGACTGCTCCTTCTGATTAAGTTTCTCCAATTCTTCATAAAATCAAATTGTAGGTACTCGCTAGAACCGCCTCATCTAGGCAAGTCCAACGAGTACCCACAACATGTTTTTTTGTGGGATGAGGCAGTTCAAATGAGTACCCACAACATACCTTTTTATGGAGAAAAAATATCCCTGAATTATCAAAAAATACACTCCCATTTACTGGTGCCAAACATTTTATGAAACATTTGCATACAGCAAAAGCACACATCTGAATTCAAAGTTAGTCCTTTCTCTTGAAGGTTCAGCATTAAAATGCCCCAGTGATAAACATCAGGTTAAAAAAGCATGATCAAATAACCTGTGGTCAGTTGGATTTAGACCAATCAAATCCAATTGAATATTAATGAAGCAGAGAAGCTGACAATGTCCTTTCAGACAGAACAATCCATTTTCCAGACGGGGTAAATCAGGTCAAATAAAAGAAATTGAAATTAACAGTAAATAAAACAAATATGCTTTAATAGGTTTTATCTATTGCCTTTAAGTGGAAGTTACAATAAGCTGTGGATTAAAACAGATATATCCAATTGTTTTTGAGAAATATTGGTAAATGTTTGTACTGATTGACATCTGTACAGGATAATTAGACTCGCCCTGGCGGGCTCGTCAAATTATCCTGTACAGATATCAATCAGTACAAATATTTACCAATATTTCACAAAAACAATGGATATATCTATTACATACCACCTCCCCACTTTTGAGTCTCAAACAACCTAAAATCTGCATTCCCCACCCCTGGATAGTGTGTGTGTGTGTGTGTGGGGGGGGTGAATAGGGATGGCAGCCCCCCCTCACGGCCGAAAAAGTGTGGGTATGGCCCAGCCGGCCGCTGAAATGAAATCTGAGGGTGTCTGAGGTAAATAAAAAGCGAAATTGACGCTGGCAAAACATGCTGCAGACAATGCCAAACCCTTTAATTGTTGCCTAGACAGCAGTGTGAAGATCAAGATTCGGTCAATAATACATGTGAAATCGCACTTTCTGACAACTTTGAAATACCGCTTCGTTACCATGGAAACAATGATTTAGCCTTTAAAGGTTCCATTTGAAAGGCTTTTGCCCATTGAACATTCAACACTGTGAACATCAGCAAAAGTCACAAAGTCCACTTTAATCTTCTTCTACGAGCCGTATTAGATATATTCAGGTACAGTGGCCATTAATAAAGACGAATACTTGAGCCTGCGACAGTTTCAACCCGAACAGGGCATCAAAAGTAAATCACAATATCGTAGGTACCAGTCCTATAGTGATGCCCTGAAAAATCCCCTTTTCCTAGAATTATTCCCCAAGCAGAATAGAGTTCCTTTCTAAGACTGTACAGGAGTTCAAAGCCCGTACAGTGTAAGATTGAGACTCAGAGGTATGCGTATACCTCTGTTATTCAGATTGTAAATGGTTTTACAAGAGAACCATGATGGTCCTTATTCGCTCACCTGTGTTAAGCGATATACATGTGGGTTCCAGGGTGGGGCAATTTTTGGCCAAAGGTCTATCATTTGAACAATCTCGGTAGACAACGGGGTTCGGGAATTTTTGGCGCCAGGGCTATAATTTGAACAATCTTAGTAAAGGTCCACTAGAGGAAGCTTCATACCAAATATCAAAGACCTGGGCCTTCTGGTTTTAAAAAGAAGATTTTTAAAGGTTTTCCCTATATAAGCTTATGTAAAAACCGTGGGCCCCAGCGCCGGGGCATTTTTGTCCCAGGGCTATAATTTGATCAGTCTTGGCAGAGGTTCACTAGATGAAGCTTCATACCAAATATCAAAGACCGTGGCCTTCTGATATCAGACAAGAAGATTTTTAAAGGTTTTCCCTATATAAGCCTGTGTAAAACCAGTTGGCCCCAGCACGGGGGCATTTTAGGTCCCAGGGCTAATTTAACAATCTTGGTATAGGTTCACAAGATGAAACTTCATACCAAATATCAAAGACCCGGGACTTCTGGTACCGGACAAGAAGATTAATAACGGATATCCCTATATAAGCCTATTTAAAACCAGCGGGCCCCGGCGCGGGGGCATTTTTGGCCCCAGGGCTTTGATTTGAACAATCTTGGTAGGGGTCTTCTAGATGAAGCTTCATACCAAATATCAAAGACCCCGGCCTTCTGGTATCAGACAAGAAGATTCTTAAATGTTTCCTCTATATAAGACTATGTAAACCAGTGGGCCCGGCGCGGGGGCATTTTTGGCCTCAGGGCTATAATTTGAACAATCTTGGTAGAGGTCCACAAGACGGAACTTCATACCAAATATCAAATACCTGGGCCTTCCGGTATCGGACAAGAAGATTTTTAAAGGATTTCCCTATATAAGCCCATGTAAAAACCAGTGGGACCCCCGCGCGGGGGCAGTTTTGGCCCTAGGGCTATAATTTTAAAACAATCTTGTTAGAGGTCCACTAGATGAAGCTTCATACCAAATATCAAAGACCCGGGCCTTCTGGTTTCAGACAAGAAGATTTTTAAAGGTTTTTTTTCTTATTTTCTCCTTTTCGTTGCCATGGCAACCAGAGTGCTGCATGGAATGAAATTCTTTGAACAACTTTGAGAGACGACCACCCAAAGATCATTTCTGCCAGGTCTGGTCAAAATCTGTTCAGTGGTTTATGAGATGTCGTTTAAAGGAATTGTGGACGGACAGACGGGTAGGGTAGGGTAGGGTAGGGTGGGGTGTGGTGGGCTCGGGTAGGGTAGGCAGGTAGGTAGTGGATTAATAATGGTCAAAACACAGAATTTGTGTGTTTGTTTATATTGTCTGAATTTGGCAGTTCCAACAAGTGCCGACACTCCAAGGACATGTATGTCTAAGAACAAATACATTGTATAGGAAAAATAAATGTGTACGTTTGTTTATCTTTCTCTGGTTTTCAAGTTATTCGTTACGAGGGCTAATAATGTGATCCGACTCATAGATTCGTAACACAGACGAATTCCTGAAAATCTGCAGTACAAACACTAAAGCATTTTGCACCCCCAACCCCAGAGTGTAGGTGGTGGGAATACCACAGAGGAATTAGATACGTTTTAAAAATTGGGTGTCTTAGCCAAAATTCACATTAAGATAACACATTCCTGTGACTTTGCATTCTTTCATATCCCGAAAACGGTTATTTTTCAGGCTGTAAGATTTTGTCATGTTTTACTTATTTACATGTATACCAAACATAGGTTTTGGGTGTTTGTTAGAACCGCCTTACTGAGGTGGTTCTCCGCCTTACAGAGGCGGTTCTAATGAATAAGGTTATATGCTTTTGTTCTAGAATTTCACACTTAGGTTATATGATCTTGCCCCTAACTGTTTTTTCTAGAATTTCCCGCTTAGGTTATATGATCCTGCCCCTAACTGTTTTTCTATAATTTCCCGCTTAGGTTATATGATCCTGCCCCTAACTGTTTTTTTTTCTAGAATTTCCCGCTTAGGTTATATGATCCTGCCCCTAACTGTTTTTTTTTCTAGAATTTCCCGCTTAGGTTATATGATTCTGCACCTAACTGTTTTCTAGAATTTCCCGCTTAGGTTATATGATCCTGCCCCTAACGTTTTTTTTTTTTTTTAAAGAATTTCCCGTTAAGGTTATATGATCCTGCCCCTAACTTTTTTACCAGAATGTCTTACACCTGGTCATTTTCTAGAGTTTCCCCCTTTAAGGTTATATGACCATACCTGCACCTCACCCCACCCCGACACATTTTCAAGAATTTCCCGCTAAGGTTATATGAGCCTGCACCTGACTCGAAGCAATCGATCAAGGGTTATTTGGATGTCAGATTCCCCGGGTCATCGTGCCAACCTATACCTTTTTGGGAGGACACAATTTATGTCAATTTTCTGGTTGGATAGGAAATCTCTAAACTGGCTGATGATCAACATCGGGTTTGATGATGGCGTTTTTTGCTACTGTAGTCTAAATGAAGTGCGTAACAGAAGATACCTAGAACATTTCTAGAATTATCTTATCCGGTGCAATTTGTTGGTTTGTTTAAAAGTTTAATGGCCTATTTAACACGATAAATGTCATGTTCACCGAGTCATGGACAAGCTTGCAGTTCTTCAAAGCAGTCAACCAGTTAGTGCACATTCTACAGTGTTCGTTCTTTCGTCAGCTTCAGACACTGCACTTCTAGAATCAGACTGATCCATTTGGCCCAGGAACAAATGCATTTAACTGTTTGTTTGTTTTGTTTGATTTCAGGTTTAAAGTCCCCGTCAAAACAGTACAGGTCATTTTGGAGACGTTGCTTCCAAGTTTTAGGGATTTTTACCCGACATTGAGATGAAGTAGTTTAGGTCGTAGTACCAAAGCGTTAATCCAAAATCATTAATCAATAGTCAAAATGGCAAATATCAATGTTCAGATCAACAGACATGGACTCCAGAAGAGTGTAATCAGGCATCTCAAGCCCTGTCGCCCAATGAAACCAATAGGGTTTATAAGCAAGGACGGACCGACTCGCACCGCTTTGCCTGGGCAGGCTTAGATCCTCTAAGCAGTTTACCAGTACTCGTGTGCGGGTGGGTTTCAGCACTGCGTGGAAACATCATGAAGCCCATCTATTTATTCAAGCCCCGAACGGCGGGGGCCGGTAACTAACAGTACACAACCAAAACACGCCTATATAATTTTGATCCCTCGAACCCCACTTGTATTTAAATAATTGGGCTTTACAGGGGTAAATCATATTTTTCTTATTTTTGCTCTTAAGAGTACCCACCATCTATATTTGGAGCAGAAATAATAAAAATATCACAATTGCCCATCTTAATTTTTTTTCGTGGATAAAAGTTATAATGTATTTGCATAGGCGTGTTTTCATAATGAACTGTAGTGAAGTAAAATCTACGCAGGTACCGACAGCACTGGTGGGTCAATTATCTCTGGAGGCTGAGAAAGTAGTCCGGAACTGGGACTTAAAAATTATTAACCCCTTAAATGCCAACATTTTTTAAGCAAACAATTTCGACACTGATCAGATGCCACATATTGCGGCATCTGATCTATGTCTACACTGTTTGCCAATGACACAGTACACGAGTCCAGTCCAGTTTTTTTTTGTTTTTACACAATGTTCTGACGTAACAATGAGAAGACTAGCGTTTCAATAAATAACTCGTACCTGGACATGTGCATGGTTAGCGAGTCACGCAGTTTTTGTAGTTTTTAACTTTGAGTTGATTGATAAACAATCAACCTAAAATCAAAACAAACTGTCCCATGACTATAGCAGTGTTCTATCACACTGTTTGAAGACCCCCGCCCATCGGGGCTTGGAGAAATAGATGGGCTGTATGATGCTTCCACACGCGGTGCGAGTGGGACCGTCCATGCCTATAAATCCTCTTGGTTTCATTTGGCGACAGCGCTTGAGGTGTCATTTTATCTCAATGTCGGGTAAATGTCCCATAAAATTGGAAGCAACGTCTCCAAAATGACCTATACAGTGTTGACAGGGACGTTAAACCTCAAACTAGAGCTGTCAGTGAAACTGACTAGGGCCCCGGCAGCGCTATCAGAGGAGTAGGAAAAAATTTGTGGACGGACAGACGGACGGACAGAGTGATTACTATAGGGCACCCACACTTTCAGTGCGGGGCCCTAATTAAACAAACAAAAAAGATATGAGCGTTTATTCCTAAGGGTATCTTCCAAAAAGGGACATCAGCAAGCAATGTAGCCCCCGTGAAGATCAGACACCAAAAAATCCATCAGATCGGGGTCTACGCCTTTTTGGAAGTAAATAATGCTTGCCATAACACGTGACGCATCTGCTTGGCAAATTTTCATTGAAGGTTATTTTATTTTAAGGCCCTTTCAAGATTATTTCACTAATTTCGAGCTGATCGTTAATCGGAGGTGAGCGAAAACCAGCATACCAGGAGAAAACCCACCTGACATTCCGTTGCAGATCTTGGCAAGGCTCGAACCACAGTGGTGAGAAACCTAAGGATTAAGAGTCAGCGTTCTTACACACGAGGCCATGGAGGCTCATCATTGTAGATTCATTTAAACGGCGGCTCTGTCTCTGGTTGGACCAATCGGAGTCTAACTTTAGGTTTTCTTTTGCCCTAGCATTTCAGTGGTTTCTTGCTGCCGAGTCCTCACCTCCTCACCGTTGTTTCGTCTCTGTGGTTGCTTGATTTTTGTGTTCTCGGAGATGATGCACTGATGAGTTGGGAGGCCTTCATGCGGACTGAACAAATTATTTGTCTAAATCGCGACGGAAGTAAGGGCGAGGATTGCGGCGCATAAAATCGATTTAAGCCCCACAGTGGAGTTCGTTTCACTGACCATTCCAAGGCGGTTCTTCTGTCGCGGTTTGTTTTTGTTGTGGTTTGTCTTTGAGTGTGTGTATCGCTTATTATGTTGTTTTTTTTTTTTTTGTTTGTTTTGGATAGCCAGTTGGTCATTTTGTTGGAAAGCAACTGTGACTGTCCTTTTGGCTTTCCGCTATTGATGTTTCTATTTGGGTCTAGTTATTTCATGTTTGTGTTTCTTTTCCTTTGGTGTCTCTGATGGGAGCTGTGAGTTAATTGTATTGATTCCTGATCATCGCCTTCACTTCTATTATAAAAATCAATAATTAATGCATCAAAACAGTATACACTTTATGCGTACAACTTATTTTCCTCGTTATTTCAACACCATATGTGATGTATCTGCTGTTCAGATGATTTACAGGAAATATCAAACCTTATTTTCTCTGAAAAAATAAGAAAGAAAACGTGCTTGTCATTACGCAAACACGCCTATACAAATACATTGCCGTCTTTATCGCCGAAAAAATAAAAAAAATATGACGAAAAATTGTGATATGTTTCTTATTTCTGCTCAAAATACAGATTGTGGGCACTCGTTACAACCGCCTCATCGAGCCGGTTCTAACGAGTACCCACAATCTATATTTTAGAGCAGAAATAAGAAAAATAAGGCATACCCCCAGAAACCCCAGTTTCACTATATAAAAGTGGGGTTCAAGGGGTAAAAATTATATAGGCGTGTTTTCGTGATGTCTATGGCACTTGGATTTTCCTTGGTGATTTTAACTTAAGCTTAAAACTATCTTTAAGTGGGGAATTATGGAAAGTGTATACATACAGTTTCTTATTTCTACTAAAAAAATAGAAAAGATTGTGGGTGCTCGTTAGAACTGCCTCGTTGAGGCAGTTCTAACAAGCACCAACAATCTTAATTTACAACAGAAATAATACATACACCAAAAATATTCGCTGAATTTATGATGTTGCAAGAGACATGGAAGAAGAAGAAAAAGTTAACTTCATTGAATATCATAACAGAAAAGGCAAGTCACCGAAGAAAGACACCAGTACTGGTAAACTGCTTAGACGATCTATGCCTGCCCAGGCAAAGCGGTGCGAGTCGGACCGTCCATGCTTATAAACCCTAATGGTTTCATTGGGCGAAAGGGCTTGAGATGTCATTTTATCTGAATGCCGGGTAAAAGTCCCACAAAATTGGAAGCAACGTCTCCAAAATGACCTATATAGTGTTGATGGGGACATTAAACCTCAAATGAAACAAAACAAATGTTAGCATAACAGAAAAGATAAGTAACCAAGAGCAGATCTAAAATACAATAAACGAAAGGCTGACCAATGAAAAGAGACTATGAAATATCAATCTTTATAGATTTATTACAAAATACAAATATAAATGCATACTTCATAAATTGCTTTAAAACTTCACAACCGCTTAATCTTATAAGTGTCATTTTTTCTATACAAACGAGACACATATACAACATCTAGATAATCCTCTTAGAACACGTTTTGGGATATAACATGGTTTTAAGAGGACCTCAGTAATGTATAGTATACATTACGGAAATACACCTATACAAATGCACAGTATTTTTTTCGCCAAAAAATGGAGATTTTATGATGAAAAATTGTGATATTTTTCTTATTTCTGCTCAAAATATAGATTGTGGGTACGCGTTAGAACCGCCTCGTCGAGGCGGTTCTGACGAGTACACACAATCTATATTTGAGAGCAGAAATAAGAAAAATAAGGTTTACCCCTGATAACCCCAGTTTTACTATATAAAAGTTGGGTTCAAGGGGGTCAAAATTTTATAGGCGTGTTCGTAATGTATAGAAAAATGACCATACAAAGTCACTGTTTTATAAAATCGACCCCCCCCCCCCCCATCCCCGCTAAAAATGTATGGATTATATAGAAAAATAATTTTGTTTGAATATAACAAAAGTTGTTTTACTTAGTTAATACGCTGAATCCGAACAACAGTGTTATAAAGAGGTAGTGGTGTACTATAACAGATCATATCAATTTAAGCAGCAGTTTGTTTTGTAAATTTTTATAGAAAGATACATGTGTTGTGACACTAAAAATAGAAATACATCAATAAGACCATGTTATGCCTATGATATGTCTTAGTGAAGATTCTAACACTAGTCGCCTATATAGCCAATGGTTAAATCCAGTGATATCTTGAGTGACAAATCACTAGGCGAAAAAGCGTGACAAGAAGAGCTGCCGGTTTATGACGTTTTGCGACGTCTTTGATCATTTCCTTGACGTTAGATGGAGTAACGTCTTTTTCTCACATTCAAATATGTTACAAAAACAGGTAACTGCATGTGATACAGTCAAACAGGTTGGCGGGATTTCTTCAAACAATGGCGGAATGGTGGGAGAATATGAAGGAAACAATAGTATTTAGTCGACTTTCTGTGTGTTAGAATCGAAATAGATCAGCTCTATTGCGTGATTTGTTGAGTAATATATCACAGTTTGTCGGTCAGTTGTAAGTAGATAAATCACTGTGTAGTAGAATCGAAATAGATCAGCTCTATTGCGTGATTTGTTGAGTAATATATCATAGTTTGTCGATCAGTTGTAAGTATATAAATCACTCGCGCTACGCGCTCGTGATTTGATCTACTTTACAACTGACCTAAAAACAGTGATATATTACTCATCAAATCACTGCTAGAGCTGATCTATTTCTTAAACAAGGTCAGTCTGCAAGAAAAGGCCCCGATGAACTTACACATTGAGAAAAACAATTAGAAACTTAGCTGACTAACATCGGTCAACATGACAAATTCGATTATCCAGCTGAATAAATTAATTAAACAACACGCATGTCTATCTACTAATCAAATTACATGAACTTTATACTTGATATCATGTTCATGTATTCATTCAATTCACAAAATGCATGAGAAAGAGTGTAGATCCTGATCAGATGGCTTCTTTATAAGGATCTACACTGTGTGCAGTGGTAGGGGTTCTCATGTTCAGCAGAACAAGGGTTAATCCACATATACCTAGTGTCCTTTTTTGGAGGGGGGGGGGGGGGGGGGCGGCGTCAGCAAACAGTGTAGACCCGGATCAGACGCTGCAGAAAGCGGCGTCTGATCTGGGTTTACACTGTTTGCTCACAGAACATACATTTTTGTACAACTTGCATCAAACAAACCCGACACCCTTTGAAACGAAAATGGAGGACTCCGGACTTATTAGTTGGAAGATACCATTGTTGAAACGCTCACCGAGCACACAGCTGCCAATTCATTAAGTAAATAAGTCTATATAATAAACACTCCTGCAAACCCCACCTTATACAGAGAAAACTGGTTTAAAGGGGTATTTAAAGAACATATTTAAATGGGTATATATTATTTTTCTATACTTCTATTCAAAGACATAGGATGTGAGTACTTGTTAGAACTGCTTCAATGAGGTGGTTCTAATAAGTACCCAAGGCATAGGTTGTGTCTACTTGCTAGAACTGCCTCAATGAGCACCAAAGACATAGGTTGTGGGTGCTTATTAGGGTTGCCTCAATGGGCAGTTCCAATAAGCACCCACAACCTGTTTGGAGAACAAATCAGAAAAGTATCACAAAAAATCCTGTGAAGGAAAAAATAACCAATTTGAGGACATGAAAAAAATGCACTGTCTCAGGGGTGTGTTATTTTAATGTTATATGCGTTATTGTAAGGTTATATGAGTCACAATATGGATCCAACCCTAAAAATCCTAGCTTTTAGACCCTGATCAATTGCTGCATTCTGTGGCATCTGATCTGTGTTTGCATAGTTTTCCAACATCCCAGCACATGAACCAAGTGATCACGAAAACAGGCCTATATAATTTGACACCCTTAAACCCCACTTTTATATAGTAAAACTGGGGTTTACAGGGTTAAACCTTATTTTTCTTATTTCTGCTCAAAATATAGATTGTGGGTACTCGTTAGAACCGCCTCATTTCTAACAAGTACCCACAATCTATATTTTGAGCAGAAATAAGAAAAATATCACAATTTTTCATCTTATTTTTTTTTTTCGGCAGTAAATTTTTCAATGTATTTGTGTAGGCGTGTTTTCATAATGCAATGTTTCAAAGAAAACCCTCTTTACACCAAACGCTGATGTCACAGGAACAAGAGTAGACTGGCCAAGGGTTAAAGGCATTTATTCTTAGATAGTAGGACACACCGTATGTTCATAATTGTTTTATTGCCCCCCTGTGATGTACTGTATATAGCAGATCAAAGGCGGCCTTTAATAGGGTGATAAGTAGTTCCTGTTGAATCCCCTGACTGAGGCACAAAAGGGGAAAATCAATAAGGTACACTCTAGTTAACAGTTAGTCAATTATTGATTTTCTCCAAGGAGGTCCCTTACCTGTTGCAGACAGAGGAGTTCTCGTCAGTCAGCACTGAGGGCTACATAATATTATGTAATGAAATGATAGTCCTCTGATGAAACGAGTAGCACATTTCTCTAACCTGCATCACGAAAGCACGCCTATATAATTATGAGCCCCTTGAACCCCACTTTTATACAGTAAAACTTTGGTTTACAGGGGTAAACCTGATTTTTCTTATTTCTGTTCTAAAATATGGGTTGCGGGTACTCGTTAGAACCGCGTCAATCTATATTTTGAGCAGAGATAAGAACAATAGAACCGCAAGCGAGTGCCAACGCTCGTCTGCAGTTTCTTTTAGAAAACAAAAGTTCTAAGTCAAATCAAATTGCAAGATGGGGTTATAAAACTTGTAGGGAATGTAGCTCTTGTGATGGTGAGTATGTGTATGAAGTTTCATGAAGGTAGGCCAAATACTTTTGGAAATATGGTCAAGGTTAAGTTTTTTGGTTAATTTTTCGAAAAATTGGTCAAAGTTCAAAGGTCAAGGTCACAGGTCAAAAAGCGTGGTATGACTGAAAAGGTCTTGTCCCAAGGAACATTCATGTGAAGTTGGAAGGCTCTGTTGTGAATAGTATTGAAATAAGAGACAAAAACAATTTAAAAAAAAACGGAGAGAAAAGGGGAGATAATTCAATCAAATTGCAAGATGGAGTTATAAAACTTGTAGGGAATGTAGCTCTTGTGATGGTGAGTATGTGTATGAAGTTTCATGAAGGTAGGCCAAATACTTTATGAAATATGGTCAAGGTTAAGGTTTTCGGTTAAATTTTCGAAAAATAGGTCAAAAGTCAAAGGTCACGGTCACAGATCAAAAAGTGTGGTATCACTGAAAAGGTCTTGTCCCAAGGAACATTCATGTGAAGTTTGAAAATCTGTTTCAGAAAAAAATTGGAAAAGGGGAGATAATTCAGCCAAAATCAACAATGTTGTTATGGTCCTTGGTCAAAATGTAGCTCTTGTGATGATGAGTGTGTGTATGAAGTTTCATGAGGCTAGGTCTAATACCTTTTAAGTTATAGCCAAGGTTAAGTTTTTTGGAACGACACAGGACGACAACGCGGACGCCGGAGTGATGACAATAGCTCGAAAGTTTTTTTTTCAAAAAAACAGACGAGCTAAAAAAATCACGATTTTTCATCTTAAAATGTTCGTGTGTTTTTTCAGCACAAAGTTAACAAAGTATTTGCATTGACGTGTTTTTGTAATGTGATTCAGTATCTTACCATCGACATTCTGGAAAATGCAATATATAGCCATTTGTGAGGCTGAGACATGGATCTAAACAATGATTGCTCATAAAGTTTGTTTAATTATGTAACCATGTGTTGCATTATGAAAACTCACCTATACAAATACACTCAGAAAATTGAAAATTTTAAGATAAAAAATTTTGATATTTTTCTTATTTCTGCTCAAAATATGGATTGTGGGAACACATTAGAACCGCCTCGTCGAGGCGGTTCTAACGAGTACCAACAATAGTTTAGAGCAAAAATAATAAAAATAAGGTTTACCCCTGTAAGCCCCAGTTTTACTATACAAGAAGGCCCAGAGGCCCCTGAATCGCTCACCTGAGAATCAGTGTGTCGAGTACATTCTTGGCCCAAGGGCTATACTAGGTGAAGCTTCATACCAAATATCAAAGACCTGAGCTTTGTGGTTTCAGAGAAGAAGATATTTAAATATGAAAAACCAAAGGGCCCCGGGGATGGGGACATTTTTGGCCCCAGGGCTATAATTTGAACAATCTTGGTAGAGGTCCACTAGATGAAGCTTCACACAAAATATCAAAAATCTGAGCCTTGCGGTTTCAGAGAAGATTTTTAAAGAGTTTCCCTATATAAGCCTATGTAAAACTATAGGACCCCGGGGCGGGGGCATTTTTGCCCTAGGGCTATAATTTAAAAATCTTCGTAGAGGTCCACTAGATGAAGCTTCATACCAAATATCAAAGATCTGAGCCTTGCAGTTTCAGAGAAGATTTTTAAAGATTTTCCCTGTATAAGCCTATGTTAAACCAAAGGCCCCCGGGGCGGGGGCATTTTTGGCCCTAGGGCTATAATTTTTAAAGATTTTCCATGTATAAGCCTATGTAAAACCAAAGGCGCCCGGGGCGGGGGCATTTTTGGCCCCAGGGCTATAATTTGAACAACCTTCGTAGAGGTCCACTAGATGAAGCTTCATACCAAATATCAAAGATCTGAGCCTTGCGGTTTCAGAGAAGATTTTTAAAGAGTTTCCCTATATAAGCCTATGTAAAACTATAGGACCCCGGGGCGGGGGCATTTTTGCCCTAGGGCTATAATTTAAAAATCTTCGTAGAGGTCCACTAGATGAAGCTTCATACCAAATATCAAAGATCTGAGCCTTGCAGTTTCAGAGAAGATTTTTAAAGATTTTCCCTGTATAAGCCTATGTTAAACCAAAGGCCCCGGGGCGGGGGCATTTTTGGCCCTAGGGCTATAATTTGAACAATCTTGGTAGAGGTCCACTAGGTAAAGCTTCACACCAAATACCAAAGACATAGGTCCTGTGGTTTCAGAGAAGAAGATTTTTAAAGATTTTCCCTATATAAGCCTATGTTAAACCAAAGGCTCCCGGGGCGGGGGCATTTTTAGTCCCAGGGCTATAATTTGAACAAGCTTGGTAGAGGTCCACTAGACAAAGCTTCACACCAAATATCGAAGATCTGAGCCTTGCGTTTTCAGAGAAGAAGATTTTTAAATATTTTCCCTGTATAAGCCTATGTAAAACCAAAGGCCCCCGGGGCGGGGCATTTTTTGGCACTAGGGCTATAATTTGAACAATCTTGGAAGAGGTCCACTAGGTGAAGCTTCACACCAAATATCAAAGAACTGGGCTTTGTGGTTTTAGAGAAGAATAATTTTAAAGATTTTCCCTATATAAGCCTATGTAAACCCAAAGGCCCCCCGGGGCGAGGCATTTCTGACCGAAGGGCCATAATTTGAACAATCTTGTTAGAGGTCCACTGGATGAAGCTTCATACCAAATATCGAAGACCTGGGCCTTTCGGTTTCAGAGAAGAAGATTTTTTAAAGATTTTCCCTGTATAAGCCTATGTAAAACCAAAGGTCCCCCGGGGCGGGGGCATTTTTCGCCCTAGGGCTATAATTTGAACAATCTTGCTAGAGGTCCACTAGGTGAAGCTTCACACCAAATATCAAAGACCTAGGCCTTTCGGTGTCAGAGAAGAAGATTTTTAAAGATTTTCCCTATATAAGCCTTTGTAAACCCAAAGGCCCCCGGGGCATTTCTGGCCAAAGTGCCATAATTTGAACAATCTTGGTAGAGGTCCACTAGATGAAGCTTAATACCAAACAATGAAGACCTGGGCCTTTCGGTTTCAGAGAGGAAGATTTTTAAAGTTTTCATTTTAAAAATCTATTTTTAGCTCCTGTGACCTAGATGTGCAATAGACCGGAACCATTTGAACAACTTTGAAAGGGGACCACCTAAGGATCATTCCTGTGAAGTTTGGTTAAAATCCGATCAGTGGTTTAGGAGGAGATGTCATTTGAAGAAAAAGTTTACGCACGCACACACGCACGACGGGCAACAAGTGATCCCAAAAGCTCACATCGTCACTACGTGACAGGTGAGCTAATAAAAGTGGGGTTCAAGGAAGTAAGAATTATATAGGAGTGTTTTCGTGATGATTGAGTTTATTTACCCTGACAGAATAAAAAGTTTCATCTTCACAAAGGAAGCGGGGAAAAAACTATCTTGAACATGCCACAATTAAGGGCTTTCTTTTGTTCTGGATCCAGGACACTTTGTCCTGTAGCATACAGTGTACAAAAGATTTAACCCGTATTGTTCATCTGATTCCTAAATCCTCGGTATCACCCAATGAATCAACACTCTTCATCTTTGTCAAATCTGATACACTATGGTTCTAAGCAACCTGCCCGATTAAGATGGGTCTTCCTTGTCGCAAGTTTAATATTTACTGGTGATGACCTCATTTAAGACCCCAGTTCAAGTGATAGAAACTCGATAAAGCATACGTGATAGCATACATTCTATCAAATGACAATCGATTTGACTTGTGGTAAGACAGTTACTGCTAGGACAGATCACCTAAACAAATACAATCTGAATACAATGTATATGTAAAGAGATTACTTGTTAATCTGATTTTTAGATTTCCGAAGCAATCCGTTTCTGTTTACATTACCCCACCCACTTAGGGTAGTGTACCGGAAGTAGAGGGTGCTAACTGGTACACTAGCTGTTATGTTTGTATACAGATTGTGAAATCCATTTTCATTTTCGGGAGTTGGGGGTAATGTTATCATTTGGAATTCCAACTTTTTTCTTTGAACTGAATAATTGGAGTTCCTTAATTTTTCCTTCGTAACATCGAAACTGTGGTTGGAGGGTCACATGACCGAGTCATCCAATCACACAGTGGCATGCACTCACATGCCTCTGTCTTTAACGAAAAAAAATCTAGCCAATCCCAACTTGTTTATATTGCTGACAGCCAATGAGGATTCAGGGTTACCCTCCCCGGATCGTGCACGAAACAAGGCGTCAAATTCAAACACTTTCCGTGGGTATGGACGTCTGTGAAAACTTTTATGTGCGACGGTCAAAGAAAATAGCCATCAGAGGAGATTGCAACTCCCCCGACCAAAAGCCAATATGGCATTCAAAAGTTTTACAAATGCAAAAAAGTGCACAAGGAAAACAAACACACACACACCAAAAATTAAAAAAATAATAAATAAATAAATAAATAAAAATAATTAAATAAATAAAAAAAAATAAAATAAAACGCAAGTATATTGTTGCAAAGTATCAGCAAGACCTGCAAAAATTGTATGAGTTATGTGTCAATTAGGGTTTCAATGCCCAAATGACATTTTATGAACATTAGGGAGAATTCTGTACAGAGTGCAGGTATACGGCGATCACAAAAATATACTGTCAGGGGAGATAACTCTAGTACCATGTCAACTAGAGTTGTGGTTCTTGCGCGTGACATGTCTACTCAACTTCATGTACAATTATACCAAGTATCATCTATTCATCTCAAACGGTATTGGGAATACAGCAATCACAAGGTGAGCACAATGAAATACTGTCAGGGGAGATATCTCAAATACCATGTCACCTAGAGTTGTGGTTCTGGCGCATGACACGCTTTCACATCCTCATGTATAATTGTACCAAGTATCACCAATATATCTCAAAGGGTACTGGCGATTTCAAGGAAATATTGTCAGGAGAGATAATTCTAATACCATTGCACCAAGAAATGCGGTACTTGTGCATGGCACGCCTACTTAATCTCATATATAATTCTATAAAGACCAAAGGGTATTGGGGTTACAGCAATTACAAGGTGATCACCGGGAAATATTGTCAGGAGAGATAACTCAAAAACCATGGCACCCAGAGTTGTGGTTCTTGCGCATGACATGACTTCTCAAGTTCTCAACCTTGTGTCCCGAGTACCATCGATACTAAAGTTACGGCCATCATTCGACTACAAACGAACGTACGCCAAGCAATCTGCTATCAAAGGATAATTCTTTTTTTTTTGGTTTTGGTTTTACGGCCCTTTCAAGATTATTTCACTCATATCAAGCCGATCGTTAATCAGAGGTGGGCGAAAACCCGAGTACCCGGAGAAAAACCACCTGACATTCAGTTGCAGAACTTGGCGTCTCACATGTGACCCGAGCGAGGCTCCAACCACAGCGGTGAGAGACCTAATGACTAAGAGTCAGCGCTCTTATCCACTAGGCTACGGAGGCCCGTCTCAAAGGATAATTTATCTGTTAGGTGTAAAATGAACCATGTTATATAGTTTTCCAATGTGAAATATAAGTTATCAATTTAACGTAGGACGGTTGAGTAGTTGACAGAAAAAACGTGCAAAATGGCGGAAATGATTTCAAAAACTCTCCTTGTGAAAAGTGTATTTGACATCACAAGCTGGTATCTTGTAAGCGATAAAGAAGAAGAAAAGTTCAATTACATTTTGGAGGCAAGAGACGCACAGGAAGCACGGGTGTTCCGTTCTTTTAGACTGTAGCGCAATCTATTATGTGCTCTTCTGTTTCTTATGTGTCTCTTACGAGGGCGATGTTGTGAACTTGTGCGGTGCTTGCCATACATATAATATTATGAGAGGAATTAAACAGTACTAAAGACTAGGTTTCATTAAATTAGAAAAGATGCCCGCCACAGACGGATATTTGAACGAAACCGCCACAAATGTGATGACTGTTACTGACATGTCTGATCAAGACATTTTGATCCGGTTTTGTCTGTTGAATAAGATAAAAAAGACAGCAGTAGAGGAATTCATAAAACGTGGTTTCGACAGCCTCGACGTATTGAAATATGTAATTATGGAGGACTTGAGCTCACAGAACATCCAAATTGGTCAAAGGCGACTAGTTTATCAGGTCGGACAGATGCTCAATGTCGTCATTTCCGGTCAGTCGGATATAATCGAGAACGCCGCCATGACAACTACGCCTATGCAACAGTCACCATCCAGTCAATTAAGGCGTAACCATCGTTTATCGGGATACATTGCCAAACACGCTAGTTCGACGTCAAGGGCAGTTATCAACAGCAACTCAGTCATCTCCAAAGTGCAACAGTAATTTGGTGAACTCAGCATCGATTCACAGAGGAACAGTCAGCGGACAAGGACCTCAACCATCGTGGAATGATCCTAGGATTCATAAAGCGTAGACATCAGCTTTCTATGATATTTGTGACTTTGTTTCCCTCACTGTGGATGAGGAATTGGTGGTTGGGGGTCAGGGTGAGCAACAGTTAGTGATGAAAGAGCACCGCACGCGGGTGCCAACGCTCGGCTGCAAAAAAATGTAAGTCGAAAAAGGGGCATAACTGTGCCAAAAATATTTTGAGGGTTACCTCACCTATTGGTTTCAAGTAAATATGTTCAGTAATGTCAGAGATATTACAAAATGTCCAAGTTTTTGCACGACGACGACGCAGACGAAAACGACGACACAGACGGCGCCAGAGCTATGACAATACCTCGTCGTTTTCTTCGAAAACAGCCGAACTAAAAATCAGGGTCAAATACGCCCAGTTTGGAGACCCTTACCCTGTCCTAAAGTTCAATCGCAAAGGACGAGTTACAGTTTTCTATTGCAAAGTGCCTACTGAAAGAGCTAACTCTTAGTCAACAAAATTTGATCAAAACACACTCATAAGGTGTCCAAATATCTCTAGTTTATTGAAAACTGTTTTATTTTGTCATCCGCATGCGTTTTCGTCACAAATTTTCCGATTGATTACATGCATTGCCAGTCATGTGCAACATTGTGCCTATGGACAAACTGAAGACCCCTGTAGTGTTCAACGGAAAATTGCATGGTCGTCCACATTGTTAACCGGAGAAAACTACACACCACTTTATTTTAGAAACAATAATGCTTTTAAAAATGCTGATGTTTTGGCAGTTAACGGCGTGGAGGATGTTAAAAAATAAACTTTTATAGATATAATAAGGTGAGAAAATCAATGCAATCAAAGTACAGTACATACTCGCAAAGGAAAAAAACTCAATATACTACATATACAGAAGAGCAATGGCTGGTCATCTATATGAGCATGACCATGATTCCTTGCTGGACAAAAGAGACTGCTTTTCATTAATCCCCCGCCGCGAAGCGGAGTGGGGATTATAGGAATGGCCTTTGTCTGTCCATCTGTCCGTCTGTCTGTAGTTACATTCTTGTCCGCTCCGAATCTCCTGAACCCTTAGATAGAATTTCATTAAACTTTGGTCAAATATTCTTCTCAGCGAGATAAAGTGTCCCGCGCAAGACCCAGGTCTGTACCTAAAAGCTCAAGGTCATACTTAAGAGGTCAAATGTCCAAAAAGGTCTTTTCATTGTGTCCGATCAATTACTTTTTTACACCTGGATGCATTTAAAAATTACTTTGCAGAAATGTTAACTATAATGTGATAGTGCGTCGCGCGCAAGGCCCAAGACCGTACCTCAAAGGTCAAGGTCATACTTAAGAGGTCAAATGTCCAAAAAGGTCCATTTAATTTTGTCTGATCAAATACTTTTTTAATCCTGGATGCATTTAAGAATTACTTTGCAGAAATGTTAACTATAATATGATAGTGTGTCGCGCGCAAGACCGAGGTCCATACCTCAAAGGTCAAGGTCATACTTAAGAGGTCAAAGGTCCAAAAAGGTCTTTTTATCATGTCCGATCAATTACTTTCTTATTCCTGGATGCATTTAAACATTACTTTGCAGAATTGTTAACTATAATGTGACAGTGCGTCGCGCGCAAAACCCAGGTCGGTACCTCAACAGTCAAGGTCATACTTAGAGGCCAAATGTCAAAAAGGGTGACTTTTTGTCGTCAATAACTTTCTTATTCCTAGATGTATTTAAAAAAGAATACTTTGCAGAAATGTTAACAACAAAGTGACAGGGTGTGGCGTACAATATCCAGGTCGGTTCCATAAAAATCAAGGTCATACTAGAGGTCAAAGTTAAAAAAAGTTATTTTTATGCTCGATTAATAACTTTCTTTCTTCTGGATAGTTTAACAATTACTTGACAGAAATGATAACTATAATGTGACAGTGTATCGCATGCAAGACCCAGGTCGATTCCTCAAAGGTCAAGGTCATATTTAGAGGTCATAGAAAGGCGCTTAGGAGGCCTTCATGCGGACTGAACAAATTATTTGTCTAAATCGCGACGGAAGTAAGGGCGAGGATTGTGGCCACGTAAAATCGATTTAAGCCCCCCAGTGGAAATCTTCCACTGACCGTTCCAAGGCGGCTCTTCTGTGGCGATTTATTTATGTTGTTGTTTGTTACTTACTGTGTGTATCACTTGTGTCTTTTGGTTTTGGATGGCCATATGGCCATTTTGTGGGAAAGTAACTGTCCTTATGGCCTTCCTTTGTTTAGGTTTCCATTATGGTCTGGTCTCTTAATGTTTGTATTTCTTTCCCTTTGGTGTCTTTTATGGGTGGAGTAAGTTAACTGTATCAATTCCTGATCTTTGTTTTACTTCTACTTTACTTTCGTATCTGTTCAATCACGTTCTTAGTCCTGGACTGATTTTAAAATAACTTTTCAGAAATGTTAATTATCGTCAGACGATGTGCCGTGGGTGACACCCAGGTTGGTTTCTAAACGGTCAAGGTCATACTTAGAGGTCAAAGGTCAAAAAGGGTATTTTTGGGGGAGTTTTGTCAATAGCTTTCTTACTCCTGGATGGATTTTAAAATTACTTAGCAGAAATGTTAACCATCATAAGATTACCAATTCAAGGTCAAAGTCACAGCTTAAGGTCACAAGGTTGAGCTTTGTTACTGAAGGCGGCGGGAGATTTGAATGTCCCTCATACTGCTTTCTTGTTTATGAATTAAAGACGTATCATCTTACACACAAGAGCACCTGTCTGAAGATAGTAAATGCGAGTTCTGTATTCACAAAGATGACAGCCTAATAAGTGTTAGGATTCAGTCTCGTCACCCAACATCAAAAGCATATTTCTATGGGTTTCTTATCAATCTAGTGCTGAGAGTATAACTGTTTGCTATTGTCTGAAAAGCTGGTGCAAGAACTGTTGGCTGTAACTAGCTTCGGTACTTTGGTACCTTGGCTTTCAGTGCCACAGTTCAGCTGCACTAGCTCCTGTTAGTGATCCAAAAGAGCATTTTGAAATGCTGCTGATGAAGACTGGGAGTCTTAGGATGGTGAGAAGAGTGGGGAGTATGTCATGCCTTTCAAGCAATCATCATTTATTTTAGAAATACATCTTTAGTATTATTTTCAAAATATCAAACAGTATTGTCTATTTTCTTATTTATATGTAAAAAAAGTTTTTACCGTCTTATTATATATTTGATTATAATTTTAAAAGAATGATTTAGTCATATCCTTAAAAGTGATATTCTATTTTTAATGCCTTATTTATGAGTGATATTCTATTTTTAATGCCTTATTTCTAAGTTTTATTCTTTAAATCACAGTATACTTATTATGTATACGGATTTTTTTTTTATCTAAGTGTGATGTACTTAGTTTCTTTTTAAGTGGAGTATACTGGAATATTAACTCTGTTCTAGTCTTTCTGCCAACATTTTAAGTATATATTACGGAAAAGAAATCATACCCCGTATTATTAAGCAATTCTAACATATTATATATTAATACATAAATGTTAACATGGTTAAACACAATAGAAAAGTTTTATGCGCATTCTGTACAAAAAATTGTGTCACGTGATACAAGACACATCGATTATCATATGTACATGTAGATCAGCAACAGACGCGAATTATATGGAATGTAAGCATGCTTTGGTGCGGTTTATTATTTAACTAGAAATGCGTCCATAGGACACGGATGCCCCCGCCCGAAAATATGTCTATGTTCGTATTCATCCATAGAAGGTTTTTGACAGTGTTTAAGTTTTGGACCCTTTTTATGCCATTTGACCTCTAAGTATGACTTTGGAGGTAAGGATCTTGGTTTGCACGTGACACATTGTCTCATGATGGTTAACATTTCTTCAAAATAATTTCAAAATCCATCCAAAAATATGTAAGTTATTGGCTGCGTTTAAGTTTCGGACCCTTTTTTTTACCTTTGACCTCCAAGTATGACCTTGACCTTGGAGGTACGGACCTGGATTTTGCATGTGACACATCGACTCATGATGGTTAACATTTCTACATAGTAATCTCAAAATCCATCCAGAAATAAGAAAGTTATTGACTGCGTTTAAGTTTCGGACCCTTTTTTGACCTTTGACCTCCAAGTATGACCTTGAACTTGGAGGTACGGACCTGGATTTTGCACGTGACACATCGACTCATGATGGTTAACATTTCTCCAAAGTAATTTCAAAATCCATCAAGAAATAAGAAAGTTATTGACTGCGTTTAAGTTTCGGACCCTCTTTTTGACCTTTGACCTCTAAGTATGACCTTGACCTTGGAGGTAAGGACCTGAGTTTTGCACGTGACACGTCGTCTCATGATGGTTAACATTTCTGCCGAGTAATTTTAAAATCCATCAAGAAATAAGAAGTTATTGACTGCGTTTAAGTTTCGGACGCACGGACGGACGGGCGGACGAACGGACGGACGGACAGGGGCAACGCTATATGCCCTTTCCACCATTCTTCGAATGGCGGGGGCATAAAAATGGCATATTACTTTGGTAAATCACCAAACACTGGCAATTACCCCACTTGTAGAACAAGAGGGCCCAATGGCCCTATATCGCTCACCTGTGTACCAGAAAATCATTAGTGTAGGAGACCACTTGACATTGCTACATACTAAATATCTAAGCTCAGGCAAAGCGGTGTCCTTACTTATAAACCCTATTGGTTTCATTGGGTGACAGGGCTTGAGATGTAATTTCATCTCAATGTCGGGTAAAAGTCCCACAAAATTGAAAATTACATCTCCAAAATGACCTATACACTGTTGACGGGGATGTAAAACCTCAAATCAAACAAAATCTGTGCCTTATGGTTTTGGAGAAAAAGATTTTTTTATTTTTTTCCAGTATAAGTCTATAGGAGCTAATGAGCCCTGAGGCTTGGCCAATTTCGACCCAAAGGGCACTGTTGGCAGGATTTAAGTAGGCGACCATTTTGTGTTGCTATATACTAAATATCTAGGGTCTGTACTTCATGGTTTCAAAGAAGATGTTTGAAGCTTTTTTTTCATTTTAAGTTTGTTGGAGTTAAGGGGCCACAGGATTTGGACCCTAGGGGCATGATTGGCAGGATTCATGTAGGCGGCCACTCGACATTGCTGCATGCTAAATACCTAAGCTCTGGGACTTATGTTTCAGGGAGAAGATTCTTGAAGATTTTTTTTCCCATTTTAAGCTTTTTTTTTCATTATAAGGGCCCTGTGGTTTCAGAGAAGAAGATTTCTGAGGTTTCTCCAATTGTAAGTCTTTGTAAGCTAAAGAGCCCTGGGGTGTAGCCAATTTGGATCCCAGGGGTATAACTGGCAGGACTTATGTAGGTGGCCAATTGACGTTGCTACATACTAAAAATCTAAGCTCTGGGCCTAACGGTTTCATAGAAGAAGATGTTTTAAGTTTTTTTTCCATTATAAGTCTATTGGAGGTGATGAGCTCGGGCGTGGCCAATTTTGACCCCAGGGGCAGGGTTAGCAGGATTTATGTAGCTGGCTATTTAATGTTGCTAGACTCTAAATATCTATGTTCTGTGCTTCACAGTTTCTGAGAAGAAGATTTTTTAAGCTTTTTTCCATTATGAGTCTATGGGAGCTAAGGGGCCTCGAGTCGTTGCCCATTTGGACCCCAGGGGCATGATTAGCAGGAAATATGTAGGTGACCACTTGCCGTTGCTACATGCTAAATATCTAAGCTCTGGGCCCTGTGGTTTCAGAGAAGAAGATTTTTGAAGTTTTTTTTTCCATTATGAGTCTATGGGAGCAAAGGGGGTCCCAGGGTGTGGCCCATTTGGACCCCAGGGGCATGATTGGCAGGACTTATGTAGGTGACCACTTGTCATTGCTACATGCTAAATATCTAAGCTCTGGGTCCTGTGGTTTCAGAGAAGAAGATTTTCGAAGCTTTTTTTCCATTATGTGTCTATGGGAGCTAAGGGGCCCCGGGGCGTGGCCCATTTGGACCCCACGGGCATGATTGGCAGGATTTATGTAGGTGACCACTTGCCATTGCTACATGCTAAATATCTAAGCTATGGGCCCTGTGGTTTCTGAGAAGAAGATTTTTGAAGCTTTTTTTTTCCATTATGAGTCTAGAGGAGCTAAGGGGCCCCAGCGAATGGCCCTTTTGGACCCTAGGGGCATGATTGGCAGGAATTATGTAGGTGACCACTTGCCGTTGCTACATGCTAAATATCTAAACTCTGGGCTTTGTGGTTTCAGAGAAGAAGATTTTTGAAGCTTTTTTTTTTCATAATGAGTCTATGGAAGCTAAGGGGCCCCGGGGCGTGGCCCATTTGGACCCTAGGGGCATGATTGGCAGGATCAATGTAGGTGACCACTTGCTGTTGCTACATGCCAAATATCTCAGCTCCGGGCCCTGTGGTTTCAGAGAAGAAGATTTTTGAAGTTTTTTTTTTCCATTATGAGTCTATAGGAGCTAAAGGGCCCGGGGGTGTGGCCCGTTTGGACCCCAGGGGCATGATTGGCAGGAATTATGTAGGTGACCACTTGCCGTTGCTACATGCTATATATCTAAGCTCTGGGCCCTGTGGTTTCCGAGAAGAAGACTTTTGAAGCTTTTTGTTCCATTATGAGTCTATAGGAGCGAAGGGGCCCCGGGGTGTCGCCCATTTGGGACCCAGGGGCATGATTGCCAGGAAATAAGTTGGTGACCACTGGCCGTTGCTACATGTTAAATATCTAAGCTCTGGGCCCTGTTGTTTCAGAGATGATTTTTTGAAGCTTTTTTTTCCATTATGAGTCTATGGGAGCTAAGGGGCCCCGGGGTGTGGCCAATTTGGACCCCACGGGCATGATTGGCAGGAATTATGTAGATGACCACTTGCCGTTGCATCATGCTAAATATCTCAGCTCTGGGCCCTGTGGTTTTAGAGAAGAAGATTTTTGAAGCTTTTTCCATCATGATTCTATAGGAGCTAAAGGGCCCCGGGGCTTGGCCCGTTTAGACCCCAGGGGCATGATTAGCAGGAAAAATGTAGGTGACCACTTGCCGTTGCTACATGCTAAATATCTAAGTTCTGGGCCCTGTGGTTTCCGAGAAGAAGATTTTTGAAGCTTTTTGTTCCATTATGAGTCTATGGGAGCATAGGGGCCCTGGGGCGTGGCCAATTTGGACCCCAGGGGCATGATTGGCAGGAATTATGTAGGTGACCACTGGCCGTTGCTACATGCTTAATATAAGCCCCCGCCCATAGGGGCTTGAAGAAATATATGGGCTGCATGATGCTTCCACGCAGAGCTGAATCCGGTCCGCACATCATTGGGCGACAGGGCTTGAGATGTCATTTCATCTCAATGTCGGGTAAAAGTCCCACAAAATTGGAAGCAACGTCTCCAAAATGACCTTTACAGTGTTGACGGGGACGTTAAACCTCAAATCAAACAAACAAACAAACATGCTAAATATCTAAGCTCTGGGTCCTGTGGTTTCAGAGAAGAAGATATTTTAATTTTTCCCATTGCAAGTCTATGGGAGCTATATGTTGCCATAGCAACCAGAATTCCAATCTGATCAGCCCAAAAACCTTATGCAGCCTTTCCCCCTACCTGGTGATGCTTCTCATGAAATTTGATCAAGATTGACCATGGGGTATTAGAGATATACTTATTTGAAATTGTTTACGGACGGACACACGCACGACGGACGACGGACAAAAAGTGATCACAAAAGCTCACCTTGTCACTACGTGACAGGTGAGCTAAAAACGGAAGTCATGTGACTGCATATGTCATGGTTAATTAAATATTGTCGTAAAATGAACGTGCACATATTGGACTGTGTTGCAGATATGTTTAATCAAGATGCATCGTAGGCACAAATATGGCTAAACTGTAACTCGTTCTTTAGCGATCCTGTACCAGCTAGTTAATAATGGCAAACTGGTTGGCCCTAGTCTGATGGACTAAGTATCTTATACGATAAAGTTTTACCAGCTTGTGCAGAGGTTCAGTTTTCCTTCGACCCTTCTTTATGACAGGGAATACAGGAAACTGCAGAGCCGTATGAATTTCCGTCGAGGAACAGATGTGCAACACTTGCATACACTGTTCCTCTAGCATAGATGTGGTTTGGGTCCCCAGGGTAATGAGACAAATAGCCAAAGGAGAAGTGCGGGTAGTCAACCAGTCAAGAAACCACCCAGGAATGAAAAGCGTCTAGAGGTCTGCCGGAACTTCAATTCCGAGAAAGGATGTCGTTTTGTGCATAAAAGCATTCTTCCGGGTTGTGGACAGGGCCATTCTGCCATTTCCCATTTTTGAGGTCGATTCCTTGCCCAGCTTGCGTCTCTACGCTTGGGAAGAAGAGTTAGGTAACGAGTGTAGTCGCGATTTCACCCTGGACGGCATCAAGAATGGGTTTAATATAATTGATGAAGTGGCTTACCTGATTCCTGCGAAGGGTAACAAACACCAATCAACCAGACCCGGCAATCCACTTAATGATAAGCTACATTCCAGGTGATAAAAAACATCGAAAGTGGACACTGTGATTTGTGACAAGGCGTCAAAAATAATAAGACCAATGTTGCAGTTTCTAAGCCTGATGGGGAGGTACGCATTATTCACAACTTCTCATGTCCAGTGGTAAAAGTGGTTAATGATTATTGCTCCTCTGACCGGGAACAAAAATGTTTTACGATTGTTGATGCGGCGGCTGTCATGTCCAAACACTGCTACCCTGCAAAAGTTGATTTACGGTCCGCGTTCCAGAGTGTGTGTATTAGCAGAAGCAGCCAAGAAGTGACCGGTCTGTCTGCTAACTCGGAAGCTCGGGTTTTTCGATACCCTCGGGCAAAGTTCTGGAACCGACCATGTGCATAACTTCCCTTGATGTAGAACTGGATTCAGTAGTTACATGCATGTCTCTCAGGTTACCTGAAGAGAAACTATTTTTAAAAAGGTTCTCCGAGATTACTATAGTTTCTAAGCATCAGCTTCAGACGTTAGCTGGTCGACTTTCATGGGCAGCAGATGTAGTCAAGGACGGACGCATGTGTCTCCGTCGCATTTTCAAAACCATTGGCAAGCTCAAGCATAGTGCTTATCTTGTTCGTCTAAGTTCGGCGGTCCACAAAGACCTCCTTTGGTGGTCAAACTTTATAGAAACTTTTAACTGGCGGTCAGCCCTCTTTGATCAGTGTGCCAATGAATACGCTTAAAGTGACGTCTGTAATGATGGTGCTGGTACGTCATTTGGGACTCACTAGTTTTATCTTAATTGTTTGCAAGACTGGCATGTGGACAGGAACTTCATTTATGAGAAAAAGGTAGTTGTTGTCGCCTTGGCAAGTTGGCAGCGTACCGTTGGGCCCCTTGTTGGCGCAACAAACATGCAGTAATTTATTCAGACACACTTTTCGCCCTCAAATAGGGTACCTCGCATAATGATCACATGATGCGATGCGTACACAGTCTGTATTAGCTCTCTTCCACCATCAGTTTTCACTTAACCGCTAAATTGTTGCCTGGTGTTCTGAACATTTTCATTTAAAAATCTATTTTAGCTCCTTTGACCTAGATGTGCAATGGACCAGAACCATTTGAACAACTTTAAAAAGGGACCACCTAAGGATCATTCCTGTGAAGTTTGGTCAAAATCCGATCAGTGGTTTAGGAGGAGATATTGTTTGAAGAATTGTTTACGGAAGGACGCACACATGGACGGACGGAGGAAAAGTGATTACAAAAGCTCACATTCTCACTATGTGACAGGTGAGCTAACAAGAGCTCGGCAAGCGGGGCATTATACGCCCGTGGCAATTAGTAAGATGGAGCATATAACAGACAGTAATTTATTCAGACACACTCTTCGCCCTCAATAAGATACCTCGCATAATGATCACATGATGCGATGCGTACACAGTCTGTATTAGCTCTCTTCCACCTTCAGTTTTCACTTAACCGCTAAATTGTTGCCTGGTGTTCTGAACATTTTCATTTAAAAATCTATTTTAGCTCCTTTGACCTAGATGTGCAATGGACCAGAACCATTTGAACAACTTTAAAAAGGGACCACCTAAGGATCATTCCAGTGAAGTTTGGTCAAAATCCGATCAGTGGTTTAGGAGGAGATGTTGTTTGAAGAATTGTTTACGGAAGGACGCACACATGGACGGACGGAGGAAAAGTGATTACAAAAGCTCACATTGTCACTATGTGACAGGTGAGCTAACAAGAGCTCCGCAAGCGGAGCATTATACGCCCGTGGCAATTAGTAAGATGGAGCATATAACAGACAGATTTTCAACGAAATTATGATTTATATTCTTAACATCACCAGTTTAATTGCTGAAGAGATTAGTATTCGTTTATCAGTAGGTTATGACCTGGGTCATTATGCAGCAGTGTTCCCACTCATGTTTATTTCTGGGGGTAAACTTACCCCCAGGGTACAAAAACTGGGGGTAAGAATCAAATTCAGGGGGTATGAAATTTTGCAACGAAAAGAAATGTGTGAGAAAACCTGTATACTTGTCCATAATTGTTACCGTATTCGGGTGTGTATTGCCCGCATTTGCATACTACCCGCACCCTTTTTTTCCAAAATCTATGGGAAAACTGTTATTCTGTTGTATTACCCGCATGGAATATTTGCTGAAATTTTGGTGGATGCGTAAGGGAGAAAAAGTAAGAATTTGGCCAGTTTTTGTAGCCCACAATGGAACGCGCGATCGTCTTCAAAAGGCGGGAAATGCACGGGCGTGCGAGTATCACCAGAAAGCATGTATTTTACATTAAATTGTTGAAAAGACTTTACATGTTCACCATTGTTATTTATTTATTAACCCACATATGCCCACGGCCCTCTTTGGGACATCGGCAAACAGTGCAGTCCCAGATCAGACACCTCAGAAAGACGCCGCAGACATCTGATTTGGATACACTGTTTGATGATTTATAACGGTTCAATTATGACACTATTGTTAATCCCTGTCATATAATTGCTACCCTGCGATCCCTGTCATATAATTGCCACCCTGCGGTGCATGTCGATATGGTGTGAAAATATGGTTAAGTTATGTATCTAATTTGCGTTTATTCCCCGATCATAAAATTTAATCCGCAATCAATGTGAAAATTGCTCCTAAGACGAGTTGCTAAGACTATTCTACTATGTCGTGAATGATTATGTATTGGCGCCAAATAGCAGACGCTTGGCGAGAAAAGTTGGACGCTTTAATTTGTGTTAACACATCTGTATACTGTTGTTGGTTTTTGACACGGAGCTTACAGAAAGCGCTGTTTTCCACAACCGTTTGCTATCGAGATTTTTTTTACCGTTTCCAAACAATTTTTTATGAAAGAGATAAGCCCCATTAAGATAAAACAATAGACACGTGTGGGGTTGCTGGGGTCCGATTACGTCATTTACCGATCGCGTGCAGAAAAAAAAACTGTAGCGGTGGTTTCATCTCATTGATTCGCGCCCTTCAATTTCGGACGCTCGGAAAAAATCGGCCGATTCGCCCCAGTCAATTTCGGACGCACGAAAAAAATCGGCCGGTTCGCCCCAGTCAATTTCGGACGCGCGGAATCTCGCCCGACGGAAAAAAATCGTACGTGATTTTTATTTTCTTTGCTTGATTCACGTAAGATTTTGCGTGAGTGGGAACTCTGATGCAGGTTGACAAATGAGAATGAAGCGTCTAATTCAGATCTTGTTGTCAGAGAAAAGAAGTGGCTGCGAAGGTCGGTCGTGATCATTTTTCATTTAAATTTCATTTTACGTCGTATTTTGTGACTGCAGACGGTTTGCAGTAATAACTTTACTGTTTTGTCGTATTGGTTCTTGTTTGTGGGATCATTAATTTATGATCTGTAATGAGTTTTCTTGAAGTTATCGGTTTTCGATGTGTGTAATGTCTGCAGCCGGTTTACACACCATGGCGGCACCCGCAGGGATGGCAACACAGACAACAATATTGTTGTTAGGTGATTCATTCTTGAACAGACTGCGGGGCTGGGCAACAGAAAATGATAAATTGAATTTGAACCTTGAGTCACGTGTTAAGGTGGCTTGGGACGCATTGGGAGGCATGCACGCAAATTGTAAAGTAAAGAACAATGTGTGGCAACACAGTGACACAGTAGTCAATGTAAAACCAAATGGGGTTGTATTATTAATTGGGAGTAATGACCTTGGGATCTCTTCTGTTTCTCCAGAGTGTGTATTCAACCGAATAATTGAGTTTGTGTATTTTTGTGTACAGCAGAATGTCTGTTACAATATTGCATTAGAACTGCTGCCTAGAATTGGACACTATTCTGTTTTCAATGATAAAGTTACAGCAGTGAACAATCTTTTGAAAGAGGAATCGACCATAAGGGATTGTTTATACTTGTGGGAACATTCCCGACAGCATTTTAATCAGAGGGTTTTGACTGAATTTGTGAGTGCTGACGGGGTTCATATGAATCAGACTGGTTTGGTCAAGTTTTACACATCAGTCAGAGGGGCTGTGTTGTGGGCTGAGAGCCAATCTAGACGAATTAGGCAGCTCCATGATTAGGTATATGTCTATTATATTTCTTTCAGTTGTGACTGACTCCCGTTTAAAGGGAGGGTTAAATTGTTGGCAAGTCGAGTATGTGTTTCTCCCATGCTGGCTGCCATTTTAAATGCTGTTATCAGTTGGTACATCAATTCTTACTTTTTCTTTTGCTATATCGTTCTTCGGCTATTCAAGTATGTGTTTTTTCCAAAATGCTAACCGACCAGTATCAAATAATAGTATCAGCCTGGTGTTTTGTTTGTGACAATTGTGTTAATACCGTTTCATGAATGAACCTGAGGTGTTCACATGGTGTTGTTTGGTGCCTGTTATTGGCACAGGGCAGGTAGGAATAGTGCAGATTTAAAAGAAATAATGATTTAAATAAAATTAATAATAATAAGTTTGCAACAGTCATGATAGCGTTTGTTTTTTGAGATTCTTTTCCATAGGCGTGGGGCTTTTTATGGCTTGTGTGCCAGTCAGTAGTTTAAGGTGTTGTGCAAATGTTGGGTAAATAATAAATATTTATTATATAGATAAAAATAGCCATCGGAAGAGATGGCAAATCCCACGACCAAAAGCCAATATGGCCTTCAGAAGATTGTTCAATAGAAAGTGCACCAGAATTAAACCAGCAATATATCACAAAAGTATTGCAGTTATGGCCATCACAAGATTATAGTGTTAGGGGAGATAACGAAACAAGAGGCCCATGGGCCAAGATGCTCACAAGACCTCAGGCAGGCACTGCCCACTGGCAGCCATGTATGGTTTTAATTTATTGATTATAAAGTCTCACAAATGAACCCCTATTTCATGAGGCCTCTGTATCTGAAATATTAGGCCTTTTATGAAGTGGAGGGGTAGGAGATGACCCAACAGAGCCCAATTTGATATCATTGAATGCATCTTATCATAAGGAACAAGAAAATATATGGTTTATGGGTGGGGGGGGGGGGGGGGCGGGGATCTTAACTGTTTCTGAGTTATTGGGCCTTTTATGAAGTGGAGGGGATGGGGAATGGCCCGGGCACATCCCAAGAGACCCCCAGGTTGGTGTCTCTGAATGCGTTTTATCATAAAAAAAACAAGAATGTTTATATGGTTTAGGGATGTGAATCTGATAGGTTTCTGAGATTTATCGCCTTTTATGAAGTGGCAGGGTGGGGCATGGCCCCAGCACACACCTGAAGACCCCTAGGTTGGACTCATTGAATACGTCTTATCATAAAGAACAAGAATATATATGGATAAGGGGTGGGGATCTGAACGGTTTCTGAGAATTTTGGGCCTTTTATGGAGTGGAGGGGGTAGGACATGGCCCGGGCACATCCAAGAGGACCCCCCAGGTTGGTGTAACTGAATGCGTCTTATCATAAGAAACAAGAATATATATGGTTTTCGGGTGGGGATCTGAAAGGTTGCCGAGATATATTTCCTTTTATGAAGTGGAGGGGTGGGGCAATGGCGCATCCCGGGGGACCCCTAGGTTGGTATCACTGAATGCGTCTTATCATAAGAAACAAGAGTATATATGGTTTTGAGTTGGGGATCTGAATGGTTTCTCAGATATATGGCCTTTTATGAAGTGGAGGGGTGGGGCAGGGCCCCGACCCATCCCAGGGGGCCTCCAGGTTGGTGTCAATGAATGTGTCTTATCGTAAGGAACAATAATGTTATGGTTTAGGGGTGGGGATCTGTAACGTTTCTGAGATATAGGGCCTTTTATGAAGTGGAGGGGGGTGGGGCAAGGCCCCGGCGCATCCCGGGGGCCCATAGGTTGGTGTCAATGAATGCATCTTATCATAAAGAACAAAAATATATATGGTTTAGGGGTGGGGGTCTAAACGGTTTCTGAGATATATGGCCTTTTATGTTGTGGGGGGGGGGGGGGGGGCATGGCCCCGGCGCATCCTGGGGCATGGCCCCGGCGCATCCTGGGGCCCCCAGGTTAGTGTAACTGAATGTGTCTTATTACAAGGAACAAGAATATATATGGTTTAGGGGTGGGTATCTGTACGGTTTCCAAGATATTGGGCCTTTTATGAAGTGGAGGGGGTGGGGCAAGGCCCCAGCGCATCCGGGGGGGGGGGGGCAGGTTGGTGTCAATGAATGTGTCTTATCATAAGGAACAATAATATATATGGTTTAGAGGTGGGGATCTGTAAGGTTTTGGAGTTATGGCCATCACAAGGTTATATTGTCAGGGGAGATAACTCAAAAACCATGGCACCCAGAGTTGTGGTTCTTGTCCATGACACACGGTCTCAGCCTTGTGAACAACTGTGTCAGGTATCATCAATATATCTTAAAGGGTATTGGAGTTATGGCCATAACAAGGTAGTCACTCAATTTTATTGGAAGGGGAGATAACTCAAAAACCATGACAACCAGAGTTGTGGTTCTTGTGCATGACACGCCGTCTCAGCCTTGTGAACAACTGTGCCAGGTACCATAAACATACCACAAAGGGTATTTGAGTTATGGCCATCACAACGTAGTCATTCTATTTTATTAAAAGGGGAGATAACACAAAATGTATGCAATCCAGAGTTCTGGTTCTTGCGCATGACACGCCGTCTCAGCCTTGTGAACAATTGTGCCAAGAACCATCAATGAATCTCAAAGGGTATAGGAGTTAGGGCCATCACAAGGTTGCGTCTACGGACGGACGCCAGGCTGATCGCTATATCCCCCGAACCTATTCGGTCGGGGGATAAAAAAACAACAATATACATATACTGAGAGGCAAAAGTAAGTATACAGGTTACTGAATGCCGATTTGCGTTCCAATGTCTCCCTTTCTACATACATATGAGGCGTCATAAATAAGAACAACCACTTCCGCATAATTTGCAGCATTTTCCGTTAAAATTGATTAAAGAATAATGAAACTGCGTCGCTTGAAATGGACAGGGGGTCTGATCCAGTATTTTGTCTTGAGTAGCTTCCCTTTAAACATGTGTTTCGAATAAGTGTTATTCAATTAATGATGTTTCATGCAACAAATTCAAAGAAGGGCAACTGTTTGGCAAGAATATGTCGCATATTGAATTTAAACACAAGGTTAACTGCAATATCTTTTGTCCACGAAAATGGCAGTTTTGCCTTTTACGTTCTTCCTTTGATTGGATGCATTATGTTTCTATGGGATTTGTATTGGTGATTAGCTTTTCATTGAGCAATTTTAGAGGGTTTACTATGGAGTAAGCATAAAGATGTCGAGCAAAACAATAATTATGTGAAAGTTTCGAATGAAAATCTCTTACACGATTTGTGAAAAAGACTCATTTAATCCACTATGGTTTTAATTGAAAGGGAGATAATCCGGAACAGGCAGAAATTCCAATTGAGTTTGAAGCTGTTTGTTTGGGTTAAATGGCAAAGTAATGATGTGGTCTTATCGGTGAATAGTCGCACATGACTTTTGCGGTGTGCCTCGATTTAAATGTCATGTGCATCACGAGATTTTATTGGAAATATTGATTTTCAATTAAGGGCAATAACTCCATCATGGATGGTTGTAACAGGAAAACAATTGAAGTTTTACAAACTTAGACGTTTGGGAAAAACTGGCATAGGCAAACTGTATAACAAACTGCAATACAAGATCTGGTATTCCAAATAAAAAACTGTGTACTTTTTATTGCCTTTGAGTATATATATTGTGTATATAGAGGTTTGTAGTTAACAATTGAGCAACAGTTTGCTACATGATCATTATTTCAAATTTCTTGTTCTAAATGATTACCCCCACACGTGTGGAGTCAGTAATTATTTCGCAAATGTGGGGAAAAAAATCCGAACATTTGGGCAAGTCTTTTGAAGGACTTTAGGTTTAAATTTTATTCTTGTTGTAGTGCTTATTTCATTAGGCATTGTGGTTTGTGCCAGTTTAAGCTGCGCTTATGCATTTTGAGAAGTAAACCAGAGATTCAACTTCAGTGAAGTTGATGTCGCACCTGCTCCCCACCTGCCCCACACAAAAAAATAAAAGTTTATTTAAGGCAGAAGAAATGAATATAGGGCTTTGAGAAGAATCCATAACCTATATATGTGAGGTAAAAAAACAATTCACAATGTGGAAAAAGTGATAAAAATTGATCCCAAGATAAAGTCCAAACCACATGCGCATCCTCATACCATGGCAAAAACACACACAAAGTTTCAAAATAATCGGTATGAAACTGTAGGAAGAGTTGCGATGACAAGAGGTACCTATTGTATATCAAATGAAGCTTAAAAATGGCAAAGTTCATAAAGTGTAAAAAGTGAAAAAAAATATTCTGAGAATTATATCGAAACCACATGCACATCCTTATACCATGGCGAAAGCACACGCAAAGTTTCAAAATGATCGGTATAAAACTGCAAGAGGAGTTGCGATGACAAGAGGTACCTATCATATATCAATTGACAGTTAAAATGATCGGTATAAAACTGCAAGAGGAGTTGCGATGACAAGAGGTACCTATCATATATCAATTGACAGTTAAAATGACTAAGTTCACAATGTGGAAAAAGTGACAAAAAGGGATCCGACGACAAAGTCCAAACCACATGCGCATCCTCATACCATGACGAAAGCACACACAAAGTTTCAAAAGGATCGGTATAAAACTGCAAGAGGAATTGCGATGACAAGAGGTACCTATTATATACTGACCGGAAATAGAAACTATACACTTTAAAATTGTTTTTAAATTGTCTCGCCTGACAAAACAAGTGGATAATTCAGTTAAAAGTTACTGATTAAGGATTTGACTAACTATCGACATGAATCCTGTAACAATTTAAAGAACTCTGGTGTTCAAAATAACTGTTTTGGGGGAAAATGTAGAAAAGTGCATTTTTCACAAAATCTGTTTGTAATCGAATTTGACTTCAACATTTTTGCGTGTAGGTAACAAGTGAAAAGCAAGAAATAAAAAAAATAACATAACATCTGAAAATTATCGAGAAGCAAACATTCTATTGAAATCTCAGAAATTGTTTTTTTTCCGCGAAATTTTCAAAGTAATGTTTCAAGCCAAAAATCGACCAAAAAGTGCCTTGAATCGTCTTCAGCTGTGTCTTAAATATTGATAAAAACAAAAACCGCACTCAGAAATGCCATACTTTTCGCTCACTTCCGGTGGTTTGGTCCAATATTTAAACGTCGATAACATTTCAGCCATTGTGAAAATTTCCATTTTGTTAACAATATTTCCAACGTTAGATGATGCGTAATAACTGGTAAAAATGGGAATCACATTCGCGACACAAAATGTTTGACTCAATGGAAACTTTAACAGCAAGATTTGGACCCTTGCTTTGTACCTGTGGCTCTACCCGAAAAATCGTACTTATCATTAAAAAATGTATTCGATAAATCAGACATGCCAGTGATGATACGTTATATAATTGAAATTCAAAGTTCATTAAAATGTTTCGCCAGTGACAACTCAAAATTGAGTGTATAGTTTCTATTTCCGGTGAGTATATATCAACTAAAGCATAAAAATGGCTAAGTTCATAACGTGCAAAAAGTGAGAAAAAAATATTCTGAGAATTATGTCGAAACCACATGCACATCCTCAAACCATGGCGAAAGCAGACGCAAAGTTTCAAAATGATTGGTATAAAACTGTAAGAGGAGTTGCGATGACAAGAGGTACCTATTGATTATCAACTAAAGCATAAAAAATGGCTAAGTTCATAATGTGCAAAAAGTGAAAAAAATATTCTGAGAATTATGTCGAAAGCACATCCTAAAACCATGGCAAAAGCACACGCAAAGTTTCAAAATGATTGGTATAAAACTGTAAGAGAAGTTGGGATGAAAAGAGGTACCTATTATATATCAATTGTAGGTTAAAAATGACTAAGTTCACAATGTGCAAAAAGTGGGAAAAATTAATTCGAAGATTAAGTCCAAACCACATGCGCATCCTCATACCATGCCGAAAGCACATACAAATTTTCCAAAATGATTGGTATAAAAGTGTAGGAGGAGTTGCGATGACAAGAGGTACCAACCCAATACCAATTGAAGGTTAAAAATGACTAAGTTTACAATCTGGAAAAAGTGACAAAAATTGATTTTAAGATTAAGTCCAAACCATATGCGCATCCTCATACCAAGGGGAAAGCACATCGAGGGCTGCCTGCAAAACTGCGGTAACTACACTTTTTTCACAAAATGACTTTTTTGCAGAATTCTATTCTGATTTTAATGGCCCACAACCTGTAACAAGAGGGCCATGATGGCCCTGGATCGCTCACCTGATCCATAGTGTAACAAGTGGGCCCCAGAGAGGGCCATTATTGGCCCCAGGGCTTTAATGTGCATAATGTTGAGGGAGGTCTTAAAGGTGAAGCTTCATACCAAACATCAACAAAGGCTAAAATTTGAACAATCTTGGCAAAGGTCCACTAGATGAAGCTACACATCAAATATCAAAGACCTGGGCCTAGCGGTTTCAGAGAAGGTTTTTAAAGATTTTGCCTATATAAGCCTATGTAAAATCAAAGGGCCCCGGGACAGGGGCATATTTTGCCCCAGCACTATAATTTGAACAATCTTGGTAGGGGTCCACTAGATGAAGCTTCCTACCAAATATCAAAGTCCTGGGCCTTGTGGTTTCAGAGAAGAAGATTTTTAAAGATTTTCCCTATATAAGCCTATGTAAAACCAAAGGGCCCCGTGGCGGGGGCATTTTTGTCACAGCACTATAATTTGAACAATCTTGGTAGGGGTCCACTAGATGAAGCTTCATACCAAATATCCAAGTCCTGGGCCTTGTGGTTTCAGAGAAGAAGGTTTTTAAAGATTTTCCCTATATAAGCCTAAGTAAAACCAAAGGGCCCCGGGGCGGGGGCATTATTGGCCCCAGCACTACAATTTGAACAATCTTGGTAGGGGTCCACTAGATGAAGCTTCATACCAAATATCAAAGACCTGGGCCGTGTGGTTTCAGAGAAGAAGATTTTTAAAGATTTTTCCCTATATAAGCCAATGTAAAACCAAAGGGCCCCGTGGCGGGGGCATTTTTTTGTCCCAGCACTAAAATTGGAACAATCTTGGTAGGGGTCCACTAGATGAAGCTTCATACCAAATATCAAAGTCCTGGGCCTTGTGGTTTCAGAGAAGAAAATTTTTAAAGATTTTCCCTATATAAGCCTATGTAAAACCAAAGGGCCCCGGGGCGGGAGCATTTTTGGCCCCAGCACTATAATTTGAACAATCTTGGTAGGGGTCCACTAGATGAAGCTTCATACCAAATATCCAAGACCTGGGCCTTGTGGTTTCAGAGAAGAAGATTTTTAATGATTTTCCCTATATAAGCCTATGTAAAACCAAAGGGCCCCGGGGCGGGGGCATTTTTGGCCCCAGCACTGTAATTTGAACAATCTTGGTAGGGGTCAAATAGATGAAGCTTCATACCAAATATCAAAGACCTGGGCCTTGTGGTTTCAGAGAAGAAGATTTTTAAAGATTTTCCCTATATAAGCCAATGTAAAACAAAAGGGCCCCGTGGCGGGGGCATTTTTTGTCCCAGCACTAAAATTTGAACAATCTTGGTAGGGGTCCACTAGATGAAGCTACATACCAAATATCAAAGTCCTGGGCCTTGTGGTTTCAGAGAAGAAGATTTTTAAAATTTTTCCCTATATAAGCCTATGTAAAACCAAAGGGCCCCGGGGCGGGGGCATTTTTGGCCCCAGCACTATAGTTTGAACAATCTTGGTAGGGGTCCACTAGATGAAGCTTCATACCAAATATCAAAGACCTGGGCCTTGTGGTTTCAGAGAAGAAGATTTTTAAAGATTTTCCCTATATAAGCCTATGAAAAACCAAAGGGCCCCAGGGCGGGGGCATTTTTGGCCCCAGCATTATAATTTGAACAATCTTGGTAGGGGTCCACTAGATGAAGCTTCATACCAAATATCAAAGACCTGGGCCTTGTGGTTTCAGAGAAGAAGATTTTTTAAGTTTTTGGTGAAAAAAATCTATTTTTTGCTCCTGTGACCTAGATGTGCAACGGACCGGAACCATTTGAACAACTTTGAAAGGGGACCACCTAAGGATCATTCCTGTGAAGTTTGGTCAAAATCCGATCAGTGGTTTAGGAGGAGATGTCGTTTAAAGAAATTGTTTACGCACGGACGCACGGACGGACGCACGCACGACGGACGACGGACAAAAAGTGATCCCAAAAGCTCACCTCGTCACTACGTGACGGTGACCTAAAAATAACAGGCTGATATTGAAATTACTTTTTTCAGAATTTTGAAACTTCAAAAATGTTGTATCTCAGATGCATAATAGTTTCACCGCAAAAGGGTTGTAACTCGAGTTACAACACTTTTGCGGGGAAAAATGTATCAAATGTCTATGCATTTTTGCCTGCAATATGGTTGTAACTCATAGTTCCAGATAATACAGTCAAGGTCAATGCTAGCCATACATTAAAGCTTTCCATACATTTCTTCAAAAACATATTAGAATCACTTTGCCGTAGGTTTGACATAGTTTAGACCAATTCTTCCCTCAAAACAAGATTAACTGGAAACTTTACGTTAATCTTCTTGTATAAGATTCCTACATTGCCAGTTGCGAACTCTATGATGACTAAGATCTAAGAGGAAATTTTATTTTACTTTATATTATTACCACATTCAGCTAGTTTTAATGATAAGGTTATAAGGTATTAAGAATGGCACAAAATATTTATCCTAACCTGCATGTGTATGACATACATGTATGCTGTGTCCATCTTATATAATGACCTAGTGCTGTTATGTTTTTTTTTTTTTTCATGTTGCTCCTTAATGATAGCAAATGATAGAGTATACTGCTGCCTCCTGTGACTTTGTCCAGTTTTTAGTCACACCTGCTTGAAGCATGGCTCTATACACATGTAGGAGTCCACCCTTTTACCCATTTTCCTGTTTGTTCATCCATTCCTCAAGCCATTGACAGCATTTGCAACCACCCTGACTATCACCCTGATGTACAAGTGCATTTCTTGAGAAATCTAAGTGCTTCATTCCTGATGTAGCAACTTGCATCTACCGGAGTTTTAGTTTTACGTTCCACCAACAGCTAAGGTCATACGGAGACGGGACATCGGTTTAAAGACTCATCCGAAAGTCTGGAGAAGCCCGGGATCGATCCTGCGATCCCTGGTTTACAAGGCGAGTAGCGTAACCACTGCACCACGGAGGCTTCTAGCAACTTACATCTAGGGATAGCAATACAAGCATTCATATTTGACGTTGACATACACTTCATGGTTCACTGACTGTAAACTATTGCGTCAACCAAGACTTTCACCCATGTGGTCAAGTCCATTTCTCAAGAACTATTAGAACTTCATAACTGATACTTGGTGCAAACTAGCATCTAAGGATGGCAGCTTTAGTGCAGGCATCCATTTTTTGTACTTGACCTACTTTTTATAGTTCACTGACTTTGTGAACTATTGCGGCCACCTTTTCAACCCAAATGTTCAAGTCCATTACTCAAGTTCTAACTATAAGAGCTTCATGGATCATACTAAGTGGAAAGTTGCTTCTAGCGATGGTAACTTCATTGCAAGCATCCGTTTTTGACCTTGATCTCATGTCATTGTTCACTGACTTAGAGAACTATTGTATCAAGCCTAGCTTTTAACCCAATGTTCAGGTCCCAAGAACTGTGAGAGAATCATTGATTATTCTTGGTACAAACTTGCATCTTGGGATGGCAACTTTGGTGCAAGCATCCACATTTCACCTTGACATACATTTCATGGTTCACTGACTTTGTGAAGATTTCCCCTTGGCTGAGCTTTTGTTTTAAAGAAATCAGGATGAGTTTTTCAGCTTGAGGTAGTTTCCCGATTAAAAAAGTCTATGTATACCGGTAGATAGAAGTAAGGATGCCAAGTTGCTGCCACTGTTCTCAAACAATAAGGGATTCTTACAAAGCGTTTGAAACTTATTCAAGCCTTATTGGAGATGGAGAAGTGGCGGAAAGAGAGGACTAAACCCTCCTCTCTCTATTATTCAGGACATTATACCAAATTTGATAAGCTCAGTTACACAGATTTGGTATGAAGTTTAACCCTTTTTGTACCAAATGGAATCTTCTTATGTATAGCATGAGCCCATTTCAAAATTTAGGGGTGTCAGGTTGTCTTTTTTCTTCAAAATTGATTAGGAAAATGGCTGAACTTTTTTTAAAAACATTGTAGGCCCTGATCAGACGCCACATTCTGCGGCGTCTGATCTGGGCATGCACTGTTTGCCAGAAGTACCCGTTTCAGGGTTTCTGGTACTAAATAGGTTAATGGCCCTGCTGTGTGCCGCTGTCAAGCCTATCAGCTTACCTTGCAGGCTTATAAGAGGCAAATTCTGCCACTGGCCAATTCAATAGTTGCAGATCAACCCTTGCATGTGTGCAATTGGATAGTACATTGACCCCGGTGAAAATGGTCATTTACCATGAAGTAGCATGCATTCCTTGGTATTCTATGGACCTGGGACCATGGTTGGCCAGGATTTGTAAAATGGCACCACAACCCCATAATTTGATGATCATGGTCATATACCATGGTCCCAGGTGAAAATGATGGTCAGTTGACCATGAACACCATGATAGACAATGGCCAATCTTTGACCATGGTGTTGACAAGACCATAAAAACCATGGGCAGACATTTTTATATTCACTTAATGTAAAGGAACCCTACCAAGATGAAGGAAATCTTCCAGTTCAAGATGCATGTCACTCATATTTTATGACATTCAAATGAATGCTCTTTAAGCCCTTACACCAACAAGCAGATAAATGTACTAAACAATCTTGATCAAATTCTGTTGACAACAATCTCGAAAATCATCTCTTAGAGATGATCAATGAGTGGATACAAAACTTATATATAGGTGGTAAGCTACATACATGCTTCTTGTCTACATAAATATGAAAAACTAATTACTTCAAATAATTAGAATTTTTCGGTAAATGAATATAAATTTGAAAAAATAAATAAATATAAATATCAAGTGAGGATATAAATTTCAACTGAGGCTACTGAACCTTCACACTTGAACTAAATCAGACTGGCCAGTGTCCATGAACATTGTCCACTGTGCTTTGACTTCCCTTAGCATCCACTGAATCCATGGATAATGTCCAGACTGTCAACTGAGTCTATTGCAAATGGCCACTGGGTTTACTGACATGGTCCACTTAGGTGATGGACAATTCTAGGAGAGGTGATTTTTTAACAGACAGCCAAAAGCCTTAAAGCCAAAGCTGCAAAAAACAAAAACAAATGTTAAATCTTGCTGTTATGGCTTAGAGTGTTGTATTTTATACACTGTTATTTAACCAGAGCTAAACTAGACCATGGTCCACCATGATGCAATGTTGGCCGTGGTAGACCATGATTAGGTAGAAATTTTATGACAGTTGACCATGATCAACCATGGTCAATGACCCTAGTGATTTTGACACTGGTTTCTACTAACAAACAGCCATGGTCTGCTATGGACAACCATGGTAGACCATGGTTAGATGGACATTTATGACAATTGAGCATTATAATACATAGTCGACCATAGTAGTACTGTGTTTTTTACCCCCTTTCAAACCACTGACAATCATGGTTTTGTTTGTTTTAATTGAGGTTAAACGGCCCTGTCATCACTGTATACCTCGTTTTGGAGAGGTTGCTTGCAATTTTGTGGGACTTTTACCCAAAACTGAGGTGAAATGACATCTCCAGCCTTGTCGCCCAATGAAACCAATAGGGTCTACAAACATGACGGCCCGACTTGCATCGCTTTGCCTGGACAGGCTTAGATCCTCTAAGCGGTTTACCAGTACTCGTGTACGGTCGGTTTCAGCTCTGCGTGGAAGCACCATGCAGCCCATCTATTTCTTCAAGCCCCGATTGGCAGGGCCAACAACCATGGTGACCATGAAAAAAAACAACTGAATACAGACACTCATGATGACCATGATCAACCATGATTACTATTTCACTTGGGCGTACTTCTAGTGTCTATATATGAAATTTCAAGGTTTGCTAGTCTTGGCTGAGCTGACTGGTTTTTGGTCTAACTGGCTGAAACCCCATTACACAGTTTGTGGCATCAGGTTGCAATAGAACATCTCTCTGTACATCATCATAGTGCACTTTATATTATTTCCTTAGGGATCATCATTCATCAGGTCTATTCCAGGTTTTGTAAAAAATAAAACGGGTTACTGATGAGATCTAATTGGCTTGTTTGCTATACAGTACTACCCGTGTCCATAATCAATGAGAGCAAGGTAAAAGACATCATGTTCTATTTTTTTTCCAAGACAAGGCCTGAGCAGGTGATAAAGCTCGGAAGAACTGTTGATGTCACCCAAGGCATCAGCTTTCACGGCCATGTCATGTTCACTTTAAAGTTTTACATAACAGTTCATATTTCATTTATCACTGGCCAACAAACATTTCGCCTTTGGAATATAATTATTTTATAGGGGTGGGGCTTAGGAGTCATTTTTAAAGCAAGCACTGGCTACATTAACCCTATCGTATTTGGAGTTTAATAATTTACAAACTACGATAAATTGAATGTTTTGGGCATACAAAAATCTTTTCAAAAAAGAGATGGTTCAAACTTCTGAGGTTTTCGCAAAATGCCAGTTCAGGATGATTTAAGGATATATACTGACCGGAAATAGAAACTATACACTTTTAAATTGTTTTTAAATTGTCTCGCCTGACAAAACAAGTGGATAATTCAGTTGAAAGTTACTGATTAAGGATTTGACTAACTATCGACATGAATCCTGTAACAATTTAAAGAACTCTGGTGTTCAAAATAACTGTTTTGGGGGAAAATGTAGAAAAAAGCATTTTTCACAAAATCTGTTTGTAATCGAATTTTGACTTCAACATTTTTGCGTGTAGGTAACAAGTGAAAAGCAAGAAATAAAAAAAATAGCATAACATCTGAAAATTTTCGAGAAGCAAACATTCTATTGAAATCTCAGAAATTGCTTTTTCCGCGAAATTTTCAAAGTAATGTTTCAAGCCAAAAATCGACCAAAAAGTGCCTTGAATCGTCTTCAGCTGTGTCTTAAATATTGATAAAAACAAAAACCGCACTCAGAAATGCCATACTTTTCGCTCACTTCCGGTGGTTTGGTCCAATATTTAAACGTCGATAACATTTCAGCCATTGTGAAAATTTTCATTTTGTTAACAATATTTCCAACGTTAGATGATGCGTAATAACTGGTAAAAATGGGAATCACATTCGCGACACAAAATGTTTGACTCAATGGAAATTTTAACAGCAAGATTTGGACCCTTGCTTTGCACCTGTGGCTCTACCCGAAAAATCGTACTTATTATTAAAAAATTTATTCGATAAATCAGACATGCCAGTGATGATACGTTATATAATTGAAATTCAAAGTTCATTAAAATGTTTCGCCAGTGACAACTCAAAATTAAGTGTATAGTTTCTACTTCCGGTGAGTATATTTGCACTATTATGTTATTGAAGGGAATGGTGTGTAAACTTATTACAGTTGACTCTAATGAGTACACACAACACACCTTTCAAGATAAAATAAAAAACATCGCCATTTATTTTCCTAAAAATATGGCTATCTGGAGCTATGGAAAGAATTCTTTAGGACTCCAGAACAAGTTTGAATTAGCAATAGTAGATGAACCATCTGTGTTTGAGTTATCAAGGGTTAAATTTCTATTCCCCTTCAGCCCCCAGGGTCATTTCCCATTCAGTCCCCAGGGTCCGGGGCAGGGTTTAGGGTTCAAAAATCAGGTCACACTCACTTGAAGCAAACTTATAAGTTCATATCTTGGCAGCTACTTACCAGAACCATTCAGTGTTTGGAATACAATCATAAAATCATAAAAACTTCATTAAAGAATTGCTTTAAAAACCTTTCACATACTGATGTGTAAACATAATGTAGGTAGACAAGGCGCATACAGATGAGCTATGTTATCTTGTAACAGCGCTTGTCTTTTGCTAGGTGTTCCTTTAATAGTATTAAAGTTTGAATGCACAGAGGAAGGTTCTTTGCAGAAAATATGAGATTGACAGAGTCCATTGAGCCAACATAAACCATTACGAAGACACGCCTATTCAAATACATTGTAAATTTTACAGCCGAAAAAAAAAACAAAAAAAAAAAACGAAAAATTTAAGATGAAAAAATGTGATATTTTATCTGCTCTAAAATATAGATTGGGAGTACATGTTAGAACTGCCTCATTGAGGTGGTTCTAATGAGTACCCACAATCTACATTTTGGCCAGAAATAAGAAAAATAATTTTTACCCTTGTAAACCCCAGTTTTACTGTATAAAAGTGGGGTTCAAGGGGTCAGAATTATAAAGGCGTGATTTCATGATGACAGTAATGAAGTCATCTCCAAATCTCTAACACACCTATACCATTAGCAACTCATTTTTAATCTTCAACCTCGTTTGGTTACAATAAAATGGTTCTCTGGCTTATTTTATTCATTGTACACGTTTGTTTTTCACAACTTGACACTGATCATTTTGCGGTGTCTAATCTGGGTCGTCACTGTTTGCCAATGACCCTGATTTTTGCATGGTATGCATATATTGTATAATAAATATGCATCATGATTTTATCTAACTGAACAGGTTGATAAAAATATGCTTTAACATATTATGCCAAAAGATACCACCTCCTTACCAGCCCAAAAAACTACAAAAATGTCACCGCAAAACAGTTGTAAGTTGAGTTACCGCTGTTTTGCGGTAAAAAATGTTGTAACTCAAGAGGTTACAAATATCAAAATAATTAGCAGAGCTAAGTAAAATTACATTTTGTCATGTAATTTCCTTTGTGATTATAAGTTTATATTCTAAAACACAACCCAGCACAATGACTATTTATGAAAAGAAACAGTTTTTTTGCTTCTCCTGTAAAGTTTTCAAAAACGGAGTTACCGCAGTTTTGCGGGCAGCCCTCGACATCAAAAGTTTCCAAATGATCAGTATAAAAGGAGTTGCGATGACAAGAGGTACGTATCGCATACTTAAAAATGACTAAGTTCACAATATGGAAAAAGTGACAAAAATTGATTCGAAGATTAAGTCCAAACCACATGCGCATCCTCATACCATGCCTAAAGCACATACAAATTTTCCAAATGATTGGTATAAAAGTGTAGGAGGAGTTGCGATGACAAGAGGTACCAACCCAATACCAATTCAAGGTTAACAAGAGGCCCAAGAGGGCCTGTCGCTCCACCGGCTAACTTCAGACAATTGTCATATTTATTACATTAACCAATTGTATACTAGTGGACTCTTCTATTGCTATATGTTGGACCAGTCCATTTGTCATATAAGGGGTGTCAGGCCTATTTTTTCTATTTTTGATGGAAAATTCTGCTAGCAAATAGTGCAGGCCCTGATCAGACATGGTGTTCTGCGGGGTCTGATCTGGGCCAGCACTGTTTGCCAAGGTGCCCATTTAGGGTTTTCCCGCATGCAATGGGTAAAAAAGAAACAAGTGATCCACCCAAGGAATGTCCATTCTATATTTTTTGGACCCCAGAGCCATGGTTGGCAGGATTTATGTGAGTGACCATTTGGCATTGCTCCGTTCTAAATATCTAAAGCTCTGGGCCTTATGGTTTCAGAGAAGAAGACTTTTTTTTTTTAGTTTTTCCTATTATACGTCTATGGGAACTAATATGCCTCTGGGCGTGACCAATTTTTTACCCCAGGGGCATTGTTGGCAGGATTTATTTGAGTGACCACTTGACGTTGCTGCATACTTAATATCTAAGCTCTGGGCACTGATGGTTTCAGAGAAGATTTTTGTCAGTTTTTCCCAGTATAAGTCTATGGGAGCTAAAGGGCCTCAGGGTGTGACCAATTTGGACCCCAGGGGCATAGTTGGCAGGATTTATGCAGTTGAATACCTCAAGTTGCTACATACTAAGCTCTTGGTCTTATGGTTTCAGAGGAGAAAAGTTTCAAGATTTTGTCATTATTAGTCTATGGGAGCTACTAAGCACCAGGGCGTTGCCGATTTGGACTCAAAAGTCATAGTTCGCAGGACTTAGTAGGTGACCACATAACTTTGCTACATATTACAGTTCAACCTGTATTAAGCAAGTGCCTAAGGGATAGTCAAAATATGCTTGCTTAAGACAGGTTCTTGCTTAATACAGGTGAAATTTAACACATCTGCCTTTCTTGGGAACTGAATGCCTGCTTGCTTAAGACAGGTTGCTTGCTTAATAGAGGTGGCCACTAAGACAGGTTTTACTGTAAATGTCTTAGCTTTAGGCTTTATGGTTTCAGAGAAGAAGTTTTTCCGTTTATAGGTCTATGGAAGCTAATGAGCCAAAGGTGGTGGCCATGGCGGCCATGTTTTTTATCTGATCAAAATTTCTTCAATGAATCTGACAATGGTAGACACAAGGAACATTCATGAAAATTAAGAACGAAGCGGTTTTGGAGGAGAAGATTAAAAAAAAAAGATCCCTTTATGAGTCTATGGAAGCTAATTAGCCAATGGGCGTGTCCATGGTGGCCATGTTTTTTGTCTGATCAAAATTGCTTCAAGGAATCTGACAGAGGTCCACCCAAGGAACATACATGCAAAGTAAGAATGAAATCCATTAAGTTGAGCGGTTTTGGAGGAGAAGGTTTTTAAAACTTTTCCCCATATAAGTCTTTGAAAGCTAATGAGCCAAGGGGCATGGTCATGGCAGTCATGTGGGGCATGGCCATGGTGGCCATGTTTTTTGTCTGATCCGAATTTCTTCAAGGAATCTGACAGAGTGAGTGAGTGAGTTTTAGTTTTACGTCCCACCAACAGCTAAGGTCATACGGAGACGGGACCTCGGTTTAAAGACTCATCCGAAAGTCTGGAGAAGCCCGAATCTGACAGAGGTCCACCCAAGGAACATTCATGCAAAATAAGAATAAAATCCATTGAGCAGTTTTGGAGGAGAAGATTTTTAAATATTTTTTTTTGGTTTCGATGCCATTTTGTTCTGCATGTAACAAAATTCTTTGAAGGAATTCAGAAGAGGACTATGTGAGAAACATTCCTGTGAAGTTTGGTTACAATCGACCAAGTAGTTAAGGAGGAAATGTTTAAAGAAAAAAATTAACGCACGGATGCACAACCGCACAGATGCACAACAGACACAGGACCACAACATATAACATAAGACCCGCCGGTCTTTGGCCAGTGGAGCTAAAAAATGAACAGATTTATGTTTTTATTTCTTTATTTATTTATTTTTTCCTTTCCTCTGTCGGATTCGGTATGCCTCCCTTTTCAACTAAGCCATTTTAACCCTCAGGGATCTGGAGAACTGTTGACACTGTAGTATAATTAGGTCTAATAAATCAATCTCCCTCAGTATTTTGAATTTATTTTGAAACATCAATTCGTATAAATAGAGTTTGTGTTGAAAACATCAGTTCTATCACCAGTGTGATGGGCAAGTGAAATTTCTGATGTTTTGAATTTTAGCATGACAATTTGTAGGTGGACCTCTATAGATATGTGATAGTCAGCAAAATTGGAGGAGATTAATTCAGATACAGGAAGGTACTTTTAAATAAATAAATAAATAAATAAATAAATAAATAAATAAACAAGAACTTTTGAAGAAGAGAAGACTTTTTTAACATTACACTACATGTTATATAGTGAAAATAAACCCCGCCCACTGCAGCCATGTTTTTTGTCGGATCAAAATTTCTTCAAGGAATCTGACAGAGGTCCACCCAAGGAACATGCATGCCAAATAACTATGAAATAAAACAAGAACTTTTGCAGAATATATTTTCAGCATTACACTATATGTTATATAGTGAAAATAAGCCTCGCCCATGGCGGCCATGTTTTTTTGTAAGATCAAATTTTTTTCAAGGAATCTGACAACAGTCCACCCAAGGACAATTCATGCAAATTACAATGAAATCCCACAAGTACTTTTGCAGAAGAAGATTTTTTAGCTTTACATTATATGTTAAATAGTGAAAATAAGCCCCGCCCATGGCGGCCACGTTTTTTGTCGGATCAAAATTTCTTCAAGGAATCTAAAAGAGATCCACCCAAGGAACATTCATGCAAAATAAAACCAAGGCATCGCATGCGATACAAATCCCCTCGCACTAGACAACTTTGTGTGGAAAACACTGAAATGGCAAAAGTCCAACTTGCTTGAGATATTATCATATGCAACATTTGTGTAAAGTTTGTTTAAAAATCCTCCAATAAATGTACATTCTAGAGTGATGACGTTTCTCTAAAAATAGCCATAGTGACCTTGACTTGAGGCCATGACCACGAAAGTAGATCTTGCTCAAGATATTATCATAAGCATCTTTTGTGTGAAGTTATATTAAAATCTGTTAATAAATGTAGGCGGTAGAGCGATGACAAAGTTTTTCAAAAGATAGCCACAGTGACCTTGACTTTGAGGTCATGACCTTGAAAGTCGAAGTAAGTCGAGATATTATCGTAAGAAACATTTGTGTGAAGTTCTATTACAAACCATCATTAAATGTAGGCGCTAGAGCGATGACAAAGTTTTTCTAAAAATAGCCACAGTGACCTTGACCTTGAAAGTCTAAATAGCTCGAGATATTGTCATAAGGAACATTTGTGTGAAGTTATATTGAAATTGGTGAAAAAATGTAAGCACTAGAGCAATGACAAAGTTTTTCTAAAAATAGCCACAGTGACCTTGACCTTGAAAGTCAAACTCGCTCGAGGTATTGTCATAAGGAACATTTGTGTGAAGTTATATTGAAATGGGTGAAGAAATGTAAGCGCTAGAGCCATGACAAAGTTTTTCTAAAAATAGCCACAGTGACCTTGACTTTGAAAGTGGAACTCACTAGAGATATTGTTATAAGGATCATTTGTGTGAAGTAATATCGAAATTGGTGAAAAAAATGTAAGCGCTAGAGCAATGACAAAGTTTTTCTAAAAATAGCCACAGTGACCTTGACCGTGAAAGTCATACTCGTTCGAGGTATTGTCATAAGCAACATTTGTGTGAAGTTATATTGAAATCAGTGAAGAAATGTAGGCGCTAGAGCGATGACAAAGTTTTCTAAAAATAACCATAGTGACCTTGACCTTGAAAGTCGAAATGGTGAGATATTGTCATAAGGAACATTTGTGTGAAGTTATATTGAAATCGATGAAGAAATGTAAGCGCTAGAGGGATGACGAAGTTTTTTCTAAAAATACACACAGTGACCTTGACCTTGAAAGTGGAACTTGCTAGAGATATTGTCATAAGGAACATTTGTATGAAGTTATATTGAAATTGGTGAAGAAATGTAAGCGCTAGAGCGATGACAAAGTTTTTCTAAAAAATAGCCACAGTGACCTTGACCTTGAGGCCTTGACCTTGATAGTCGAATCCGCTTGAGATATTGTCATAAGGAACATTTGTGTGAAGTTATATTGAAATCAGTGAAGAAATATAGGCGATTTTTGTTTGTTTGATTTGAGGTTTAACGTCCCCGTCAACACTGTAAAGGTCATTTTGGAGACGTTGCTTCCAATTTTGTGGGACTTTCACCCGACATTGCGATGAATTGACATCTCAAGCCCTGTCGCCCAATGAAACCAATAGGGTTTATCAGCATGGACGGTCCGCCTCGCACCGCGGTTCCTGGACAAGCTTATATCCTCTAAGCGGTTTACCAGTACTAGTGTGCGGGCCGGATTCAGCTCTGCGTGGAAGCATCATGCAGCCCATATATTTCTTCAAGCCCCTATGAGCGGGGGCTGTAAATATAGGCGATAGAGCGATGACAAAGTTTTTTCTAAAAATAGTCACCTTCACCTTGAGGCCATGAGTTGGAAAGTCGAACTCGCTGGAGATATTTTTACAAGAGGCTCAATGAGCCTAAACCGCTCACATGAGGAACTTAAGTTTTAACAATTCACAGACTTGACTACTAAATCTGCTAATAGAATCCAGCCCATTGACCCTTACAGGATATAAGTCATCATTATTGCATTGCATTCCAAGTTAGAGACTTCTAGCTTCTATTGTTCCTGAGAAATCTTTGACGAAAATTTAACATTGGTCAAAATGGAGAGAAAGAAGAATGAAAGAACAGATGAACAAATAAGCTGAGAAAGCCCAATGTCTCTTACACAAAATAAGTCATCATTATTCTATTGAATACCAAATTTGATGCTTCTAGCTTTTATAGTTCCTGAGAAATCTTTGATTAAAAATTTAACATTGGTCTATTATCTCTATATGGAGAGAAAGAAGAATGAAGGAACAAATGAACCAGACTAGCTCCAAAACCTAATGCAGCCTTTCCCCTTGCCCAATGGTGCTACACATAAAATTTAAACAAGATTGGTCGACTGCCTTCTGAGATATGCTTCATTGAAAGTGTGGACGACGGATGGACGGACGACAGACGACGGACTCCGGAGCCTTGGTATACTATAAGCTCACTGGAGCCTTTGGCTCAGGTGAGCTAAAAATTCAAGTCGCTATTTCTGTCACAACATTTTCCCTACGTTAAGTCTATGGGCAATTTTTTTTGTCTCTCAAGGTCACGTAACTCCGAGGTCAATATTCCGATTCGGCCCAAAATCGAACTTAACCGAGATTTTATGCCTGTCCTCGTTACCTGCAAGTTTGAAGCTGATATGAATAAAAATAAAGTTGCTATCGTGGTCACAACGTATTTTTTTTACTCAAGGGCAGGTAACTCCAAGGCAAATATTCAGATTCGGCCCAAAATCGAACTTAACCGAGATTTTATGTCTGTCCTCTTTACCAGCAAGTTTGAAGCTGATCTGAAAAAAATTCAAGTCGCTATCGTAGTCGCAACATTTTCCCTAATTAAGTCTATGGGCAAATTTTTTGTCGCTCAAGGTCACGTAACTCCGAGGTCAATATTCCGATTCGGCCAAAAATTGAACTTAACCGAGATTTTATGCCTGTCCTTGTTACCTGCAAGTTTGAAGCTGATATGAATAAAAATAAAGTTGCTATCGTGGTCACAACGTATTTTTTTATGCTCAAGGGCAGGTAACTCCAACGAAAATAATCCGATTCGGCCCAAAATCGAACTTAACCGAGATTTTATGTCTGTCCTCGTTACCTGCAAGTTTGAAGCTGATCTGAAAAAAAATTCAAGTCGCTATCGTAGTCACAACATTTTCCCTATGTATGGGCAAATTTTTTGTCGCTCAAGGTCATGTAACTCCGAGGACAATATTCCGATTCGAACTTAACTGAGATTTTATGCCTGTCCACGTTACCTGCAAGTTTGAAGCTGATCTGAATAAAAATAAAGTTGCTATCGTGGTCACAACGTATTTTTTATGCTCAAGGGCAGGTAACTCCAAGGCAAATAATCCGATTCGGCCCAAAATCTAACTTAACCGGGATTTTATGTCTGTCCTCGTTACCTGCAAGTTTGAAGCTGATATGAAAAAAATTCAAGTCGCTATCGTAGTCACAACATTTTCCCTATGTTAAGTCTATGGGCAAATTTTCTGTCGCTCAAGGTCACGTAACTCCGAGGTCAATATTCCGATTCGGCCCAAAATCGAACTTAACCGGGATATTATGCCTGTACTGGTTATCTGCAAGAATGAAGTCGATCAGAAAATAATTGACGGAGCTAGAGTGATGACTAAGCTTTTTCCTATGTGAAGTCTATGGGAGCTAGATGTTGCCATGGCAACCAGAGTTCCACTCAGATCTGCCTGAAAACCTAATGAAGCCTTTCCACTTGCCCAATAATGCGCACATGAAATTTGATCAAAGTTGGCCAAGTAGTCTTTAAGATATACATTTTTGAAATTCCCATTAACCCTAATGCAAAAACACACAAGGGCAGGTAACTCCTAAGTGAATGATCCGATTCTGCCAGCTATCGAACTTGACCGAGATTTCATGGCTGTGCTGGTTATCTGCAAGAATAAAGCCAATCTGAAAATAATTGAAGCAGCTACGGTGATGACAACATTCTCCCCATGTTAAGTCAATAGGCAATTTTTTCAACGCTCAAGGGCACGTAACTCCTGAGTGAATAATCCGATTCAGCCCAAAATCGAACTTGATCGAGATTTCATGCGTCCTCGTTATCTGCAAGAATGAAGTCGATCAGAAAAAAATTGACGGAGCTAGAGTGATGACAAGCTTTTTCCTATGTTAAGCCTATGGGAGCTCTTTGTTGCTGTGGCAACCAGAGTTCTCATCCGATCTGCACGAAAACCTATTAACAGCCTTTCCCCCTACCTGATGATTGTTCATATGAAATTTGATCAAGGCCGGCCCACTGGTTCCAGAGATATACTTCGTTGAAAGTGTGGACGACGGACGCCGGCTCGTGGTATACTAATACCTCACATGAGCCTTCGGCTCAGGTGAGCTAATAAGGAACATTTATGTGAAGTTATATTGAAATTGGTGAAGAAATGTAGGCGCTAGAGCGATGAAAAAGTTTTTCTAAAAATAGCCACAGTGTCCTTGACCTTGAGGTCATGACCTTGAAAGTCCAACTCACTCAAGATATTGTCATAAGGAACATTTGTGTGAAGTTATATTGAAATCAGTGAAGAAATATAGGAGCTAGAGCGATGACAAAGTTTTTCTAAAAATAGCCACTGTGCCCTTGACCTTGAAGCCATGACCTTGAAAGTGGAACTCGCTCGAGATATTTTTATAAGGATCATTTGTGTGAAGGTATATTGAAATTGGTGAAGAAATGTAAGCGCTGGAGCGATGACAATGTTTTTCTAAAAATAGCCACAGTGACCTTGACCTTGAGGTCATGACCTAGAAAGTCAAACTCGCTCGAGATATTTTTATAAGGATCATTTGTTTGAAGTTATATTGAAATTGGGGGAGAAATGTAGGCGCTAGAGCCATGACAAAGTTTTTCAAAAAATAGCCAGAGTGACCTTGACCTTGAGGTCATGACCTTGAAAGTCGATCTTGCTCCAGATATTGTCGTAAGAAATGTTCGTGTGAAGTTATATTAAAATCGGTCAAGAAATGTAGGTGCTAGAGCGATGACAAAAGTACGTACGTACGTGGCGCTAGAGCCATGACAAAAGTATGTACGTACGTGGCGCTAGAGCGATGACAAAAGTACGTACGTACCTACCTACGTACGTGACAAATGCTATATCCCCCCTCACAACTATGTTGTGCGAGGGGATGAAATCCAACAGGTGGGTTTGGAGGAGAAGATTTTTAAAGATTTTTAATTTTTTGTGTGGTTTTGTTGCCATGACAACCAGAGTTCTGGGTGTAACATAATTCTTTGAAGGAATTTAGAAGAGGACTAAGTAAGGAACATTCCTGTGAAGTTTGGTTACAATTGGCCCAGTAGTTTAGGAGGAGAAGATGTTTTAGCATTACACTATATGTTAAATAGGGAAAATAAGCCCCGCCCATGGCGGCCATGTTTTTTGTCGGATCAAAATTTCTTCAAGGAATCTGAAAGAGGTCCACCCAAGGAACATTCAGGCAAAATAAAAATGAAATCCAACAGGTGGTTTTGGAGGAGAAGATTTTTAAAGATTTTTAATTTTTTGTGTTGTTTTGTTGCCATGGCAACCAGAGTTCTGGGTGTAACAAAATTCTTTGAAGGAATTTAGAAGAGGACTAAGTAAGGAACATTCCTGTGAAGTTTGGTTACAATGGGCCCAATAGTTTAGGAGGAGAAGATGTTTTAGCATTACACTATATGTTAAATAGGGAAAATAAGCCCCGCCCATGGCGGCCATGTTTTTTGTCGGATCAAAATTTCTTCAATGAATCTGAAAGAGGTCAACCCAAGGAACAGTCATGCAAAATAAAAATGAAATCCAACAGGTGGTTTTGGAGGAGAAGATTTTTAAATATTTTTATTTTTTATGGTTTTGTTGCCATGGCAACCAGAGTTCTGGGTGTAACAAAATTCTTTGAAGGAATGTAGAAGAGGACTATGTAAGGAACATTCCTGTGAAGTTTGGTTACAATTGGCCCAGTAGTTTAGGAGGAGAAGATGTTTAAAGAAAAAGTTAATGCACGGATGCACGGACGCACGACGGACACAGGGCCATGACAATAGCCCCGCTGGCCCCCGCTGGCCTTCGGCCAGTGGAGCTAAAAATGACTAAGTTCACAATCTGAAAAAAGTGACAAAAATTGATTCGAAGATTAAGTCCAAACCATATGCGCATCCTCATACCAAGGGGAAGGCACATGCAAAGTTTCCAAATGATCAGTATAAAAGTGTAAGAGGAGTTGCGATGACAAGAGGTACGTATCGCATACCTAAAAATGACTAAGTTCACAATATGGAAAAAGTGACAAAAATTGATTCGAAGATTAAGTCCAAACCACATGCGCATCCTCATACCATGCCGAAAGCACATGCAAAGTTTCCAAATGATTGGTATAAAAGTGTAGGAGGAGTTGCGATGACAAGAGGTGCCAACCCAATACCAATTGAAGGTTAAAAATGACTAAGTTCGCAGTCTGGAAAAAGTGACAAAAATTGATTCGAAGATTAAGTCCAAACCATATGCGCATCCTCATACCAAGGGGAAAGCACATGCAAAGTTTCCAAATGATCAGTATAAAAGTGTAAGAGGAGTTGCGATGACAAGAGGTACGTATCGCATACCTAAAAATGACTAAGTTCACAATATGGAAAAAGTGACAAAAATTGATTCGAAGATTAAGTCCAAACCACATGCGCATCCTCATACCATGCCGAAAGCACATACAAATTTTCCAAATGATTGGTATAAAAGTGTAGGAGGAGTTGTGATGACAAGAGGTACCAACCCAACACCAATTCAAGGTTAACAAGAGGCCCAAGAGGGCCTGTCGCTCCACCGGCTAACTTCAGACAATTGTCATATTTATTACATTAACCAATTGTATACTAGTGGACTCTTCTATTGCTATATGTTGGACCAGTCCATTTGTCATATAAGGGGTGTCAGGCCTATTTTTTCTATTTTTGAGGGAAAATTCTGCTAGCAAATAGTGCAGGCCCTGATCAGACATGGTGTTCTGTGGGGTCTGATCTGGGCCAGCACTGTTTGCCAAGGTACCCATTTAGGGTTTACCCGCATGCAATGGGTAAAAAAGAAACAAGTGATCCACCCAAGGAATGTCCATTCTATATTTTTTGGACCCCAGAGCCATGGTTGGCAGGATTTATGTGAGTGACCATTTGGCATTGCTCCGTTCTAAATATCTAAAGCTCTGGGCCTTATGGTTTCAGAGAAGAAGACTTTTTTTTAAGTTTTTCCTATTATACGTCTATGGGAACTAATATGCCTCTGGGCGTGACCAATTTTTTACCCCAGGGGCATTGTTGTATAAAAGTATAAAAGTGTAAGAGGAGTTGCAATGACAAGAGGTACGTATCGCATACCTAAAAATGACTAAGTTCACAATATGGAAAAAGTGACAAAAATTGATTCAAAGATTAAGTCCAAACCACATGCGCATCCTCATTCCATGGCGAAAGCACATGCAAAGTTTCCAAATGATCGGTCTAAAAGTGTAGGAGGAGTTGCGATGACAAGACATCCAGTGTAAAATGTCGACGGAATGACGGACGGACGGACAGACCACCGGACCACCGGACGGACGGACAGACGGACGGAAACTTGCACGCCTATGTCTTCCTGCTAAAGCAGGTGCGACAAAAAATAAATAACAAGAGGGCCATGATGGCCCTGGATCGCTCACCTGACCCATATGATAGAGTAACAAGTGGGCCTCTGGGAGGGCCATTATTGACCCCAGGGCTACAATGTGCATAATGTTGATGGAGGTTTAAAAAGGTGAAGCTTCATACCAAATATCAACAAAGCCTATAATTTGAACAATCTTGGCAAAGGTCCACTAGATGAAGCTACACACCAAATATCAAAGACCTGGGCCTTGGGGTTTCCGAGACGATGTTTTAAAGATATTCCCTACATAGCCTATGTAAAACCAAATGGCCCCGGGGCGGGGACATTTTTGGCCTCAGAGCTATAATTTAAACAATCTTGATAGAGGTCCACTAGATGAAGCTTCACACCAAATATCACCGACCTAGGCCTTGCTGTTTCAGAGAAGAAGATTTCCAAAGATTATCTCTATATATAAGTCTATGTAAAACCAAAGGGCCCCAGGGCAGGGGCTATAAATTGAACAATCTTGGTAGAGGTCCACTAGATGAAGCTCCATACCAAATATCAAAGACATGGGCCTTGTGGTTTCAGAGAAGAAGATTTTTAAAGATTTACCTATATAAGTCTATGCAAAACCAAAGGGTCTCGGGGCGGGGGCATTTTTGGCCCCCGGACTATAAATTGAATAATCTTGATAGAGGTCCACTAGATGAAATTTCACACCAAATATCAAAGACCTAGGCCTTGTGGTTTCACAGAAGAAGATTTTTAAAGGTTTTCCCTATATAAGTCTATGTAAAACCAAAGGGCCCCCGAGACAGGGGCGTTTTTGGTCTCAGGGCTATAATTTGAACAATCTTGGTAGAGGTCCACTAGATGAAGCTTCATACCAAATATCAAAGACCAGGGCTATCTGGTTTCAGAGAAGAAGATTTTTCAAGATTTTCCCTATATATAAGTCTATGTAATACCAAAGGGCCCTGGAGCGGAGGCATTTTTGGCCCTAGGGCTATAATTTGAACAATCTTGGTAGAGGTCCACAAGATTAAGCTTCATACCAAATATCAAAGACCTAGGCCTTGTTGTTTCAGAGAAGAAGATTTTTAAAGGTTTTCCCTATATAAGTCTATGTAAAACCAAAGGGCCCCAAGGCTGGGGCATTTTTTGGTCTCAGGGCTATAATTGAACAATTTTGGTAGAGGTCCACTAGATGAAGCTTCATACCAAATATCAAAGACCTAGGCCTTGTGAATTCAGAGACAAAAAATTTTCAAGATTTTTCCCATATAAGTCTATGTAAAACCAAATGGCCCTGGAGCGGGAGCATTTTTGGCCCGTGGGCTATAATTTGAACAATCTTGATAGGAGTCCACTAGGTGAAGCTTCATACCAAATATCAAAGACCTGGGACATGTGGTTTCAGAGAAGAAGATTTTTTAAGATTTCCCTATATAAGCCCATGTAAAACCAAAGGGTCTCGGGCGTGGGCATTTTTGGCCCGAGCACTATAATTTGAACAATCCTGGTAGGGATCCACTAGGTGTAGCTTCATACCAAATATCAAAGACATGGCCCTTACGGTTTCAGAGAAGAAAATTTTTAAAGATTTTCCCTATATAAGCCTATGAAAAACCAAAGGGCCCCGGGGCGGGGGCATTTTTGGCTCCAGCACTATAATTTGAACAATCTTCGTAGGGGTCCACAAGATGAAGCCTCATACCAAATATCAAAGACCTGGGCCTTGCGGTTTCAGAGAAGAAGATTTTTCAAGATTTTCCATATATAAGCCCATGTAAAACCAAAGGGCCCTCGAGCAGGGGCATTTTTGGCCCCAGGGCTATAATATGAAAAATCTTGGTAGGGGTCCACTAGGTGAAGCTTCATACCAAATATCAAAGACCTAGGCCTTGCGGTTTCAGAGAAGAAGATTTTTAAAGATTTTTCCTATTTAAGCCCATGTAAAACCAAAGGGCCCCGGGGCGGGGACTTTTTTGGCCCCAGCACTATAATTTGAACAATCTTGGTAAGGGTCCCCTTGATGAAGCTTCATACCAAATATCAAAGACCTGGGCCTTACGGTTTCAGAGAAGAAGATTTTTAAAGCTCTTCCCTGTATAAGCCCATATAAAACCAAAGGGCCCTGCAGCGGGGGCATTTTTGGCCCCAGCACTATAATTTGAACACTCTTGGTAGGGGTCCACTAGATGAAGCTTCAAACCAAATATCAAAGACCTGGGCTTTGCGGTTTCAGAGAAGAAGATTTTTACAGATTTTCCCTATATAAGCCCATGTAAAACCAAAGGGCCCTGGAGCGGGGGCATTTTTGGCCCCTGCACTATAATTTGAACAATTTTGGTAGGGGTCCACTAGATGAAGCTTCATACCAAATATCAAAGACCTGGGCCTTGTGGTTTCAGAGAAAAAGATTTTTTAAGTTTTTGGTGAAAAAAAAATCTATTTTTGGCTCCTATGACCTAGATATGCAACGGACCGGAACCATTTGAACAACTTTGAAAGGGGACCACCTAAGGATCATTCCTGTGAAGTTTGGTCAAAATCCGATCAGTGGTTTAGGAGTAGATGTCGTTTGAAGAAATTGTTTACGGACGGACGGACGGACGCACGGACTGACGACGGACGAAAAGTGATCCCAAAAGCTCACCTCGTCACAACGTGACGGTGAGCTAAAAATAAAATAAAATAAAATGCAAAACTCAAGGGTATCGTTAACAATTTGGCAACCGTCAAGGAAATGAGCTGTTGCCTCGGTTGTGCAGTAATTAAGTAACTTTTTCATCTAATAAAACCAGTTTAGGTATAATCCTGTGCAAGTTGGCCCGTCCATGCTCAATGATAAACCCTTTTGGTTGCATTGGGCAACAGGGCTTGAGAAGTCATTTCATCTCAATGTTAGGGAAAAGTCCCCCAAAATTGCAAGCGTCGCCTAGAAAAATGACCTATAGATACAGGGTTTAGCGGCATCGTTAAACCTCAAATCAATCAAATTTATCCCGGATTTTTTTCAGATTTTCAAATAAGTTTTTAAATCTTAGTCCCATCAACACGGCCTAACCTGTTGTTGGGTTGTTAAATGCAAACACATGGTTGCCCTGAAAATGAGCACTTAATCGAGATGTGGAGTGATTTGTGCCACCAGAGATTTTATACTGAAGTACTTGTTGGTTCTCAGACAGTTGTTGCTTCTTCATACTTGTTAATTATGCATTCCTGTATCTGGATATTGTTGCTTGTATTTTTGTTGCTGGATGACAAGAACCCGTAATCAGGTGTCTGGGGGACCCCCTACATCCAGGGTTTCCCAATCAGTTCCTCGCCTACAAGAGCAAATTACCCCTGTTTGGGAATCACGGTCTCGTGTCAGGCAGCAATGACAGCCGGGCAGGCATGGTCAGTTACGGAGTAGTCGTTTTCGCTCCTGCAGTATGCCAGGGTCCAAAAGGAAAAGAAAACGATTACCACTTAATTCAAGGGTTTTGGGTCGTAAGTCTCGTCTTGTTCGGGAACCTACAAAGTCATTGAACAAACCAAAGAAACATAAGTCTGTCAGATCTAAGAAGAGCACAAAGGCTAAAAGAGTGCTCAAACATAAGCGGCGATTAAGCACACCAGAGGATACATCTGAGTCATCTGAAAGTTCCAGTGGGGATTCAAGTTCTTCGGAGGATGAGATAGGGGCCCGGAAGCAGAAAAGACGGAAACTTTTGGACATTTTTAATCACTCGTCCTCTGATGAAGATACATGCAATTCATCATCAGTAAGTGATTCTGAGGATTCTTTTGCCTTAGGAATTTTCACTGATTCCACTTCTCCTCAGATTTCCAAAACTATAAAAAAGAAAATTAGGAACAGAGAATTTGTAAATCTGTCAAAACTTTAATATGGGAGAGATTCACGTAATCTCAGCATAAATGTTAGGAAATCTAAATTAAAGACATTAACTTCACTAAGGAAGGCCCCACAACGTGAATTAAATAATATATTAAGTTGGTGTAGAGCATTCCAGCTATAAGCCAGCATTTATGCAAGGAAATATGCAAGTGAAGGTTCTGGCATGTTTCAATACATGACCATTATTTAGACTTTAGCACACAGGGGGCAAAATTGGTTATTATATGATAAAATATTTCGCCAACTTCGTGCTAAACGTAGGTTACCATTGGGTAGGCTGCATGTGCAAACCCATCTGTTTCAGTCTCTAAGTAAGACTCAAATCAGGTCTCAGGGTTCCAGACCAAATAAAAGTCAGCCAACAATCAATAATGTGCCCCAGCCACAGCCAGGCCTGGCAACTCCTGCTCAACGGGCGATTTTTCGAAATGGATTCTGCTGGTCCTATCAACGAAACGGGGAATGTAACCGCCCCAATTGTTCAAGACTCCACAAATGTTCCTTAAGTAATGGGCAGCACGCAGGCGCTTTGTGCTCCATGTCCTCATACCAAGGCCACTTTGGTCAGTCCAGCCAGCAATCTCAGAGAAAACAAAATAAAGGTTCCCTTGATACTTCCAACAATAGTAAAGGCCCAAATGCTTGGTCGGTACTTAGATGGGTATACTCAGGATGACAGGAGGTTTATCATAAAGGGGTTTTCTGAGGGTTTTGCTTTAAGAGTAGTGGGTTCAGTGCCTTCTTCAATTTCGCCAATCCATTCTTCAGCACTGGCACATCCTGACTTTATTGAACGAAAGCTACAGAAAGAGCTCAGACTGGATAGAATTAAGGGCCCTTATAAATCAGATCCTTTTGACAATTTTAAGGTCAGTCCTTTAGGCGTGGTTCCCAAACGAGAGCCTAATTCTTTTCGTTTGATCCAGGACCTTTCTTTTGGACCTCAAGGATCTGCTGTTAATCACTTCATCCCAACTGAGAATGCAACTGTGGCTTTAGAGACCTTTGATGATGTTGCTAAACTAGTTTTAGAGTGCGGTAGAAGCTCTTTAATTTCAAAGGCAGACATAGAGGAAGCTTATAGAGTAGTTCCTTTGAGCCCTATGGAGTATCCTAGATTAGGGTTTTCTTTCTGTTGGTTTTCTTTTGCTCCAGCATTTCAGTGGTTTCTTGCTGTCGAGTCCTCACCGTTGTCTCACCTCTGTGGTTCTTTGATTTCTGTGTTCACGGAGATGTTGCACTGATGAGGTAGGAGGCCTTCATGCGGACTGAACAAATTATTTGTCTAAATCGCGACGGAAGTAAGGGCGAGGATTGTGGCCACGTAAAATCGATTTAAGCCCCCCAGTGGAAATCTTCCACTGACCGTTCCAAGGCGGCTCTTCTGTGGCGATTTATTTATGTTGTTGTTTGTTACTTACTGTGTGTATCACTTGTGTCTTTCAATTTTGGATGGCCATATGGCCATTTTGTGGGAAAGTAACTGTCCATATGGCCTTCCTTTGCTTAGGTTTCCATTATGGTCTGGTCGCTTAATGTTTGTATTTCTTTCCCTTTGGTGTCTTTTATGGATGGAGTAAGTTAATTGTATCAATACCTGATCTTTGCTTTACTTCTACTTTGCATGGAAGGGACACTTTTACTTTGAGCGGGTTTTAGTGATGGGGGCTTCTTCCTCGGTAAGAATTTTTGAGACAATTTCTAAAGGCATTCAGTGAGTTTTGCAATCAAAATTGGGGGGTAAACCATGTGTCACATATTATCGATGATTTTATTTTCATCGGTAAGAGATTGTGCTGATGCTTTACAAAAAATTTTGAATTTTTGCAACGAGGTTGGTATTCCCATTAAGCAGGAAAAAACTATATTTCCTACCACGTGTGCCCCAATTCATGGCATAGAATTGGATACAGTTAATTTAGAGGCTTGTTTACCTCAAGATAAACTATCCGAGTTGAAACAACTACTGAAGAGTAATATACACAGAAAAAAGATAAGATTTAGGGATTTGCAATCTCTGCTTGGGCATTTGAATTTTGCATGTAGGGTGATCAAACCAGGTAGGTGTTTTCTTAGAAGGTTATATGATCTAACATGTGGAACTCATAAACAGCAGCAACTTATTCGTCTTAACAAAGCAGTTTATTCTGTTTATTTGTGACAACTTGAGCATTGTTCATTGTTTGAACAAACAAACCAGCAAGGATAAAACAATAATGCATATGTTACGAATTATAGTCTTAAAGAGTTTGAAGTACAATTTTTGCTTTTCCAGCAAGCACATTAGCTCCAAGTCTAACAGCATTTGCAATAAACTCTCCAGATTTCAGATCTCAGAAGCAAAGGCATTAGCAAAGCACATAAAAGAATAGCCAGAAGAAATTCCACCAGAAGTCTCTCCAGACAATATGCTACTATGAGTACTGTTTTGCTGAAGGCGTCTTTGGCAGCAAGCACTAGGAAGGCTTACAAACGATTCTGTGAAAGATTTGATGACTTTTGTTCATAAACTTTGGAGGTGGACAATTTCCCATCTGATTCTGGATCAGTTTCCCATTTTATAGCTTATTTATATGCAGAACTTTGCTGCATTTACAATATCTAGTCATCTGTCAGCGATTTTCTTTTTTCATAAGTTGAAAAGCTTTCCTGATCCTTGTCAAGATTTTGTGACACAAAGAGTGTTGCTAGGTTGTAAGAAATCTGTTCCATCCACCGATTTAAGGCGTCCTATCTTATTGAAAGATTTACATAGGACGGTAAAAGCATGTAGATATTTGTTTTCACTTTATGAACGCTATCTTCTTTCAGCATTATTTTTTGGTGGCGTTTCATGGTTTCTTCCGCATGGGCGAATTAATCAACTTCAGTAGGAAGCGTACAAGGAAAGTCATTCAATTACATGATCTTTCATGCAAAAAAGGATCACTGCAAATTTATCAGCATTATTATAAAACAAGGCGGTCACAGAGACCACTTTCCATTAGCATTGCTCCTAAACCAAATCATTGCCCTGTTAAGGCCCTGAAGCGCTATCTTGAATTAAGAGGCTCTAATTTAGGGCCTTTATTTGTGCTCTCTAATGGGAACATCTGTTACATCATACATTTTTTCCACTTTTTTCAGACAAGTGTTAGATTTGGTGGGTTTGTCACCTCGTTTTTATAAGGGCCATAGCTTTCGTATTGGGGCTTGTTCAGAGGCCATAAAGCAAGGGATCCCACAAGAGTCAGTAATGGCTTTAGGTCGTTGGTCCTCTAGAGCAGCCTTCAAACGGTATATTCGTATCCTATGATTTCGTCACAGACATTATAACAGTTGTGGGGCCTACTTATGTGAGGATTAAGTTTCATTCAATTGGTACTGAGAGTAGGGAGGGGCATTGGGGTGTGCCTATTTTATGCTCATGCATTTAAGACTACTGGGAGTTTACTTTTGGTACGCTGTAATCAGTTATTCCGACACAAGTGTGTATGCAAAGTTGAGATTCAAAGACATATATTGGATTTTGCATTAAGTCTACATATACAACAGTGTATGCCGAAAGGGCTAGTAAAATGATTATGTAAGAAGTGTTCGACGCTCTTGCAGTGGGGGAATAATGTTTGAGCTGGGATTGTTTGCATCATTGGGGTGTGGTGTGGATACCCCCGGCTGAGATTTGTTTACATGTATCATGTAGGTTGTCTGAAGTTGCTGCTTCATAGGGTTTTCAATCTGTGTCATTGGATAAGCAGACCTATGAATTAAGTTGTAATATCTTATCATGTGGGTATCTTTTTATATTGCAAGTTCAATGTTTACAAATAAGGCAATCATTTTGGATGGTTGCAGTAGTGGGTTGGGGTCTGGGTTGATGATGTTTGCACCATTGGGGTGTGGTGTGATCATCCAAGCTTGGATTTCTTTCCATTATATAGGTTCATTGTTAAAGTGTTTAAACAGGCAGAGACATAACTTACTATTTCTGGTTGTGTAGTCACCGCCTCAGTTTAGGAGTAATATACATTGTGTTTTAAGGATCTGAATTAGTCTTGGATTTCTTTCGTATGACTGGTTCCCCTGGGGTTGGCCGTTTCGGCGGGCTGGTGCGGCCAACTTGGTGGCTTCAGACTTGTAATTATTACTTTTGGGTTATACAGAGTTATCTCTCTTACATGGTTTTACATGAATCTCACATGATGTTTGTATTTGTCTGGTTTTTGTATTAAGAGTTCGTCAGGGAATCATTTCCCTGACATTATCAAATCGAACTCTAATAGTTATTTGTCTATTACATCCTTGCCACCAAATGAATCCCCGGTGTCTCAGTCTTACGTCAGAAGTCTCTCATTCTGGGGGAACTGGCTGGTGGGTTGAGTGTTATGAACAAGAATATACTGACTGTTGTACAAGTTTGGGTTTGTGGAATGTAACCAAGGAACAATATGTGCTCCATATATTCTTACCTGGCACTATTAATAACACTCAATGGCTCAAACTACCTGTCTCCAACAAATTGTCATGGTCGGTAATATTTGGTAGCCCTTAACCTCAAAATAATATAGGCATAACTGTGGCAATAAGTGGTGGACTGTAACCTTGAAATAATATGCGCTGCTCCACAACATAGTCAAACTATATGTAAAGTTACAGCTTCATCAGATGTAAAATGCAGAAGGCATTATCTGGAAACAAAATATGTTTAGAAAAATTTGAGAAAGGGGAATACCTCTGGCAATATTTTGTGGACTGTAAGATCAAAATAATATGCACTGTTCCATATCATGGTCTTACTATATGTAAAGTTTCAGCTTCATCAGATGTAAAATCTAAGAGGAGTTATCCAGAAACGGAATGTTTAGAAAAATCTGTGAAAGGGGTATAACTCTGGTAATATTTGGCAGACTGTAACCTCAAAATAATATGCACTGTTGCATAGCATTGTCTTACTGTATGTAAAGTTTCAACATCATCGGATCTAAATATGTAGGAGTTATCTAGAAACAAAATGTTAACATATTTTTTCAAAGAGGCATAACTCTATTATTATTTGGTGGACCATAACCTTGAAACAATATGCGCTGCCCAACGTCATGGTCTAATTATATATGAAGTTTCACCTAAATCGGATGTAAAATGTAGGAGGAGTCATCCAGAAACGAAAAATTTACAAAAAAATTCGAAGGGGCATAACTCTATTTATATTTGGTGGACCATAACCTCGAATCAATATGCACTGCCCCTCATCATGGTCTAACTATGTATGAAGTTCCAGCTTGATCGGATGTAAACTGTTGGAGGAGTTATCCGGAAACAAAAAGTTTACAAAAAAATTCAAAGGGGCATAACCTTATTAATATTTGGTGGACGGTGACCTCGAAACAATATGCGCTGCCCCACATCATGGTCTAACTATGTATGAAGTTTTAGCTTGATCAGATGTAAACTGTAGGAGGAGTTATCCAGAAACAAAAAGTTAACAAAAAATTTTCAAAGGGGCATAACTCTATTAATATTTGGTGGACCATAACCTCGAAATAATATGCACTGCCCCACATCATGGTCTAACTATGTATTAAGTCTCAGCTTGATCGGATGTAAACTGTAGGAGTTATCCAGAAATGAAAAGTTTACAGACGGACAGACGTGTGATTGAATAACGTCTCATGTTTGGTAATGTACACGCCAATGAATCTTATAAGATCTGTGGTAAAAGTGAGATTATCCATGCATATAAACCATATTGGTTTCATTGGACGACAGGGCTTGAGATGTCATTTCAACTCAATATCGGGTAAATGATCCACAAAAATGGAAGGAATGTCCCCATATTGATCTATACAGCATTGACTGGGACCTTCCACCTCAAATCAAACGACAAACAATTAATGTGTGTGTGTATATATATTGATATGTACATACATATAATGAGCATATATGTATGTGTAAGTTTATAAAGCGTTCAATGCAACAACATGTGCATGTAAGCATTGCATTTGCATAGATGCATGCATATATACAGTTTGTGGATGGATATATCATTGGTTTTCTGCATATGTGATAGTTTTTGTAAAAAAAAAAAACAACAAGAGGGCCCAATGGCCCTATATCGCTCACCTGTGTAGCAGAAAATCATTAGCGTACACCACTTGACATAATGCTATAGGTCCAACAAATTGACCTGTTACTGGTGCACTCTATTAACATAATTTCATACCCGAATGAATGCATATATTTATCTTTGCCGTTTTCCAAAGATAGCAATACTGTTATACAATACATAGAGGTCGGTAAATGGGCGGCTATTCACGTGATGCCGAAAATTCACGAGATGTTTACGAAAGCCGATGTACTAGACGATAGCATTGACTAATTTATTCCTTGCATAAAGGTCAGTCTCAGGTCAAATTGTTCGCACTATACATACTAAATATCTAAGCTCTTGGTCTTATGGCTTCGGAGAAGAATTTTTAAGTTTTTTTTTCCAGTATAAGTCGTCTATAGGAGCTAATGAGCCCTGGGGCGTGGCCAATTCTGACCCAAAGGGCATGATTGGCAGGGTTGATCTAGGGGACCATTTTATGTTGCTATATACTAAATATCTAAGGTCTGTACTTCATGGTTTAAGAGAAGATTTTTGAAGCTTTTTTCCATTATAAGTTTATAGGAGTTAAGGGGCCACATGATTTGGCTAATTTAGACCCCAGGGGTATGATTGGCAGATTTCATGTAGGGGACCACACGACATTGCTACATGCTAAATACCTAAGCTCTGGGCCTTATGGTTTCAAAGAAGATTTTTTAAGGTTTTTTTTTTTATTTTATTTTATTTTTTTTTCCATTTTTAAGTCTATGGTAGCTAATGGGCCAATGAGCGTGGCCAATTTTGACCCAAGGGGCATGGTTGGCATAATTTCTAAAGAGGACCATTTCATGTTGCTACATACGAAATATCTAAGCTCTGGGACTTATGGTTTCAGAGGAGAAGATTTTTGAAGTTTTTTTTTATTTATTAAAAGTATATGGGAGCTAATGGGCACATGGGCGTGGCCAATTTGGCCCAAGGGGCATGGTTGGTAGGATTTCTTAAGATGACCATTTCATGTTGCTACATACTACATATCTAAGCTCTGGGACTTATGTTTTCATAGGAGAAGATTTTTTAAAGTTTCTTATTTTCATTGTAAGTCTATGGGAGCTAATGGGACCATGGGCGTGGTCAATTTTGACCCCAGAGGCACGGTTGGCAGGATTTATGTCGGTCACCACTTGACGTTAATACATGCTATATATTAAAGCTCTGGGTCCTGTGGTTTCAGAGAAGAAGATTCTTTAAGTGTTTCAATTGTAAGTCAATGGGAGCTAAAGAGCCCTGGGGTGTGTCCAATTTGGATCCCAGGGACATAATTGGCAGGATTTATGTAGGTGGCCACTTGACGTTGCTATATACTAAATATCTAAGCTCTGGGCTTTATGGTTTCAGAGAAGAAGGCTTTTGATTTTTTCGATTGTAAGACAATGGGAGCTGATGAGATTAGGCGTAGCCAATTTTGACCCCAGGGGCAGGTTTGGCATGATTATTGTAGGTGACTATTTTATGTTGCTATATACTAAACATCTAAGCTCTGTGCTTCATAGTTTCAGAGAAGATTTTTGAAGCTTTTTTCCATTACGAGTCTATGAGAGCTAAGGGGCCCCAGGGTGTGGCAAATTTGGACCCCAGGGGCATGATTGGCAGGATTTATGTTGGTGACCACCTGCCGTTGCTACACGCTACATATCTAAGCTCTGGGCCCTGGGGTTTCAGGTAAGATTTTTGAAGTGTTTCCCCATATGAGTTTATGGGAGCTGATGAGCCCCGGGGTGTGGCCAATTTTGGCCCCAGGGGAATGGTTAGCAGGATTTATGTAGGCGACTATTTTATGTTGCAACATACTAAATATCTAAGCACTGTGCTTTACAGTTTCAGAGAAGAAGGTTTTTGCTTTTTTCCATTATAAGGGACATAATTGGCAGGATTTATGTAGGTGGCCACTTGACGTTTGTACATACTGAATATCTAAGCTCTGGGCTTTATGGTTTCAGAGAAGAAGGTTTTTTATTTTTTTTTTCATTATAAGTCAATGGGAGCTGATGGAATCGGGCGTGTCCAATTTTGAGCCCCAGGGGCAGTGTTGGCATGTTTTATGTGGGTGACTATTTTATGTTGCTAGATACTAAACATCTAAGCTCTGTGCTTCATAGTTTCAGAGAAGAAGATTTTTGAAGCTTTTTTTCCATTATGAGTCTATGGGAGCTAAGAGGCCCCGGGGTGTGGCCAATTTGGACACCAGGGGCATGATTGGCAGGATTTATGTAGGTGAACACTTGACATTGCTACAAGCTTAGTATCTAAGCTATGGGCCCTATGGTTTCAGAGAAGATTTCTTTAATTTTTCCCATTGTAAGTCTATGGGAGCTATATGTTGCCATGGCAACCAGAATTCCAATCCGATCAGCCCAAAAATCTTAGGCAGTCTTTCCCTCTACCTGATAATGCTTCTCATGAAATTTTATCAAGATTGGCAATGGGTATTAGAGATATACTTATTTGAAATAGTTTATGGACGCACCGATGGATGACGGACAAAATGTGATCACAAAAGCTCACCTTGTCACCAGGGGCATGATTGGCAGGATTTATGTAGGTGAACACTTGACATTGCTACAAGCTTAGTATCTAAGCTATGGGCCCTATGGTTTCAGAGAAGATTTCTTTAATTTTTCCCATTGTAAGTCTATGGGAGCTATATGTTGCCATGGCAACCAGAATTCCAATCCGATCAGCCCAAAAATCTTAGGCAGTCTTTCCCTCTACCTGATAATGCTTCTCATGAAATTTTATCAAGATTGGCAATGGGTATTAGAGATATACTTATTTGAAATAGTTTATGGACGCACCGATGGACGACGGACAAAATGTGATCACAAAAGCTCACCTTGTCACTTCATGACAGGTGAGCTGAAAAAAAGGGGCATTGAGCATTTTGGGATTTCACAATATACGAAGTATGTCTTAAATGATTAAATCTCAATCCCTTTCAGAATGTCAAAACGGAAGTCCTCAGCTGCCTCAAAGATGGCAGTTCCGTCAAAGAGGAGTAAGTCTATAACTGCAAGTGCAGAAGCAGATCAGACAGACTCACTTGTCAATAAACTGATTGACAGAATGGTAGAACGTGGGATAGCTTTGAAAATAGACACAACACCAAATAATAATGAAATTGATATCACTGTCAACAGTGAACCTTCAACCTCAACTGGTGGCGAGACTTCAAATACAGATACAACAATACATCATTCTGCTCAGATGATACCAGTACCGCTTCATACAATACAGTGACAGAAAATATGACACTTTGTGTTAGTACCAACTCTTGTAAAGAAACAAATGAAAAAACAAAAACAAAAAAAAAAAAAACACTTTCAGTTCCAGTAATCAACAGTGCATTACCTTGTTTATTTGGTAAGGACCAGCCACCACTAAGTGCACATTGCACTTATAATATTTCTTTGTCAGCACACATACCTGACAAACTGGAACAAAACATTTGGAATAATAAGTTAATAGAGATGGAGCAGTTGCTGCCTGGCACGAATAGAGATACTGTCTCTATCAACCTGATTGACACTAAACAAGCCACTTCAGACCAGTTACAGTCCTCAAAGTCTTCAAAATCTGACCTTTCATATGATAAATGGTCTCAGGCATTCCATATTTTCATGGAGGTCTACCTGCAAAATTTTACACAAGATGCACCACAATTATTTAAGTATGTGTCATTAATTAGAGATTTGGATAGGGCTTATGGGCAGAAGGCATTTTATTTTATGATAAGCTTGTTTCGAGAGTAAGGCAAAGTTGTCCTGATAAATCCAACAAAATCGTGGTTACAATTACTACACTTGGTACAGTGGCTCCTGTCTATGCTAGACATACATTTATGATCAACTATTGCGATTTCAATTTGGATAAGCCAAAATTAAGCTGAATTTAAATCAGACTGACTGCTGTCTACATTGGGTTTTTCATGATTCATGTTTATACGTGTATTTTGGTGAGATATGATCTATATACTGTCTCACATGACTTACATCACATGGCAGGTTATTGATACATAGAGAATACCAGGTTCGTGTCTTTTGATATCAAGTTTATCAGGCAAGGCTTTGAGAACGCTTGTAGAATTGCGAGGTTGCCTATATCAAATGATACGAATCTGGTAGTCTATTTATCAGTTTATTCCCTTGTACACTCACTCTTAAATTAGCAATTTACAATCAGTTATTGATGGTCTTCGGTGAGTCTAAGCATTCTGGCAGTCGATATATTTAGTATCAGCTGACCATTTTTTTTCCTATGATATTTCTTTTTCAAGTAAGTTTTCCATTTTTCCTAGTTACAATAACATTTTTGTCATTTTGCCAGTAGTCTGTTTCATTCATAAAATTGCAATGTTACGTTGAAGTGATAAAGCTCCCTTGTCCTGAGATAGCATATCTTTATCAAGTCAGTGCATTACAATGCAATATTTATATAGGGGGTAACTGATAAATACCATTTTTGCCAAGTCCTTGGGTGGGGGGTCTAAGTCAAGCTTATGGTATGGTCATGAGCATGACTTTGACTGTGGTCTAATTCGTATGCCCAACTTTTCGATTTATAGTTATCTCTGGTTTGAGTGGGAAGCCCTTGGCACAAGGAATTTATATGCCAAATATGAAGGCTCTATCTTAAACGGTTCGGAAGTTATGAACAATAGTAATTTTTTCTTTAAAGTAGGTCATAGGTCAAGGTCACAGGTCAAAAACATTTGCATGAATGTAAAGAAAGCTCTTGTCACAAGGAACCTACATGCCAAATATGAAGGCTCTATCTTAAATGATTAAAAAGTTATGAACATTTTTTATTTGTTCTTTTAAGTAGGTCAAAGGACAAGGTCATGGTCAAAATATTTTGCATGAATGTAAAGCTCTTATCACAAGGAACCTACAGGCCAAATATGAAGGCCCTATCCCAAACGGTTCAAAAGTTATGACCAAAATGTTAATTTTTTCTTTTAAGTAGGTCAAAGGTCAAGGTCACATGTCAAAATGTTTTGCATGAATGTAAAACTCTTGTTTCAAGACCAACATGCCAAATATAAGGGCTGTATCTCAAACAGTTCAAAAGTTATGACCAATGTTAACTTTTTCGTTTATGTAGGTCAAAGGTCAAGTCACAAGTCATATTTTTTGTGTGAATGTAAAGCTCTTGTCACAAGGAACCTACATGCAAATTATGAAGGCTGTATTTCAAATGGTTCAAAAGTTATGACTAAAATGTTATTTTTTTATTTTAAGTAGGGCAAAGGTCAAGGTCACAGGTCAAAATTGTATGAATGTAAAGCTTTTGTCACAAGGAACATACATGCCAAATATGAAGGCAGTATCTCGAGCGCTTCAAAGGTTATGACCAATGTTATTTTTTTCTTTTAAGTAGGTCAAAGGTCAAGGTCACAGGTCAAATGTTTTTTTGCATGAATGTGAAGCTCTTGTCACAAGGAACCTTCATGCCAAATATGAATACTCTACCTCCAAAGGTTTAAAAGCTATGACCAACGTTAAAGTTGTCAACGTACAAACCAACAAACAAACAAACAGACACGGCAAAAACAATAAGTTCCTGCTATTGCTACTGTGGACATAAAAAGAGAAACGATGAGGTTCTGATACAATCAGATCCAAAGTTCTTCCAAACTTTACCTAGGGAAAAAAGCGAAACACGGAGTGACAACAGTAAACAAAACAGACCACTGGTGAACCGAGTCAGCAGCTCTTTCCAAAACAGGTGGTGACTCAGAGTATCCGAACCTAACTAAAACGGAGCAATATACATAGTGTGTGTGTGTGGGGGGTGGGGGTTATCTGAATTACCAACATGGCAAACATTAAACTGGAAGGACAAATGTAACTAAAATGAACAGCCTAAAAGGGAGAAGAATCAAAATCATCAACATAACAACACATATATTTAGAGAAATAATCAGAACCACCAACACAAATTATGAAGGAACCATAGCAAAAGCACCAACTTAGAACGGGCAGAAAAGAAAGGGCTTAAGTTAACTTTACAGGATCCCAACCTCACTTTCACTGTGGTTCTGTGGTGTAGTTGATTAAGCTATACAAACAAAGGAAACGTAAGTCTGTGGGGTCTTAGAAGAGAAGAAAGGGTAAAAGAGTGCTCAAACACAAACGGCGTGTAAGTGCGTGAGAGGACACATCTTCTGAGTCATCTGAAAGCTCCAGTGTTGAATCAAGTTCTTCATAGGTGGAGACAGGGGTCCAAAATCTGAAGAGAAGAAAACTTTTGGACAATTTCAATGATCAATCTTCTGGTGAGGACAGTTCATCATCAGTAAGTGACACTGAGAATTCATTTTCAGAATGTGCTGATGATTTACAGATTTTTTTTAATTTATGAAATAAAGTTGGCATTCCCATTAAGCAGAAAAATCACTGTTTTCCCTTCCACTTGCGTCCCAAATCAGCGTCTAGAATTGGATGCAGTACAATTAAGGGCTTGTTCACCTCCAGATAAACTGTCCGAGTTGATACAATGATTGAAGAGTAATATGCACTGGAAAAAAATAAGATTTAACGATATGCAATCTCTGCTTTGGCATTTAAATTGGCAAACAGGGTGACCAAGCGGGCGGAAGGTTATATATGATGTCTTTTAAGTATATTAACGAGATATTTTCTATTTTAAGGCCCCTGCCCATCGGGCTTGAAGAAATATTTGGGCTGCATGATGCTTCCATGCAGAGCTGAAACCAACCCGCACACCAGTACTTGTAAACCGCTTAGAGGATCTAAGCCTGCCCAGGTCTAACCGTCCATGCTTATAAACTCTATTGGTTTCATTGGGCAACAGGGCTTGAGATGTCTTAATTTAGATGTGGTTCTGGAGAAGAAGAGTTTTGAAGGGTTTCGAGGTGACCATCTTAGTCATATCACCTGGACCGAGTGAATTAACTTTCATTCCCCAGTTCCATGGATGCTCGATGTGAAATTTAGCTTCAGTATGCCCAGTGGATTCGGAGGAGATGTTTGAAAATGTTGACGACACAGACAACGGATGAATGCTTATCCTATTAGCTCCCCTGAAGCTTTCGGCCCTGGTGAGCTAAAAAAAAAGAGGTGCCATAATACACATATTCCTGTCAACTGATTGGTAGAGGGCCACCCAAGGAATATTGGCCATAATACACATATTCCTGTCAAATGATTCCAAGAATCGCGCGCCAATCCAGAACCAGGAACCACAACTGGTAAAAACGAACCACAACCAGTAGAACAGGCTACAACGGAATTTGTATACCATAACCCACTAGGATTTTGGCTACCATACACCAAGAAAGAAATTGACAGCATGTTTAACATAAGGGTAACATCAGACATGCTATTGGAGGACCTACACCTATCACCCTCTGAAACATGAGCCTCTCATGAGAATGGGACAGACTGTCAGGTTGAGGACAACAGCATAAAGATCGTCACTTCTTTCCAAGTTTATAATGATTTTAAGATACATAAACTGCTGTATGTATATATATATATGTAGTTTTTTACTTTTTCATGTCTATCCAATAACAGTATAATAACCTAACTTCTACATAAATACCAGTATGTGTATGGAGTAAGGCATATGTATGTGTATATAGTCATCTGTATGTGTGGTATATATATGTATGTGTGTGTGTAACTATGTATACATATATCTAAATATTGCATTTTATTTTGTTTATTGTATTTTTCTAACAGGACGGTTGGGGTTTAGAGTTATATGTCAAAGAATGAATTAAGTGGTATAACCGTTGCCATGCCTGCAGACAGTAGGCCACTTTCTTATGTTGGCGCTTTGAATAAATTAATACTACAGGTACTACTCATAATAGTGATTTCAACTACAAACAGTTATGTAATGATAATGATAAAAACTAGAGCTGTCAGTGAAACTGACTAGGGCCCCGGCAGCGCAATCAGAAATTTGTGGACGGACAGACGGAGGACAGACAGACAGACAGAGTGATTACTATAGGGCACCTACAATTTCAGTGCGGGGCCCTAATAAATACATAGCCATTGTGGAATTTTGAAAATATTTGAGGGTCACTGATGAGGCCTAATTGGCCGAAACTAGCTAGTCTGGCCCAGAAAACATGTACACTTCATATTTTCCAGTTCTGTTGTGTATTCCTTGCTTCCAAAGGATAACCCTTTTATAGAACATATTCAAAAGAATAGAATTTTAGAAGACAATAGGTACATTAATGTAAAGTAAAAATACGTGTTGTGTAATGAAAATAGAGGCACCATGGGTAAATTGGTAATAAGAGACATTTCTAAAAGTGAAGGGAATGTTGTATAGTTCATTCAGATTATGCTTTGGGTGAACAGTCTTGACATATAATAAACTGTCTTAGCTCACATCATTTTGAGTTACTTCCCTTTGACCATTTGACAGAATTTATGTAAATTACCTTTGGTTTGCTTTGGGTTGTGTAACTCTAATCTTACAGCAATGTAGTAAAGCAAAGAAGACATGCTTTTGTTTTGTCAAGTTTATTCACCTTTTTATGAAAGTATCTGCTGGTTCCTAGTCTGAAGATTATAAGTGTTGGAAAAACAGGTAACCAGACCTCCCTGACCTTGTAAGGTCAGGGGGTCTGGTTACCTGTTTTCCAGTATTGACAATGTGCAAGCTGGGAGCCAGCAAATAATGCAAATATGGTGAATATATCTGTTAAACTGGGGACTTCAATGAGGCCATCACTGGTAGATCTTACATGTACAAGTATCTCTTATTCGAATGATTATTTGTTCACTAAAACCACTAAAATCTCAGATAATGCAAGAAATTATCCCAGAAAGTCTATAAAAATAAAACAGACAACAAGTGATGACATAACTTGCACAAACAATTAGATGAGTAAAACAATAAGTAAAATAACAAGAACTGTTGCATGACAGCATAGCTCACCTGTTTCATGCCTTCAAGATATAAGGTAAAACTAATGAACCATGAAATATAGGTCACACTCAGCTAGATATATTTTGATGTCAATGATCAGGTCACATGGAACATTTATTCCAGATATTACATTTCAGAATCAAATTGTGTCTGAAATATAAGGCAAAATCATTGAAACATGAAAATAGGTCACAATGACCTAGATATACTTTGAGGTAAATCATCGGATCACACAGAACTCATAATCCATGTGAGACATTTCTCCATCAAATAGTATTCAAGATAACAGGCCAAATCACTGAACCATGAAATATAGGTCAGAGCGACCTAGATATAATTCAACGTTAATCATGGGGTCACATGGAATAGTTAATCCAGGTATGACGTTTCTTATCATATAGTATTCGAGATAATAGGCAAAATCACTGAACAATGAAATATTGGCCACAATGACCTGGATATATTTTGAGGTCAATTATCAAGTCACATGAAACTAATAATCCAGGTGAGACAATTCTACATCAAATAGCATTCAAGATAGTAGGCAAAATCACTGAACCCTGAAATATAGGTCACAGTGACCTAGATATATTTTGAGGTCAATCATGGGGTCACATGGAACTAATAACCCAGGTATGACACTTCTCCATCAAAAAGTATTCAAGATAATAGGCAAAATCACTGAACCATGAAATATAGGTCACACAGACCTAGATATATTTTATGGTCAATTATCGGGTCACATGGAACTAATAATCCAGGTATGACAGTTCTCCATCAAATAGTATTCGGGATAATAGGCAAAATCACTAAACCATGAAAAATAGGTCACAGTGGCCTAGATATATTTTGACGTCATCAGAAGACCCTCCCAGGTACTTAAGTTCGAAATATGAGTGCTCTGTGATGAGTGACTGTTGAAATATAAGCATTTGAAAAACTTTAACACAGTGTGACGGGAACGCAAAAGTGCACGCAGATGACCGAGGTGACAACAATAGCTCTCCATGTACTCCGTACAGGCGAGCTGAAAAGAGGAATGCAAACACCTTTCAGGTGAGGCAACTCTATAAAATATTGTTGTATTTCTTTTAGCTCCAGACAAAAAGGCCTATTCATTTCGGTTACAAACCTGTGTGACATAATTTAATCTTTTATCTCCAAACTGGTTATTTTCTGACCAAAATTTGTCATATTTTCATTATGTTATCATACCCTTGTGACATAGTGCAATTTTTGACATCTTCAATAATGGCTACTTTTCTGATGAAAATATGTGACATTTTTCTTATTTATACTGCAAAATTCGGTCATGGGTGCTTGTTAGAACTGCCTCATTGAGATGCTTCTAATGAGTACCCACAACCTATGTTTGGAGCCGAAATTAGAACAAGCGGGCCAAGATGGCCATGTATTGCTCACCTGTGGACACAGCTATAGTTTGAAAATTTTGCTAGAGGTCTACAAGTGAAGCTTCAAACCAAATATCAAAGACCCTGGCTTTGTGGTTTCAGAAGAGACGATTTTTAAAGGTTTCCCCTATTGAAGTCTATGTTAAATATGTTAGCCCAAGAGCAGGGACATTTTTGGCCCCACAGCTATAATTTGAACTATCTTGGTAGAGGTCCACCAGATGAAGCATCATATCAAATATCGGAAATCTGGGCCTTCTGGTTTCAGAGATAAAGGTTTTTAAAGATTTTCCCTACATGTCTTATGTAAAACATGTGGGCCCAGATGTGGGCCACTTTTGGACCCAAGACGTATTTAAACGATCTGGGTATGGATCCACTTGATGAAGCTTCATACCAAAGGGGCCTTCTGGTTTCAGACAAGAAGATCTTTTAAGGTTTTCCCTATAAATGTATGTAAAGCATGTGGACCCTGGGGCCATTTTTGGCCCCAATGCGATAATTTGAACAATCTTAGTACAAGTCCACTAAATGAAGCTTCTTACCAAATAATAAAGACCTGGGCTTTCTGGTTTCAGACAAGAAGGTTCTCGAAGGTTTTATAAGCCATGTCAAACATGAAAGCCCCGGGGCAGGGCCAAAAAAGGCCCCAAGGCTATAATTTGAACTATCTGGATAGAGGACCACTAGATGAAGCTTCAAATATCAAATATATGAGCCGTGTGTAAAGCGTCTGGGCTCTGGGGCCATTTTTGGCCCCAATGCTATAATTTGAACAATCTTAGTAGAGGTCCACTAAATGAACCTTCATTATTCATACCAAATATCAAAGACCTGGGCCTTTTGGTTTCAGATAAGAAGATTCTAAAAGGTTTTATAAGCGTACATAAAACATGTGGGCCCTGCCCCGGGGCGGGGCCATTTTTGACCCAAAGTCTATAATTTGAACAATCTGGATAGAGGACCACTAGATGAAACTTCATACCAAATATCAATGAGCTGAGCCTTGTGGTTTCAGAGAAGATTTCAATTTTCTGTTTGAAAATCTATTTTTAGCTACTGTAAGATAGATGTACAATGGACCGGAACCATTTGAACATCTTTGAAAGAGGACCAACTAAGGATCATTCCTGTGAAGTTTGGTCAATTTCCAATCAGTGCTTTGGGAGATGTCATTTGAAGAAATTGTTTAAGGATGGACGGATGCAGGGATGCAAACACTGACAACGGACAAAATATGATCACAAAAGCTCACCTTGTCAGGTGAGCTAAACATAATATGTACCCCCACCCAAAATGCCAGTTTTCTTCTCTAAATAAATCTGGAGGGGGTTCATTTCATTGACTTGTTCATGTGATGTCTTATTTAAACTCCAAACATAGGTCGACACAACCTATGTCTTGGAGCAGAAATAAGAAAAATAATGTTTACCCCTGTAAACCCCAGTTTTCTCTATAATATAAAGTGGGGTGTAGAGGGGTGTTTGCATTATACAGTCTTGTTAACGTGATGGAGAATAATTGATGGATATTTTTTCTTGTTTCCCAATAAAAAGTTATGTTGTGGGCAACTGTTAGAATTGCAGAGGTGATTCTAACAAGAACGAACATATGTTGAGGGTACTTGTTAGAATGGCCTCATTGAGACGATTCTAACAAGAACCCACAACATATAATATTTCTAACAAGAAATAAGAAGAAAATTATCATTTAAATATCCCTGTCATGCCTCCTTATCTGTTATTAAAAGTTTACATTTAAAGGACAAAATTTGCCTTAATGCTAGACCCCTTCTTCAGATTTTGTTTGTTTGTTTGATTTGAGGTTTAACGTCCCCGTCAACACTGTAAAGGTCATTTTGGAGACACTGCTTCCAATTTGTAGGAATTTTATCAGACATTGAGATGGAAAGACATCTCAAGCCCTGCCGCCCAATGAAACCAATAGGGTTTATAAGCATAGATGGGCCGACTTGCAGCGCTTTGTATAGGGCAGGCTTAGATCGTCTAAGCAGTTTACCAGTACTCGTGTGCAGGTCCGTTTCAGCTCTGTGTGGAAGCATCATGCAGCCCATCTATTTCTTCAAGCCCTGATGGGCGGGGGCAGCCCTTCTTAAGATAGGATAATTTGAACATCACATGAAAAAGTCTGTATAATGAATACCCACTAATATAAGGAGAAAACTGGTGTTCATGGGGGTAAACATTATTTTTCTTATTACTGCTCCAAGACATAGGCTGTGGGTACACGTTAGAACCGCCTCAGTGAGGCGGTTCTAACGAGCACCCACAACCTATGTTTGCAATATAAATAGGCAAAATAACATGGCTTTTCATCAAAATAGTTGTCATTTTGGAGATAAGAGAAAATGCAATGTTGTAAGGGTGTGTTATCGTAATGAAATGAAAGCAAACATTAGGTCATTAGAGTTGTCTTCCTTGGCAACAGAGCTATAATTATGTGAGGTATATTTATCTATATCATCACGCAAACACACCTTTCAAATTTTGATCCCTTCAAACCCCACCTTTCATAGTAAAACTGGGATTTAGAGGGGTATACATTATTTTTCTTATTTCTGCTCAAAATATGGATTATGGGTACTTGTTAGAACTGCCTCACAGAGACGGTTCTATACGTACCTGCAATCTATGTTTTGGGAAGAAATATGAAAAATATCAGGATTTTTATTTGTAAATTTCATTTTTTAATGGTAAAATTTTATCAATATATTTGAACAGGTGTGTTTTCGTAAGACTTGACTAATGACACTTGAGTTACACATGAAGCATATTTCCTTCTAATGATGGGGGTTTTCTGCGACAAGGAAACAACCATAGACATATCAGTTTTGTACCAAACAAATCACTGTAGCCTTGAAATATGGACTTGAAATAGTATCTGAAAAATACAAAATACAAAAGAAAATCTGAATTCAGTCAATCGTTAATGGCTCATACAAAGTTTGGACAACGAAAATTTATTCGCGACAAAGGCAGTTAGAGGCACTCTAAGGTTAACCCTTTTTGTACTGGAAACCCCAAAACATGTACCCTGCCAGGTGCAGGTGCAGATCAGACGCTGTAGAACATGGTAGACATCACATGTACCATTCCACAAAATGAATACCCCCTATACCCTACAATATTTTGAGAAAATTGGGGAATAGGGGGATATAGTATTTTTCTTATTTCTACCCCAAGACAAAGGTTGTGGGTACTCATTAGAACTGCCTCATTGAGGCAGTTCTAACGAGCACCTACAACCTATGTTTGCAGTATAATTAAGAACAATATCACAGATTTTCATTAGAAAAAAAAAAGCCATTTTGTGAAAAAACACCATAAAACATGCCTACATAATTCAGGCCCCCGTGAACCCCACTTTTATATAGGTAAACTCGGGTTTATCAAGGTAAACATTATTTTTCTTATTTCTGCTCTGAAATATAGATTTTGGGTATTCGTTAGAAGGAACTCAGTGAGGCGGTTCTAACGAGTACCTACAATCTATATTTGGAGAAATAAGAAAAATATCGCAATTTTTCATCAGAAAATTGTCATTTTTTGGATGGCTACATCTGTTGTTAGATGAAATGTGCTTACTATAGTATGTCTCACCATATATCATCTAAGTGTAGTTGACTGTATTCTGGAATATTTGCGGGTTTGCCTAAAAAACATGAGGATAAATGTTTGTGGTTTTTAATTTCCATGATGTTTACACCCGCAAAAATAAAAACTGTGTTTGTCCCATAAGAATTTGACAAAGCTAAAACTTTGAATATCACATGCAAAGATTGGTGGAAAACCATTTTATTAAGGGCAAATTTATTAAAACAAATAAAAGTGATAAAATAATCTGAGATAGAACAGACTGCTTTAATAGTGTCAAGCTCAGTTTCCTTCCTCAGTGCATGTACACTCAATCTCAGTGGGCACTCAGTCACATTTAATTGTACCTTTAATGCTTCCATACATGTTTTTTTTTTTTGTTTTACGGCCCTTTCAAGATTATTTCACTCATATCGAGCCGATCGTTAATCAGAGGTGGGCGAAAACTGGAGTATCCTGAGAAAAACCACCTGACCTTCCGTTGCAGAACTTGGCGTCTCACATGTGACCCGAGCGAGGCTCGAACCCATAGCAGTGAGAGACCTAATCGTTAAAAGTCAGGGCTCTTATCCACTAGGCCATGGAGGCCCGTACTTTTTCATACATATTATTGACAGTTGTTTTGTTTAATTTGAGGTTTAATATCACCATCAACACTGTATAGGTCATTTTGGAGACATTGCCTCCAATTTCGTAGGATTTTTACCTGACATTGAGATGAAAAGACATCTCAAGCCCGGTCGCCCAATGAAACCAGTAGGGTATATAAGCATGGACAGGCCGACCTGCACTGCTTTGCCTGGGCAGGCTTTGATCCTCTAAGCGGTTTACCTGTTCTCATAGGGGCTTGAAGAAATATATGGGCTTCCACGCAGAGCTGAATTTGGCCCACACACTAGTACTGGTAAACCGCTTAGAGGATCTAAGCCTGTCCAGGAACCACGGTGCGAGGCGGATCATCCATGCTAATAAACCCTATTGGTTTCATTGGGCGACAGGGCTTGAGATGTCATTTCATCTCAATATCAATATCTGGTAAAAGTCCCACAAAATTGGAAGAAACGTCTCCAAAATGTCCTTTACCGTGTTGACGGGGATGTTAAACCTCAAATCAAACAAAACAAAAAACAAAGCAACAAGAGATCATGCACTCATTGTTGTTTGGGTCAATGCTAATCAATTTTGCATGGAATAAAACCATGTCAGTTGTACAAGTAAAGATGTGTATTGGAAGGTGCTATTGTTTTGGGGAAGTGTAAACAAAATTCAACTGGAAAGCTATTTAACTGAAGATTCAATCAAGGTGCAAGTGATCCTTAATCAATAACCACAGTAATAACTGCAGTAATTACCACAGTAATGACCTTGGTGACCACTGTATTTACCGATAACATAACACAAGCCTTGCTGCAGGTTATACCTGATATTTACTTCGGCCTTCTTTTAAGTGCAGTAACTACTGCAAAACGTTTGGTTTGACAAGTGAAGGCTAATGCTGCTACTTTGGACAAACTTGGAGAATATTTTGTTGATTCTAATTTTCGCGGATCAAGACTGACTGCAATTTCCGCGAACATTGAGCGATGCGGAAATTTTCCGGAATACGGTATATAGAGGATCTCACATTAGTGTTTATGTATTATTCAATTTATGAAACAAGTTGAGTACTATTTGTGGCTTCACTGAGCATTTTATCCCTTTTCCTCAATGAGTTTAATAAATTTAAAAATACATGAACACAAATGAAGATTCTGTTTATCATATGGCATTTTAAACGCATTTTATTCATGATATTTTTAATAAAAATGTCAATTATCTCCAATTAGTAAACACGATATATTTAAGGACATCATACATGTAACTTTAATTTATATCTTCAGATGTTGATTGATATTTGTATGAAGCTTTGTGAAGATATCTTGTATGAAGTTTTGTGAAAGTATCTTGTATGAAGTTTTGTGAAGATATCTAGTATGAAGCTTTGTGATGTTCATGTATGAAGTTTTGTGAAGGTATCTAGAAAGGATTTTGAGTTACAGAGCAGACTCAAGTTTGTGCTGGACAGATGGTCAGACAGATAGATTGGATGGAGAGCCACAGCAAAAACAATATCTCCTTTCTATTAATTGGAGAAACATAAGAAAATTGCTTAATGATTTCTGAAAAATAAACCGTCTGTGCTGCCAGTAGTTGCTTTCAAAATAGCAGGAAATCTTAAGAAAATGTTAGATGTATGATGACAGAATTATGATTGATGAAGGTAGACTGGCCTGTAAATTATGAGTAGTCGAATCTAAACTTAATGATGCTTCCTCTTTGCAAAAAGTAGGTCAGTGTGATACAGGACTGGTTCAGTTTTGTTTGGTACAACAACAATGTCTGAAAGGCCTGTACCTCATACCAGTGAAAGCATGAGGCTGGGCTCAAAAACTTATAGAATATCTCTTCCATTGAATTAGTTTGTCTAAGAGCTTGTGAGCCATCATCATCATCGTCACCATGTACTTGTAAAATAATGCTAATCTTACCAACCTTTGTAAATATGCACCATGATAATAATAACCACTTTGCTTTTCTTGTTCTGTTTTCATCGTTTCTAAAGTTGTAGTATCCTAGAATATGGTAAAAATAAAGATATTTTAATTAATGTTTTACAATTCTTAAACCCTAGAGCTGAGAAAAATCTAACAAGAGGGTCTGGGCCCTGGTTTGCTCACCTGTGTGTCACTGTCTCGAGTACATTCTATTTTAAGCTCTGGTGGCCATCTTGTTCATCAGCAGAGTGCTTTTAGCTTATTTAGAAGGGAGTAACCTAGGCACCATTCTTGTGAACTTTGAATCAAATTGGCCTTAGGGTTTAGGTGGAGTTCCCGTTTGAATCAAATTTACAATATTTTTCTATTTTTAGCTCTGGTGGCCATTTTGTTCATCGAACTGGGATTGTTTTAGCGTTTTTGGTAGAGGGTCATCTAAGCAACATTGTCGCAAGGAACCTACATGCTAAATATGAAGGCTGTATCTCAAATGCTTCAAAAATTATGACAAAGTAGTTCAAAAGTCAAGGTCATGGGTCAAAAGTTTTGAATGGTTGAGAAAACATTGTCACAAGGAACATACATGCCAAATAAGATGGCTCTATCTCATATGGTTCAAAAGATATGATAAAGTAGGGCACAGGTCAAGTTCACAGGTCAAATCTTTAAATGAGTGGGAAGCCCTTGTCACAAGGAACCTACATGCCAAATATGAAGGCTGCATCTCAAATGGTTAAAAAGTTATGACAAAATAACCTACTGATCTACTTTTTGATTTTACATGACCCATATTCGAACTTAACCCTTTACCACTGGGGGATTTAGTGAATTTCGCTGATTTTCACAGTGTTGCACCTGACAGCAACTTCAACTAGCCATTGTTTCATAATGGATGGTCTGTTTTACACCAAACTCGGAATGACTGTTCATTGGTCAGTAGCCTTTCAAATGCAACCTTTCATGACTTGATCATTGTTGTCATGGTAAAGAGGGGGCATCTCAAAGTTGGCAAAAAGTGTGTTTTCACATGAATTTTTGACCACATTTTAATCTTCACACAGCTGTCAAGGCAACAATTAAGGTGTTTGGCACTGGCCATTTTCACTGTTTGCAGCATGTTTTATCAGCATCAATTTTCAGGCATTTTGGACCCCAGACACCCTCAGATAATAATTTTAGCGGCCGGTTGGGCCATACACCCAAAATTTTTCGGGATGTGTGTGTGGGGGTCTGCTGGTCTGATTTAAGTTCTATAAAAAGGCAATCATTTGGAAGCAAGGACTGCAATACAGGACAAAGTTATGACCAATGTTAAGGTTTTTGTAGACAGACAAACAGACAGACCAAAAACTATATGCCCCCGAATCTCTTAGATTCCGGGGGCATAAAAAACGTACAGTGTATTCAAGCTTTCAATTATTGCATAAAATTTTTCATGAATCCAAATATGACATTCTTAGCCTGACCGAGACATTGTCAAGATGATCATTCTGGGCATGTTTGATGATTGGACCACAACTGTGGCCTCTAGTGTATTCACAAGGTTTTTCTTTGATTTGACCTACTGACCTACTTTGTGACCCGACATGACCCATATTCAAACGAGACCAAGATATTATCAAGATGATCATTCTGAGCAAGTTTGATGATGATTGGACCAAACCTGTGGCCTCTAGAGTGTTCAGAAAGTTTTTCTATGATTTGACCTTCTGACCTACTTTTTAACCAGATAATGCCCATATTTGAACCTGACTGAAACATTGTCAAGATGATCATTCTGGACAAGTTTTATGATGATTGGACCAAAACTGTGGCCTCTAGCGTGTTCACAATGTTTTTCTCAAATTTGACCTACTTTTTGACCCAAAATGCTCTATAGTCAAACTTGACCGACATATTGTCAAGATAATCATTCTGGGCAAGTTTGATGATGATAGGACCAAAACTGTGGCCTCTAGTGTATTCACAAGGTTTTCTATGATATGACCTACTGACCTACTTTGTGATCCGACAAGACCCATATTCACCCTTGACCCAGATATTGTTAAGGAGATCATTCTGAGCAAGTTTGATGACGATCTGACCAAAACTGTGGCCTCTAGAGTGTTCACAAGGTTTTTCTATGATTTGACCTACTGACCTACTTCTTGACCCGACATGACCCATATTCAAACTTGACCAAGATCTTGTGGTGGTACAAATTGTGTGTAAGTTTGGTTAAAATCAAATGATAAATGAAATGGCTATTGTGCAGACAATACCAAAATAGGAAATTTTTGCCTTTTCAGGAGCCATAACTCTGGTACCCATGATGGGATATGGCTGGTTCAAGAAAGGAACCAAGATTTTGTGGTGGTAAAAATTGTGTGCAAGTTTAGTTAAAATCAAATCATAAACTAGAGCAGCAGTCGATGGTATACAAACGCAAATACCTGCTTTTCCTATGAACAAGCCTTTTCTTAGAAATTTGACACATGATGGGATATGGCTTGTTCAAATAAGGAACCCAGATCTCATGGTGGTACAAGTTTTGTGCAAGTCTGGTTAAAATCAAATCATAAATGAAATGCTATCTTGCGGACAAGAAATTGTTTACGGACACACACTCATGGATGAAATGTGATCACAAAAGCTCACCTTGTCACTATGTGACAGGTGAGCTAATAAAAACAGAGCATGCAAAACATACACTTTTTTTCCTCTTGTCCCCAGCACAGAGATCAAAACAACATATCAGGATAAACCTGTACATCTGCTGGTCTAATTCAAGTTCTATAAAAAGGCAATCATTTGGAAGCAAGGACTGCAATACAGAACAAAAAACCATAGAGTGTATTCAAGCTTTCAATTATTGCATAAAATTTTTTAAGAATCCAAATTTGACATTCTTAGCCTTACTTAAAGGAGCAATTGGTGTATGTTATCATCACCATGATCAAATTGTTAAATATCATTGTGAGCTTAAGACTGGAAAAAACATTAACTGTACTTAGGTTGTCAAGTATTCTAACACAGCGCGCCTATATAGGCAATGGAAAATAACTGTGTTTTATTCTGCAACAAATCTCAGCTCGGAAGAGCGTGACGAGTGACGTCATTAAAATTCCCAATTTATGACGTCACTAGTCGATTTCCTTGACGTTAGACGGTGTAACGTCATTTTCTCGCATCGAAAACGTAAGAAAAGGATATAAATGCATGTGTTTCAGTCGATAATTTTAGCGGGATTTCTTCTAACAATGGCGAAAGGTTGTGAGATTTTGAAGGAAACAACAACATTATTGTCGATTTTCAGCGTGTTAGAATCGAAATAGATCAGCTCTTGTCTGTGATTTGTTGAGTAATAAATCACAGTTTGTCGGTCAGTTGTAAGTAGACAAATCACGCGCGCTACGCGCTTGTGATTTGTCTACTTTACAACTGACCTCCAAACTGTGATTTATTACTCAACAAATCACAGCTAGAGCTGATCTATTTCTTAAACAGTAACTAGTAAACTGCCACAGTTATTTTAGAAACATCATAGAAACTTTTGACTTTGTTTTTTTTTACAGTTCATTGAGCAAAAATATAACATTGAACAATTTTATTGGCTTTAACCTTAATCCTGCTGTTCACCACAAACCTTACCTTTGCAAACAGTGTAGATCCAGATCAGATGGCTTCCTCACCAATAAATCTTCAATGGCTCATCGCATGAAGGCTCCATGTGTAATTTGGTTTCATTCAACCCAGCTGTTAAAGTGGAGAGGAAGACAGAAATACTGAATCTGAGCCATCCAGGACAAAGGTCAATAAATGACCTTGAACTTCAGAATTAAGAAACTTCTTTCAGCTGATTGCAAAAATATTGATTCTGATTCCATCAGAAATATCCACTTTGGGCCTTTTTTTCATACAAATCTCTAAGAAACCAAATTTGACTTGACATAAAACAGATCAAGATCAACAAAGGTCCTGATTTGAACAAACTTGGTAGGGCCCCCGAGTCCCAAATGCTGTGTACCAAGTTTCAAGGTCATCCGCCATTCAGTTCCTGAGAAGAAGATTTTTAAAGGTTTTTACCATATATGGGCATGGTGGCCATACTGGTCATGTGACCCAGTCCTTACAAACTTTTGTTGCCAATTCCCATAGAGGCTCAACATGTAGTTTGGCTTCAAATGGCCAAGTAGTTTCAGAGGATATGTCATTTGAAAATGTTGACACAGACGTTTTTGTCACTGCCTATACTATAAGCTCCACAGGAGCCTTTGGCTCTTGTAAGGTTAAAAAATACCTCAAAGAAAACTTACCCGTATGACATTCCAGTGTTGAGTTACGATCATACCAGACATACCAAATCCCATGACGGCTGCCATAACAGTGAGCACATATTGAAACCAAATACCATGCTTGATGTAGAATACTTCCTGAAAAATATCAGAGTCTGGCAAATGTATGAGATGATACAAGCAAGCCAAGATGTAACAAGAGGGCCCAATGGCCCTATATCGCTCACCTGTGTACGAGAAAATCATTAGTGTAGGAGACCACTTGACATTGCTACATACTAAATATCTAAGCTCAGGCAAAGCGGTGTCCATGCTTACAAACCCTACTGGTTTCATTGGGCGACAGGGCTTGAGATGTAATTTCATCTCAATGTCTGGTAAAAGTCCCACAAAATTGGAAGAGACATCTCCAAAATGACCAATACAGTGTTGTCGGGGATGTAAAACCTCAAATCAAACAAAATCTGTGCCTTAATTATGGTTTTGGAGAAAAAGATTTTTTTAAGTTTTTTCAAGTATAAGTCTGTAGAAGCTAATGAGCCAAAGAAGTTGGCAGGTGTATGTAGGCGACCATTTTGTGTTGCTATATACTAAATATCTAAGGTCTGTACTTCATGGTTTCAAAGAAGATGTTTGAAGCTTTTTCCATTATAAGTTTGTTGGAGTTAAGGGGCCACAGGATTTGGACCCCAGGGGCATGATTGGCAGGATTCATGTAGGCGACCACTCGACATTGCTACATGCTAAATACCTATGCTATGGGACTTATGGTTTCAGAGAAGAATAATTTTGAAGCTTTTTTCCATTATGAGTTTATGGGAGCTAAGGGGCCCCGGGGCGTGGCCCATTTGGACCCCACAGACATGATTGGCAGGATTTTTGTAGGTGACCACTTGCCGTTGCTACATGACACATATCTCAGCTCTGGGCCCTGTGGTTTCAGAGAAGAAGATTTTTGAAGTTTTTTTCCATTAGGAGCCTATAGGAGCTAAGGGGACCCGGGGCGTGGCCCTTTTGGACCCCAGGGGCATGACTGGCAGGAATTATGTAGGTGATCACTTGCCATTGCTACATGCTAAATATCTAACTTCTGGGTGCTGTGGTTTCAGAGAAGAAGATTTTTTAAGCTTTTTTTAAATATGAGTCTATGGGAGCAAAGGGGCCCCTGCACGTGGCCCATTTGGACCCTAGGGGCATGATTGGCAGGAATTATGTAGGTGACCACTTGCCGTTGGTACATGCTAAATATCTAAACTCTGGGTGCTGTGGTTTCAGAGGAGAAAATTTTTTAAGCTTTTTTTAAATATGAGTCTATGGGAGCAAAGGGGCCCCTGCGCGTGGCCCATTTGGACCCCAGGGGCATGATTGGCAGGAATTATGTAGGTGACCACTTGCCATTGCTACATGCTAAATATCTAAGCTCTGGGCCCTGTGATTGCCGAGGAGAAGATTTTTGAAGCTTTTTGTTCCATTATGAGTCTATGGGAGCGAAGGGGCCCCGGGGCGTCGCCCATTTGGAACCCAGGGGCATGATTGGCAGGATTTATGTAGGTGACCACTGGCCGTTGCTACATGCTAAATATCTAAGCTCTGGGCCCTGTGGTTTCAGAGAAGAAGATTTTTGAAGCTTTTTTTCCATTATGCGTCTTTGGGAGCTAAGGGGCCCCGGGGTGTGGCCAATTTGGACCCCAGGGGCATGATTGGCAGGAATAATGTAGGTGACCACTTGCTGTTGCTACATGCCAAATATCTCAGCTCTGGGCCCCATGGTTTCAGAGAAGAAGATTTTTGAAGCTTTTTCCCATTATGAGTCTATAGGAGCTAAAGGGCCCTGGGGCGTGGCCCATTTGGACCCCAGGGGCATGATTGGCAGGAATTATGTAGGTGACCACTTGCCATTGCTACATGCTAAATATCTAAGCTCTTGGCCCTGTGTTTTCTGAGTAGAAGATTTTTGAAGCTTTTTTTTTCCATTAAGAGTCTATGTGAGCTAAGGGGCCCCGGGGCATGGCCCATTTGGACCCCAGGGGCATGATTGGCAGGAATTATGTAGGTGACCACTTTCCATTGCTACATGCCAAATATCTCCGCTCTGGGCCCTGTGGTTTCAGAGAAGAAGATTTTTGAAGCTTTTTTCCATTATGAGTCTACAGGAGCTAAAGGGCCCGGGGCGTGGCCCGTTTGGACCCCAGGGGCATGATTGGCAGGAATTATGTAGGTGACCACTTGCCATTGCTACATGCTAAATATCTAAGCTCTGGGCCCTGTGGTTTCAGAGAAGAAGATTTTTGAAGCGTTTTTCCATTATAAGTCTATAGGAGCTAAAGGGCCCCGGGGCGTGGCCCGTTTCGACCCCATGGGCAAGATTGGCATTATTTATATAGGTGACCACTTGCCGTTGCTACCTGCTAAATATCTAAGCTCTGCATGGGCCCTGTGGTTTCCAAGAAGAAGATTTTTGAAGCTTTTTGTTCCATAATGAGTCTATGGGAGCGAAGGGGCCCCGGGGCGTCACCCATTTAGAACCCAGGGTCATGATTGGCCAGAATTATGTAGGTGACCACTGGCCGTTGCTACATGCTACATATCTAAGCTCTGGGCCCTGTGGTTTCTGAGTAGAAGATTTTTGAAGCTTTTTTTTGTCCATTAAGAGTCTATGTGAGCTAAGGGGCCCCGGGGCGTGGCCCATTTGGACCCCAGGGGCATGATTGGCAGGAATTATGTAGGTGACCACTTTCCATTGCTACATGCCAAATATCTCAGCTCTGGGCCCTGTGGTTTCAGAGAAGAAGATTTTTGAAGCTTTTTTCCATTATGAGTCTATAGGAGCTAAAAGGCCCGGGGCGTGGCCCGTTTGGACCCCAGGGGCATGATTGGCAGGAATTATGTAGGTGACCACTTGCCATTGCTACATGCTAAATATCTAAGCTCTGGGCCCTGTGGTTTCCGAGAAGAAGATTTTTGAAGCTTTTTTCCATTATGAGTCTATAGGAGCTAAAGGGCCCCGGGGCGTGGCCCGTTTCGACCCCATGGGCAAGATTGGCAGGAATTATATAGGTGACCACTTGCCGTTGCTACCTGCTAAATATCTAAGCTCTGCATGGGCCCTGTGGTTTCCAAGAAGAAGATTTTTGAAGCTTTTTGTTCCATAATGAGTCTATGGGAGCAAAGGGGCCCCGGGGCGTCACCCATTTGGAACCCAGGGTCATGATTGGCAGGAATTATGTAGGTGACCACTGGCCGTTGCTACATGCTACATATCTAAGCTCTGGGCCCTGTGGTTTCAGAGAACAAGATTTTTGAAACTTTTTTTTCATTAGGAGTCTTTGGGAGCTAAGGGGCCCCGGGGTGTGGCCCATTTGGACCCCAGGGGCATGATTGGCAGGAATTATGTAGGTGACCACTTTCCGTTGCTACATGCCAAATATCTCACCTCTGGGCCCTGTGGTTTCAGAGAAGAAGATTTTTGAAGCTTTTTTTCCATTATGAGTCTAAAGGAGCTAAAGGGCCCGGGGCATGGCCCATTTGGACCCCAGGGGCATGATTGGCAGGAATTATGTAGGTGACCACTTGCCATTGCTACATGCTAAATATCTAAGCTCTGGGCCCTGTGATTGCCGAGGAGAAGATTTTTGAAGCTTTTTGTTCCATTATGAGTCTATTGGGAGCGAAGGGGCCCCGGGGCGTCGCCCATTTGGAACCAAGGGGCATGATTGGCAGGAATTATGTAGGTGACCACTGGCCGTTGCTACATGCTAAATATCTAAGCTCTGGGCCCTGTGGTTTCAGAGAACAAGATTTTTGAAACTTTTTTTCATTATGCGTCTTTGGGGGCTAAGGGGCCCCGGGGCGTGGCCAATTTGGACCCAAGGGGCATGATTGGCAGGAATAATGTAGGTGACCACTTGCTGTTGCTACATGCCAAATATCTCAGCTCTGGGCCCCGTGGTTTCAGAGAAGAAGATTTTTGAAGCTTTTTCCCATTATGAGTCTATAGGAGCTAAAGGGCCCTGGGGCGTCGCCCGTTTGGACCCCAGGGGCATGATTGGCAGGAATTATGTAGGTGACCACTTGCCGTTGCTACATGCTAAATATCTAAGCTCTGGGCCCTGTGGTTTCTGAGTAGAAGATTTTTGAAGCTTTTTTTTGTCCATTAAGAGTCTATGTGAGCTAAGGGGCCCCGGGGCGTGGCCCATTTGGACCCCAGGGGCATGATTGGCAGGAATTATGTAGGTGACCACTTTCCATTGCTACATGCCAAATATCTCAGCTCTGGGCCCTGTGGTTTCAGAGAAGAAGATTTTTGAAGCTTTTTTCCATTATGAGTCTATAGGAGCTAAAGGGCCCGGGGCGTGGCCCGTTTGGACCCCAGGGGCATGATTGGCAGGAATTATGTAGGTGACCACTTGCCATTGCTACATGCTAAATATCTAAGCTCTGGGCCCTGTGGTTTCCGAGAAGAAGATTTTGAAGCTTTTTTCCATTATGAGTCTATAGGAGCTAAAGGGCCCCGGGGCGTGGCCCGTTTCGACCCCATGGGCAAGATTGGCAGGAATTATATAGGTGACCACTTGCCGTTGCTACCTGCTAAATATCTAAGCTCTGGGCCCTGTGGTTTCAAGAAGAAGATTTTTGAAGCTTTTTGTTCCATTATGAGTCTATGGGAGCGAAGGGGCCCCGGGGCGTCACCCATTTGGAACCCAGGGGCATGATTGGCAGGAATTATGTAGGTGACCACTGGCCGTTGCTACATGCTACATATCTAAGCTAGGGGCCCTGTGGTTTCAGAGAAGAAGATTTTTGAAACTTTTTTTTTCATTAGGAGTCTTTGGGAGCTAAGGGGCCCTGGGGTGTGGCCCATTTGGACCCCAGGGGCATGATTGGCAGGAATTATGTAGGTGACCACTTTCCGTTGCTACATGCCAAATATCTCAGCTCTGGGCCCTGTGGTTTCAGAGAAGAAGATTTTTGAAGCTTTTTTTCCATTATGAGTCTAAAGGAGCTAAAGGGCCCGGGGCATGGCCCGTTTGGACCCCAGGGGCATGATTGGCAGGAATTATGTAGGTGACCACTTGCCATTGCTACATGCTAAATATCTAAGCTCTGGGCCCTGTGGTTTCCGAGAAGAAGATTTTTGAAGCTTTTTATTCCATTATGAGTCTATGGGAGCGAAGGGGCCCCGGGGCGTGGCCAATTTGGACCCCAGGGGCATGAATGGCAGGAATTATGTAGGTGACCACTGGCCGTTAATACATGCTAAATATCTAAGCTCTGGGCCCTGTGGTTTCAGAGAAGAAGATTTTTGAAGCTTTTTTTCCATTATGAGTCTATAGGAGCTAAAGGGCCCTGGGGCGTGGCCCGTTTGGACCCCAGGGGCATGATTGGCAGGAATTATGTAGATGACCACTTGCCATTGCTTCATGCTAAATATCTAAGCTCTGGGCCCTGTGGTCTCCGAGAAGAAGATTTTTGAAGCTTTTTTTTCCATTATGAGTCTATGGGAGCGAAGGGGCCCCGGGGCGTGGCCAATTTGGACCCCAGGGGCATGAATGGCAGGAATTATGTAGGTGACCACTGGCCGTTAATACATGCTAAATATCTAAGCTCTTGGCCCTGTGGTTTCAGAGAAGAAGATTTTTGAAGCTTTTTTTCCATTATGAGTCTATAGGAGCTAAAGGGCCCAGGGCGTGGCCCGTTTGGACCCCAGGGGCATGATTGGCAGGAATTATGTAGGTGACCACTTGCCATTGCTACATGCTAAATATCTAAGCTCTGGGCCCTGTGGTTTCCGAGGAGAAGATTTTTGAAGCTTTTTGTTCCATTATGAGTCTATGGGAGCGAAGGGGCCCCGGGGTGTGGCCAATTTGGACCCCAGGGGCATGAATGGCAGGAATTATGTAGGTGACCACTGGCTGTTAATACATGCTAAATATCTTAGCTCTGGGCCCTGTGGTTTCAGAGAAGAAGATATTTTAATTTTTTCCCATTGTAAGTCTATGGGAGCTATATGTTGCCATGGCAACCAGAATTCCAATCTGATCAGCCCAAAAACCTTATGCAGCCTTTCCCCCTACCTGAAGATGCTTCTCATGAAATTTGATCAAGATTGACCATGGGGTATTAGAGATATACTTATTTGAAATTGTTTACGGACGCACGGATGCACGGACGGACGCACGCACGACGGACAAAAAGTGATCACAAAAGCTCACCTTGTCACTATGTGACAGGTGAGCTAATAAAACTAGAGCTGCCGCCTAACAGCCACCAATTATACCTCCGCTACCGAGAAATTTTTACAAGTTTTTGACCTTGAGGAAGGTCAACGTAAAGGTCAAGGTCAGGTTTGTGTATATCAATCTTAAGTACTAGTGGCAAGGTGTGTGGTGTGTGAATATTAAAGAAATCGGTCAAAGAATAAGGAAGTTATGAGCAATGTTAAAGTTTTTTGTAACGGACATTTTTGTAACGGACCAATGACAGACGACAGACGACCTTGAGGAAGGTCAACGTAAAGGTCAAGGTCAGGTTTGTGTATATCAATCTTAAGTACTAGTGGCAAGGTGTGTGGTGTGTGAATATTAAAAAAATCGGTCAAAGAATAAGGAAGTTATGAGCAATGTTAAAGTTTTTTTAACGGATATTTTTGTAACGGACCGACGACAGACAACAGACGACAAGCTGACTCCTATATACCCCCTTTAAACTTCGTTTGCTGGGAACTATTCCGATACAGCGGTACTTAAATAACTCAAATAAAAATGGCCTTTTTTAATTTTATCATCACTGAATCAAATTCCTTCTTTAACCCTTGCCAAGCTGAACACGGATACATCCTTTTCTGAAAACAGTATAGATCCAAATCAGCTGGCTCATCAGGATCTATACTGTTTACCATCCTGGTTTGTTTGATTTGAAGTTTAACATCCCTGTCAACACTGTAAAGGTCATTTTCGAGCATTGCTTTCAATTTTGTGGGACTTTTACCAGACACTGAGATAAAATGACATCTCAAGCCCTGCCGCCCAATGAAACCAACTGCATTTATAAGCATGGACGGGCAGACTCGAATCGCATTACCTGAAGAGGCTTAGATCCTCTTAGCGGTTTAACAGTACTTGTGTGTGGGTCGGTTTCAGCTCTGCGTGGAAGCATCATGCAGTCCATCTATTTCTTCAAGCCCTGACGGGCGGGGTCTAATACCGTCCTGGTTCCAAATCATTAGTTTATAACAAGAACACCTCAAGCCGATGCCATGCTCGTCTGTTTTTTTTTTTCATATGTATCAAAGGGAAATAAATCAGTCATATTGCATAACGGAGTTATGGAACTTGGTCAGAATGTAGCTATTATGATGGTACAGATACATGTCAAGTTTCATAAGGCTGGGCCAAAAACTTTTGGAAATTTGTTAAATTTTCGGAAAATAAGTCAAAGTTCAAAGGTCAAGATGACAGGTTAAAATATTTGATATCAATGAAAAGGTCTTGCCCCAAGGAACACACATGAGTTTTGAATGAAAGCTATATTGTTTGTGGTAATGAAATGAGAAATCAAAAGGTTTTCTTGAAACAAGCATTTTCGGTATGTCACAAAGGTAGATAAATCAGTCAAATTCCATGATATAGTATGAAACTTGGTAAGAATTAACTTCTTTTTTATCATACAGATCTGTGTCAATTTTCATGAAGCTAGGGCAAATATCTTTAAATGGCCAACCTGAAGGTTAAGGTTTTTTCTTAAAATTTTCAAAAACAAAAAAAAAATCGAAGTTCAAAGATCCAGGTCACAGATCAAAGGACTTGGTACCAATGGAAAGGTCTTGTACCAAAGGACACCCATGTGAAGTTTGAAAGCTGTATTAGTAATAGTATTAAAATGAGTAACCAAAACAATTTCTTTTAAGAAATGGAGAGTCAATGGGAGTGTGTGTGTGTGTGTGTGAATTCGGGTTTAACGTCGCTTTCAACAATTTTTCAGTCATATCACGACGGTGTCTGGTTGCGACAGGGAGCTCAATGCTCACGTTTATAGTGCTGCCTCACTGAAGTATCATGTCCCAGACACATTACATGATACCACACCCAGTCACATTATCCTGACACTGGATCGACCAGTCCTAGCTCTACCCCGTAAATCTGAGTGCCAAGCGAGGAGCAGCTAGTACCATTTTTAACGACTTTGGTATGTCGCGGCCCGGGATCGAACCCCAGACCTCCCGTTCCCCTGAGCGGACACTCTACCAACTGAGCTATCGGGGCCGGTACAGAGTCAATGGGAGATAATTCAGTTAAATTGCCAGAACGAGTTATGGAACTTGGATAGAATGTAGCTCTTGTGATGGTATGTGTGTGAAGTTTAATGAAGGTAGCATAGATACTTTTGGAAATATGGTCAAGGTTAATTTTTTTTTTGTTTACATTTTCGAAAAATAGGTCAAAGATTAAAGGTCAAGCTCACAGAACAAAATATTTGGTATCAATGGAAAGGAACATCCATGTGAAGTTTGAAGTCTCTGTTATAAATAATATTAAATGAGAGGTAAAATGTGTTTCAGAAAAAAAAACAAAAAAAACAACAACAAAAAACAAGAGAGCCATAATGGTCCTGGATCACTCACCAAGATGTTTCATAGCGTATGGAGACAAGTCCCCAGGCCGAGGCCAATTTTATCATTAAATCTGGTCACAGGTCAAGGTCAACGTCACAAGTATAAATTTTGCATGAGTGCGAAGCCCTTGTCACCAGGAACATACATGGCAAATATGAAGGTTCTATCGCAAATGGTTCAAAAGTTATGAAATAAGGTCACAGATCAAGGTCAAGGTCAATATTTTTTAGTGTGAGTGGGAAACCCTCATCACAAATCACAGGTCAAGGTCACAGGTCAAACTTTTTGTATAAGTGGGAAGCCCTTTACACAAGGAACATACATGCAAAATATGTAGGCTCTATCTCAATAAGTTTAAAATTTATGATAAAGCAAGTCAATGTCAAGGTCACAGGTCAAAATATTTTTGTGTGAGTGGGACGTCATTGTCACAAGGACCCTATATCCCAGATATGAAGGCTCTATCTCAAATGGTTAAACAGTTATGACAAAGGAGGCCAAGGGTCAAGGACACGGGTCAAATATTATGTATGAGTGGGAAGCCCTTTTCACAAGGAACTTATGTGCCAAATATGAAGGCTTTATGTCAAAGGGTTCAAAATTTATGACTAAGTAGCTCAAAGGGCAACGTCACAGGTCAGATTTTTTGTATAGGTTGGAAGTCCTTGTCGCAAGGAGCATACATGTCAAATATGAAGGCTCTATCTTAAATGGTTCAAAAGTTATGATAAAGTAGGTCACATTTCAAGGCCACAGGTCATGTTTGTATGTGTAGGAAGCCCTTGTCACAAGTAACCTTAATGCCAAATTTGAAGGCTCTACCTCAAATGCTCTAAAGGTTATGACAAAATAGGTCAAAGATCAAGGTCATAGGTCAATTTTTTGTATGGGTGGTAAGACCTTGAAGACTCTATCTCAATTGGTTTAAAAGTCATGATAAAGCAGGTCACAGGTCAAGTTCAAGGTAACAGATCAATTTTTTTGTATGTGTGAAAAGCCCTTGTCATAGGGAACCTACATGCCAAATATGAACTCTATCTCAAATGGTTCAAAAGTTATGAAAAAATGACCTACTGATCTACTTTTTGATTCGACATGACCCATGTTCGAACTTAACCCAGATATTGTCAAGATGATCATTCTGAGCAAGATGCATGATAATTGGACCAAATATGTGCCCTTTAGAGTGTTCACACATTTTTTTTCTATGATTTGACCTACTGACATACTTACTAACCCGACATGACCCATATTTGAACTTGAGGGAGATATTGTCAAGGTAATTATTCTGAGAAAGTTTGATGATGACTGGACCAAAAGTGTTCACAAGGTTTATACTATGATTTGACCTACTAACTTACCTTTTATACCGGACGTAACATAACCAATTTTCGAACTTCACTGAGATATTGTCAAGATGATCATTCTGGGCAAGTTTTAATATGATTGGACCAAACGTGAGGCCTCTAGAGTGTTCACAAGGTTGTGGTCTTTAATTTGACCTGCTGACTTACTTTTTGACCCGACAAGATGCATATTCGAACTTGACCGAGATATTGTCAAGATGCTCATTCTGGGCAAGTTTGATCATGATCAAACCAAAACTGTGGCCTCTAGTGTTCATAAGATTTTACTATAATTTGACCAAATGACTTTTTTTTGTTCCGACATGACCCACATTCCAACTTGACCAAGATATTGTCAAGATGATCATTCTGAGCAAGATTGATGATGATCAGACCAAAACTGTGGCCTCTAGTGTGGCCTCTAGTGTCAAGGTTTTTCTATGATTTGACTTACTGACCTACTTTTTGATCCGACATGACCCATATTCGAACTTGACTGAGATATTGTGAAGATGATCATTTTAAGCATGTTTGATGATTATCAAACAAAAACTGTGGCCTCGAGTGTGTTCACAAGGTTTCTATAAATGGACCTACTGAACTACTTTTTGAACTGAAATGACCCATATTTGAACTGAGATATTGTCAAGATGATCATTATGAGCAAGTCTGATGATTACTGGACCAGAACTGTGGCCTGTGGAGTGTTCGCAAGGATGACAACCATTTTCCCACTTTACGTCTATGGGACCTTGTGGTTGCCCCAGCAACCAAAGTTTTTTTTCAATTTTGATAAAAAGTTTATGTCATCAATCCCCCACAAGAGGCATACTACAGATGAGAAATGACTGAGATTAGCCAGCAGGCTGCAGAGATATAACTGGTGAAAGGTGCTGACCGTGGGACGTTGGATCGAACACTTTACTATAAGCTCCACTGGAGCCTGTGGCCCAGGTGAGCTAAAAATATAAAAGGGGTAATAATTCATCCAAAATCAACAATAGTCATGAAAATAAAAAAATAGATAAAACCATTGCAAATACGTGCTTTTTGTATGAATGACACCAAAGATATGGCAAAGTCATACCTTTTGACCTTTGAACTTAGGGCCATGTTGGGGTCAAGGTCACAAAAAAGTAGCCCACTGCCATCTACATACCATGTACTATCCACATGCAAAGTTTCAAAAGTGTAACTTCAGTGGTTGCAGAGGAGATCCATTTACAAGAAACGTGATGGACAGACAGATGAATGGACAGATGGACTAATGACCACTCAACTCTGGTACGAAAAAAAAAGCGGG